>NRSV01000088.1:0-97268 GCA_002286855.1 Bipolaris cookei
GCAGCGCGTATGCTCGGCAGCCGTAGAGTTTGAGATGAGCTAATGAGGGCTTCTTGTAGTACGCCATCTCAAATGGTGTTTTCCAGCTAAGAGATCGTGTGGGTGTGCGATTAAGAAGATAGCCTGCAGTGACGTACGTCTCAGGAGCAAGATGGAGTGGTAGATTTGAAGTGCTGAGCATGGATCGTGAGCAATCTATCAGAGTCTTGCCTGACCTTTCTGCAGAGCCGTTCTGCTCTTTCGTATGTGGAGCTCTGATCTGGAATCTGATTCCTTCTTGCTGACAGTATGCACGCGCAGAGTCGTCTGTTAAACCATAGCCTCGTTCGTCGTCGGCTATTATGAATGTGACGGTAGTGTTGAACTCTCGTTTAATCGTACGATCTAGTCGGGTAATCACTTCAAGTAGAGTTTCCTTATCGCGTTTTGGAATAGAGTATACGAAGTTGAACTTCGTGTATAGGTCAAAGGCATGGAATACATATCGATGTCCATTGTATCCTATGACATCAAGCTTGATAATATCGATCGCAATTGTCTCAAATAGACGAGACGCGCCAATCTCATGTCCCATACGACGAGAGATGATTTGATGGGCTTTGTTCTGTGAGCACTCTTCGCAGTCGATCGTATGTGGTGCCACACCAGCAGGTGGTTGTTGAATGCCTCGAACGTTGTCTGCTAGGTGGTCGATAGCATCACTGCCCGCATGTGCCATCAGGACATGGAGCTGAGGTTTAGTAAGTACTCGAGGTTTGAGAGGTTGGGCTGAGTACTGAGGCCTGCGTTGATTGGTCGCAAAGGCCGCATATTGAGCAGATTGGATTGGTGGAGGCTGGGTGCGATGCACGACTAGCCAATGACCTCCTAACCGGGTAAGGCTTGCAACGTCTTCGCGAGCATTGTCGACAGCTCTATATAGAACGTTTCTTCCCGAGTCAAAATGGATGTTTGATGAGGAGAGACGGGATAGTGAGACTAAGCTCGTGAAGAAGGATTGGATTAGAGCTACGCGCTTGAGCGTCGTCGTCTTAATACCGCTTGGTGTTGACAGAGGTAGCTTGACTTCACCCCATGCCTCGATTTTCGTCTCAGCTCCTCCTGCGAAGACTATATCGTCTTCAGCTGCCGGGGTTGTCCAATTGAATTCTGCAGGGTTGTTGCAGATATGGATATCAGTGGCGGGATCTAGCGTCCATGAATGGGCGAGCGGATATTGTTGAGACAGCCTTTGGTTATTGAACGCGGAAGAGAAGACGGCATATGCTTCGTGCGAGGAATGATCAGCTAGTGGGTCTCCTGCGTCAATTTCTATCGAATCGGAGTCTGACGCTTTACTATGCTTGCTGCTGTCCCTGGTCTTGTACTTCTTAAAACGTCGGTTCTTTTCCCGAATCTTGTTTAGTACTCCGCGACTATCCTTAGTCTCAAAGTCAGCAATCTTCTTGGCTTTTTCAGGGTCTACAACGAATCCTCGTTGCTGGAGTGCTGTATCGATATATGGGCATTGGCCCCAGAAATGATTGTCGCCACAGAGGCAGGGCTTTGCTGGCTTGTTTTCATTGTCTCTTGATCGTTTCTTATTGTTGTATGGAGATGGCTGGCCATTGATCGTAGCTCCAAAGGTGCCTCCATGAATATTTGCCTTTCTTGAGTAGGTAGTGCGATGATACCGCAGGTATTCGGCGAGCACGGTAGAGAGCTGAGATTGTTGAGGTATTGGCTTGCTGCGATCCGAGTTCCAGATTTCCTCAGCTTTGAATATATCGAGTGAAGCACTGGCAGCGTATGCAGCGTCAACTTGCTTGATTGCTCGGATAAGATCCTTATGTGCTCGAAATCCGTGTACTTCAGGTAGATCGAGCTGCTTTGCTCTACTGTATGCTGTGAGAAACTCATTGCACCAGTCTTCAATATTTGATCGTCGAGCATGCAAGATCTTTGCTGCTTCGTAGTCTTTCTGTACTCGATACTCCATGTCCGAAGTAGTAGGAGAGAAGAGATCTTGGAGCGTTTTGACTTGGTCGTGGACTGTTGCTTTGTCTTTGATATGATATAGTAATTCCTGCTGTATAGTTTTAGTAATGTGTGCTTCAACTTGTCCTAACTTATCTCGAAGACGTCTGTATTCTTTGATCTCCTTGTAGTAGCTACTGCGGTCTTGATTGTATTGCAGTAAGTCTTGCTGGGATGGAAGAGTTGCAGGCGATCCGTCAGCATTGACTGTAGGCGCTGGCCTAGTAGGCTGGACGGGCTTTTGTAGGGGATTGGGTGGTTGATTGGGATCAATATATTCCCAAATGTCTCCTGCTTCGGCAATGCGTTTGACGATAAAGATCCAAAGCTCCCAATTGCTTTGTCCTTGGAGGATGATGTCTGAACGAACTGTATGCGTCGACATGATGGGATAGGTAGATTGGTAGTCAATTGATTGAGTGAATATGCGGATTAGGCCGGGCTCATAACTGTAAGCAGTTAAGGTTATAAGAAGTATTGTGTGTTGTCCTATGTATCATGATAGAAGCAAGTTTAAATACAGCATTATTAGTCAGTGGGCAACCACGTGACTATACATGGTACTTCTGGGCTTACATTACTACAGCATACCAGAGTGGGCAATCATCTACTCATTCTGCCGACTGTGGCTTGGATGGGGCGAACTAGCCAGAGCTCATATCACCCTGTCGAAATACTTATCCGTGAGGCCCAAGAGGAATTTCAACGTCTTGTCAGCAGACAGTCTAAGACTCTCGAGTCTGCTAAGATTGAATACCAGAAAAGATACTCACGGCACCCACCCCCTGGGTTTGACAAATGGTTTTCCTATGCAAAATCAAAACACTCGGTCATAATCGATGATTTCAACATGATCAACCAGAGCCTGAGTCAACTCTGGAGAGTTGACCCCAAACACCTTCACGATGGCATTGACTATGCATCTAGTTTGGAGCACCTTGCCCTACGAAAATGCGGATTTCGAAATGGGAAATACTTCATGCAAGAACCCCATTGGCTTGCCAAAGACCTTGGGAATCTTCTAAAGGAGGTATCGCAGGATATCCCTGATGTTGATTTCCTCCTCAATTTATTGGATGAACCCCGAATTACCCCGACACCACAAACGCGTCCTACTGATAATACATCAAAGCCTCAATTTGTTGAAGCAAATCACCGATCGATATGGAGTCGCACGATTAGCCGCTGCGCGCAGAATGCGCCTAGCCAGAATGCCTACATCACCCACGACTTTAGAATACCGTTGGTTCGAGATTGGTATAACGAGAAGGACGTTTGCTTGCATCCTGAATTTGCCCTTACACATGGTTTTTTCTCATCACCAATGACGGCAATTCTTACCCATAGGCGCCTTCCTATCTTATCTCAAGCAGCCCCAACTTCTTTTGGGGATATCATATACCCCAGTCCTTGGTATACCGACAAAATAGACCAAGGAGACTACGATAATAAGAAAGATCCTGCATGGGACGAGAAAGCAAGGAAGCTCTATTGGGCCGGGAGTACCACTGGTAGTTATAGTTGGAATGGTACATGGCGGCATGCCCACCGACAACGTTTTGTGAAATTGGTACAAACATTGAATGGTACTAACTATACATATCTTCGAGAACTCAAGTCTGGATACTGGGTGAGCTACCAGGCTATCGAGGATCATGGTAGCTTATTTGATGTCAAATTTACTGATGTCATTCAATGCGATGTTTTCGATTGCGAAGAGCAGAATCAGTTCTTTACAATTAGCAAAAGAGAAGCCCACAGCCAGCAGTTCAGTGCCCAATTCGCGTTTGATACTGACGGCAACTCTTTCAGTGGGCGATTCTATACATTGCTGCAATCACGAAGCGTCGTTCTTAAGCAATCTGTTTTTCGTGAATGGCACGACGAGCGTCTTGTGCCGTGGGTGCATTTCATCCCTGTTAGCTTATCTATGAACGAAATACCAGAAGTTATGCGATACATGACGACTCATGAGGATGGAAAGAAGAGGGCAGAAGAGATTGCCGAGGCAGGTCGTGCATGGCATGGAAAGGTTTTGAGAAAGGCAGACTTCACAGTCTATCTATACCGTCTTATGTTAGAACTAGCGAGAGTTATGAAACCTACACGACTGGTTGAAAGCTAAGGAATATGTTTATTGCTTTTTTTAACATGCATAATTGTAGACATTTTTCTGTTACAAATATCTGCTCACATTGCTTACAAGCACGTCGCGCATACTTACTTGCTACAAGCGAGCCGCGCACCCCACCAAGTTTCCCTACCTCTCCTGGGCCAATATACAATTGATCAATGCAACGCCACTTAACTATCTCCAAATGATACCGATTTCAAGCTTTTGGTAATTACCTCTATTATCAAAGGTAATCTAATGAAAACAAATTGACGCGCTGCTATGGACTATCTATCGAGTTCCTGAATCTACTCTACGTGACAGACGCGCTGAAAGACCTACCCGATACAATTACCAGCCTAGTTAACTCAAGGAAAATTATCAAGCTAGAGGAGGAGGTGATATTTGTTCATATACGTGGTCTATGTCTACGTGTATTTCTTCCTACCTACGCAGTTGTGCGCGGTATGGCTGATAGACTCCTAGCTGCGCGCGGCGCTCGCCAGGCTGGCGTCCATTGGCCGCGCAACTTTGTCAAGCGTACAGATAATCTTACAACGTGCTTCAATCGAGGTGATCACAGTCGATGACAATGGCTAGATGAACAACGCGCTATGCGCTGCATGGCTAAAGCACTTAGATGTTCACAAGAAGACTCGCATCGTCGGCACACGTCGCCTACTTGTTCTTGATAGCCTTGAGAGCCACCCATCTACTCCAGCTTCTTGAAATTAGCTGCATTTCACCATTGAAGTGCGCCTACAGCTGCAAGCTAGATGGAATAATCCGCCACCTTGTCAACCATTTCACTAAATTCGACTTTTTGACAGCGTTCAAGGCAGCGTTTGGTCGAACCCTCATACCATCCAATATCTGCTCAGCTTTTCGAGGGATAGGTCTTGTTACTCTTCAGCCAGATGCAGTTCTATCAAGTTTTGATATAAATATGCGTACACTTACGCCACCTGCTATTCTAGCAGAGGCTCTCCGGCAGACTCGTACGCTTAGCAACACATGCGAGCTTGAAGCTAAATCAACGTTAACACGTAATCGCGTTTAGCGGCATCATGACTCATCATCAGCTTTATTGATTGTGGCAACTGACCCGCTCAAGAATGGGGCAGCGGTAATGAAACTCTCAACTGGGCTAATGCGCCATTAGATTGCCAGCCTTGAAAGGGATAATAAGGCCGCAATAAAGCGTAGACAGCGTAAAAAAAAGCGGATACAGAAGCAAGGAATGTTAACAAAGAGAGCTAGAGAGGATCTATTTGCTCAGCATGAAGCTAATAGGCAAATTAATCATGAAGAGCGTCAATGAAAACAGTGATCAAGTGCTAGTGGCCAGGCTCTAGCGCGCTGTGGTAGTTGCAGAGAGACCGGTCATAACTCGGTTATGTGCAAGAAAGATACTATAAGTACTAAGTACTGAATCTACTCCGATGATTTTCGTATATCATACGGCTGCGCTGTTAATATATACGTCAACAAAGGTGGGCAAACTTGCCCGTGTGCGCCGCTCATTTGCATGCGGGACTCGCTTGTATATAGACTACAGTACTGCTTATGCTTTACACAACGTCCAACCAAACATTCTCTTCATGGGCGTAGCTGTTCCTAAATAAGGCTTCTGGAAATCGAGGTGCACGAAAAACCCTGCGAAGTAGATATGGCTGCAGTAGATCCGTTACTGAAAACATCTGCGATCATTTGTTGGGTTTAGATATTTGCGGCTAGCTACTCACCAGATTGACTATATCCCCGTAGGTAACATGGTATGATACAGTACACTTGGCCAATAGTCGTTCTGCTTATTTTTACGAGAGGCGGTGCATTGTTCATCAGCCTTTCCAATGATGCGCCTACGCAGTAATGAAATGTCAATTCTAAAGACAACGACATCTCGACTTCGCTAGTTAGTACATAGACCGTTTCGTTATCTAACGTGAACTTCATCAAGCTCTATAGGAACTCGCACAATTACATACCATTGGTCTCCGCTGTTTGCACTTCAATACTACGCGTAGAAGATCCAAAAATGGCGCCCCGTCTTCATCCATCCGCACTTAACAGCAATTTCAACCATATAAGTTATCTACAGCCTACAAAACTCAAAGAAACACAAGTTTCAAGAGTGGAGGAACTAATTAAAGCATCTCTCTGTAACTCAAAAAAGAAAATGCTTGCGTGTATCAAAAACAAAGACCTCCAAAACTACCCAGAATGGCAAGAAACACTCAAGATCGTGTTGTCTATATCCCTGAAACTTAATCATATGAAAGCCGCAATGGTACTGGCTAGTTATATGCATCCCAAATTGTGGCAAAAACATCTCTTATAAGACTGCATATTGCATCACGATGCGACATGTCAGGCTTGGATGGGAGCTGCTTCGGAATGCTGTGTGTCTTAGATTGTGCTATTTGCCTACACCAGAGAATCAGGAGAAGCTTACTCACTGCGAGCTACTAACAGGTTCAATCGTTGGCCGTTTTGTAAACTAATATCATGGTAAACATCTTTCTGTAGTGCGTGTAGATACCACCTGCTTATATACCACCTGGTTTCATTCGTAGCTGGAACAATAAGTTAGTTGCAACAAACTATACAGCGTGCAGTTGGCTAGAGCGTGTGACAGTGCTGTCTTGTGTCAATCAAATGGCTGCAAACACACACCACTCATTTGAACAATACTGTTGAAACGACCCAGATGACTAAAGATAACACAAAGCAAAAATATATATGTAACTAACGTCCATCCACTCGTAACGGAACAACCGCCGTAACGGAACAACATTCTCTTCTTTGCTCCGTAGAAGGTGCCAACGCCGTCGTATAGGAGTATACGTATAGTGAGCTAATAGATCTACTAATCTTATATATGCTGCAGTATTCAAAGTAAAAAATTATAGTAGCCTTGAGCTTGTTGTTGGAGGTTCTGTTCGCGACGATCATTCGCGTCTCCGCTATTTGCCCCTGCTATGTCGCAAAAGGTAGCACATCCACGCGTTTCAGAGCTATAGGGCGAAGGCTCTATCAAGAAGGTTCTCGTTCTGAAGCTCTAATGGCATATCGCATTTGTGGTGAAAAATCCGAGAGTATTTCCGATCGAGAGGGAGATTGGCAGAGAGCTTGGCATCTATTTATGCGTGCTAAGTCAGCATGTAATAAAAAACGCGCCATCCTAAATATGGTTTTCACAGCCACCTGTCTCATGCTATTTTTAACTCACGTTTGTCCGCCGCAGCGAGCCGTTCATGTTCGCGCTATACGCCATACATCAACATCACCACAGTAAGTAGCTATGGATCCAGCCAGCCTGGCCCTGGCGCAGAGCCTACCCACAAGTGTGCGTAGGACCTATACTGCTCTAGCAGAATGCAGCGATGTCCCCGTGTCTCGTACCACTGTGTGGTATCGTGCGAAGGGACGACCATCGCGACAGACGAAGGCCCAACGCCAGCAGTACCTCACGCCGTCGGAAGAAAAGGCCTTCGTCGGGCACATAATTAGATCAGCAGCTCTTGGATTTCCTTTGCGGATCAAGGACATACCTTCCCTAGCCTTTAGCATTGCCCGCCGACGATCCGCGACGAAAGCGATCAAGCCGCCGAACAAGAACTGGCCTCAGGCCTTTGCAAAGCGCCATCCAGAACTCGCGCGGAGGAACAACAGGGCGATAGACTGGAATCGTCACGACAACAACATACACGACAAGGTGACACACTGGTTCGAGGTGATCGGACCCGAGCTTTGTAGGCCGGACATACTGCCGGAGAACGTGTACAACATGGACGAGACAGGAGTGATGCTTTCTATGCTAGGCTCTGTTAAAGTTCTAGTAGGTAAGGATGACCAAAGAGACTATAGAGGTACCGGCGTAAAGCGGACGATGGTGACTGCCGTTGAGTGCGTGTCGGCAAGTGGTGAGTGTCTAAACCCAATGATCATCTGGCCAGCCTCTACCCATCGGAGCAACTGGACCACGTACCCGACCCCAGGATGGGTCTATGCATTCTCGGAGTCTGGCTACAACGACTCCTACCTTAGCTTAGAGTGGATGAAACGAGTGTTCGATCCCCAAACCAAGGTACGAGCTAACCAGAAATCACGCGTGCTAATATGTGACGGCTTTGGCACACACGAGACTCTTGAAATACTAGAGTTTTGTTTCGAAAACAATATTATTCTGTGCCGACTTCCCTCTCATACCTCTCATAAGCTCCAGCCCTGCGATGTTGCGGTCTTTGCTCCACTGAAGACCGCTTATCGTGACCAGGTAGAACGGCTATACCGAGGAGGTATGACTACGATAAACAAGGAACACTTCACCACTCTATACTACCCTGCAAGAGAGCGGGCGATGACTAAGAAGAACATACTCGCAGGATGGGCCAAATCTGGTTTGTTCCCTTTTAACCCAGATAGAGTACTCCGAGACCTCGCAAAGCCAGTCCCTGACGCACTTACCCTACTGCCTATCCGTGCCGTCCGTGAAGAGAGTGGACCCCACTCACAACACACGATCGCCCAGACACCAGTGACTCCAGTATCGTCAGAAGCTCTTGCATCGCTGCTTACCCTAGTCAAGCAAGATCCTCACGACGAAATAAGTACTAAGCGACATCGTAAGCTCGTGCAGAAGCTCGCCAACGCTGCCGAAGTATCCTTTGCCCAACAGGCCCTTGATCAAGACCAGATTAAGCTCTTATCGAAGATGAACGACGAAGCTAGAACTCGCCGGAAGACAAAGTCAGAGATTCTTGGGAAGGGGAAGGCGAGGGTAATGAGCTACGAGAACATCGTATCAGCACGAGCAAAGCGTGCTGAGCGGGAGGCGAACAAACCAGCGCAAGGCAAGAGAAAACGTGGTCGGCCGAAGCGCGTTGCGGTAGAGACAGTGGTAGAAGAGGAGGCAGAGGCCACCGCAGACAAAGGAACACGTAAGAAGCTCAAACGTGCTGCGCAGGAGGCCGAGGAAGCCTTGTCGCTCCAGGCAAGCGTAACACATGTTGCAGAAAAGAGCGCACCGCAACCTTATAGAGCCCCAGTCGCGCGCATGTGGTAGCAGAGGTTGACGCCAGGAGGTTACTCGCTTGAACTCACGCTTTGCGTGATTCGTATACCTATAATAATGTCCATCCCGCATTCTGTAACTGAAAAACCCATTACAGAGATTTAGTGTCATCTAGGCACTCCACTACCCGCCTAGCGCTAGATGTAAATTACATTGTAGCCGGGAAATCTGAGATGTAGGCGTCCTGAGAGAAGCTTCCCAGCTAGCCACGTGATGGCTATCTTTAGTGTCTAGCGTGCATGTGCACCTTTGCCGTACCTCTTTTGTGATTGGTGTTGCTAAAGCTGGAAGCTATGTGGGAGCAGTTTGGCACTCTTCCACACCACTTATGTTATCGAGGATTTTGTACCACCGAGGAGTTTCACACATATTCCGATGTCTTATCCAATTGAGGTAGGCCACAGCCTTGTGTCCGACATCCAAGCGCATGCATTCAGCCATGCCTACCCCGCCCAAGCTGTGATGCGACACCCTCACACACTTCCCAGCAGCGAGCGCCCACCTTAGCTTAGAAAGCGATTGCAGTCTGCAGCTCTGTGATTCGATAAAACAGTGCGGTGCACCCCTGTCGTTCCTTTTCCTATCGCTAATGTTTAGGGTGCAAAAGTCCTGCTAGACAGCCTCGTCGTCGCACGCTCTGGCTGCTAGGCTGCCGCGTTGAGCCTCCTGCGTTTCGTTCCTGCTACGTGCACCGACCCTGCAGCCATACAAAGCGATGCGTCTTCTTAAGTATAGAGAAAACGAAGGCCTCTCTATCACTGAGTTCGACGAAGACACAAAGCCGCCATATGCGATACTTTCCCACAGGTGGGGAGCGGAAGCGGACGAGGTAACTTTCGAAGACGTGGTAGGGAACACGGGCAAGAATAAGCCTGGCTATGCGAAGATTCGCTTCTGCGGGGAACAAGCTCCGCGAGATGGCTTGCAGTACTTCTGGGTCGATACCTGCTGCATCAACAAGGCAAATAAGGCTGAGCTGTCGCTGGCTATTCGGTCTATGTTCCGCTGGTACCGCAGCTCGGCTCGATGTTATGTCTACTTATCAGACATCTCGAGCCGACCTTTGGACATCACTCCAGCGTGCAACCTGCAGGAATCACAGTTGCAGAGAATCGATCGGTTTACTTGGATCTGGATCTTACTGTTTATCCATCCTGTGTTTCGCTGGTATCACATCATAATTCAACGTTTCTTTGTCTTGTTGAACTTTTCTAGTCCGCATGGATACGAATCTAAGGTCGAAAAAAGCGAATGGTTCACTCGAGGCTGGACACTCCAGGAGCTTCTCGCACCGAGCTCAGTCGAGTTCTTCTCACGAGAATGGGAGAGGCTCGGTGACAGGGAGTCACTAAAATCCGTTATCCACGAAGTCACAACGATCCCGCACGAAGTCCTTGAGGGAGCCCCCATCTTCCAGTTTAGTGTTGACGAACGATTGCGATGGAGACAAACTCGGGATACCAAGGTCAAAGAGGATGCGGCATACTCATTGTCTGGCATCTTTAACGTTGATATAGCGCCTGTCTACGGCGAAGGCATAGAGAGTGCATTTCGACGGCTCTACGAAAAGATTCGGCAGCAAGAAGAGTATCTTCGGAAATGTGAAGAGTGCCTTCTTAACTTATGCGGCACAGACCCGCGTAACGATAAGAAGCGCATTGAGGACACGAAGGGCGGATTGCTGAAAGACTCATACCGCTGGATCCTTCACAACGACAGTTTTCGGCAATGGCACGACGAACTGCAGAGCCGGCTGCTTTGGATTAAAGGTGACCCTGGTAAGGGCAAGACGATGCTGCTCTGTGGTATCATCGACGAGCTGCAGGCGTCGAGTGCGATCGCAAAGATAAACACGGTATCCTACTTCTTCTGCCAGGCTACCGACGCGCGCATCAACAGCGCCACAGCCGTGCTACAAGGGCTGTTGTACATGCTCGTGAAACAGCAGCCATCGCTTGCATCGCATGTTCGCAAAAAGTACGACGACGCGGGCAAGAATGTGTTCGAGGATGCAAATGCATGGGTTGCTCTGGTAGACATCTTCACAGACGTACTGTGGGACCCGAGCTTGACTACTACGTACCTGATCGTCGACGCGCTAGACGAGTGCGTTACTGACCTGCCAAAGCTGCTTGACTTTGTCGCCAAGCAGTCGTCCGCCTCTTCTCGCGTTAAGTGGGTCGTCTCCAGCCGTAACTGGCCAGAGATCGAGAGACGTCTAGAGCAGGCAGGCTCCGAGGTCAGATTGAGCCTTGAGCTAAATGCGGCGTCTGTGTCGACCGCAGTCGAAGCCTATATCAAGCAAAAGGCCTCTGAGCTCGCGCAGCAGAACAGGTACGACGAGCGAACTAAGCGTGCCGTGCTCGAGCATCTGACGTCGAATGCAAATGACACCTTCCTCTGGGTAGCGCTGGTGTGTCAGCACCTTCAAGCGACAGCGAGACGAAACGTTCTAACGAAGCTCGAATTGTTCCCACCTGGACTAGACGCCCTGTACGAGCGGATGATGCGGCAGATTAGCAAGACGGACGATGCCGGGCTGTGCAAGCAGGTGCTAGCTGCGGTCGCACTCGTGTATCGGCCAATCACACTTAAGGAGCTAGTGACCCTTGTCGAACCGCTTGAAAGCATAGTCGACGACTCAGAGTTACAGGAGATTATCGGCCTTTGCGGCTCTTTTCTTACTTTACGAGAGCAGACTGTGTACTTTGTGCACCAGTCAGCTAAAGACTTTCTCCTTGCTGAGGCTGCTCAGGACGTTTTTCCAGCTGGACAAGAGACCGTCCATCAGGCTATCTTCACCAGATCACTTCAAGTTATGTCCACAATCTTGCGACGGGATATATATGACCTAAAGGCGCTAGGCACGCGTATCGAAGACGTTAAGGTGCCTGAGCCAGACCCACTAGTAGCGTTGCGCTACTCGTGTGTTCACTGGGTCGACCATCTATGCGACTTGAAGCCTACAACTTCCGCGATCTTTGCGGAATATCTGCGAGATGGAAGCATTGTCGATACATTCTTAAGAGAAAAGTATCTATACTGGCTAGAGTCTCTTAGCCTTTGCAAGAGCATGTCGAAAGGCGTAGTCTCAATAAGTGAGCTACAGGTGTTATTACAGGTGTGTCTACGACAAGCAACGCCGCAAGATTTCTTCTTTATTAACTGTAGCTAGGGACAGAGGGAGGCAAGTTTATTCACTCAGCTTGTATACGATGTATACCGATTCGTCATGTACTACAAACAAGCGGTCGAAAGTAGCCCTCTTCAGGCATATGGATCTGGGCTGTTGTTTAGTCCTAAGCAGAGTATAGTGAGAAAGCTATTCCAGCACGAACGGCTAGAAGGCATCGCTCTAAAGCCAGGTATGAGCGACGGCTGGAGCGCATGTCTGCAGACGCTCGAGGGCCACAGAGGTTATGTCAGCTCAGTGGCCTTCTCGCACGACTCGACGCGGCTGGCGTCGGCGTCCAGCGACAGGACTGTCAAGATCTGGGATGTAAGCAGCGGCGCGTGTCTACAGACGCTCGAGGGCCATAGCGATGAGGTCAGCTCAGTGGCCTTCTCGCACGACTCGACGCGGCTGGCGTCGGCGTCCAGCGACAGGACTGTCAAGATCTGGGATGTAAGCAGCGGCGCGTGTCTACAGACGCTCAAGGGCCATAGCGATGGGGTCAGGTCAGTGGCCTTCTCGCACGACTCGACGCGGCTGGCGTCGGCGTCCTGGGACAGCACTGTCAAGATCTGGGATGCGAGCAGCGGCGCGTGTCTACAGACGCTCAAGGGCCATAGCGATGAGGTCAGCTCAGTGGCCTTCTCGCACGACTCGACGCGGCTGGCGTCGGCGTCCAGCGACAGGACTGTCAAGATCTGGGATGTGAGCAGCGGCGCGTGCCTGCAGACGCTCGAGGGCCACAGAGGTTATATCAGCTCAGTGGCCTTCTCGCACGACTCGACGCGGCTGGCGTCGGCGTCCAGCGACAGGACTGTCAAGATCTGGGATGTGAGCAGCGGCGCGTGCCTGCAGACGCTCGAGGGCCACAGAGGTTATATCAGCTCAGTGGCCTTCTCGCACGACTCGACGCGGCTGGCGTCGGCGTCCAGCGACAGGACTGTCAAGATCTGGGATGTGAGCAGCGGCGCGTGCCTGCAGACGCTTGACGTTGACAAGACTCTTTTCAACTTGTCATTCGATGCTACTAGCTCGAGTCTTCTTACAGAAATCGGATCTGTCGATGTTAGTGCATCTATGGGTTCTCATACAGAGAATGTCGCGGTACTTCATCGTCCCCAGTACCTAGACGCGGGCGTCAGCTTAGATGATACATGGATCACCTATAACGGCCAGAACCTGCTCTGGATACCTCCCGAGTATCGACCATCATGCTCAGCTGTGTGCGGGACTTCGATTGGGATGGGTGTTGGATCAGGACTAGTATGGGTTTGTATTATCGACCTCTGAATATTCGGCTGTATGTTAGTATATAACTACTAATTGTTCGTTTGCTTCGTGGTCTTATATTCTCTTTTCTTAAAACTTCTAAAAGATTAAGGGGGACGGGGATGCTCATGTATATATACGCGTTGGTCTTGCCACATCGAAATTTCGAGAAATTACAATAAAGCCTAATAACTAGTTAGTCGCTGTCTTGTAACACGGACATAGTAGTCACGTGCTAATGCTGCTAGCATCTACGTCTTTTTCTCAAGTAGTTATAGCAAGCAAGAAAAGGCGCTAAGCTCCGTATGTTACCGTCGCATGCAATATAGTAAGCTGAAGTTCAATCGGTGAGTTCTCCGATGACATCTCAGTCACGTGGGCGAGCGCACTACTTAATTCGCGCAGCTGCCCGTTGACTAAGTAAGTTACAGGAAACGAGAGATACGTGCACAGTAATCTTAGCGAAAATTAAGAATCGCTTTAATTGGTCGGAGGAGAGAAGAAGTACTGACAGGGGGTAAGACTCCGCATAAACAGTACACTACTTATAGCTCTGCAGTGAACTCGAAATTCTGATTAATACTATCAGATTCCTAGTCTTAGGTTAGGGTATTGTATGAGTTGCGATGTTAGTAAGTGCTATGTAGTGACCTTATAATAGGCAAGGCTCATTTTCGCTATAAAAACAGTCTCTTCGCGTATTAAGCGGGAAGGCGTCTATATGAGCGTAATTTTCGTATTGCTAGGATCGAAGAAGTTCTAAAGTAGCCCTAGTATGACACTTGAGAAAAATATTGCTAGAAATTAGGCGTGCGCAAGCTTTCTGTCGCATTAAAGTCAAAGTACCTAGGGTTCGTTCCGTTACGGCGGTTGTTCCGTTACGCGTGGATGGACATTAAGTAGTTAGTTAACTAATTATAAAAGTAACCAACTAACTAGTTATTCGTAGAAGAGTGATTGCTATAAGAGTTAGGGAGTCGAACTAAGCAATGCAGGCTTGTTAAGGCGCTATGTCCGAGTAGCAATAAGCTTGGTAGCTCCGTAATACTCATCAAGAAATCTGCAGGCGGAAGAATTATTGAAAGATATGATTTGATCTAGTGAATGCGCCTTCTTGGTCCCTATACGCCGCCTTGCTGAATGCCAACTACATGTAGTGGGTAGTGGATAATGAATTACTATAGTAAGTGCATTGTTGACAAAACACTACACACAACAACCTACGTTTCGAAAACCTTATCTCACTGTTGGCTACGCAACAGCGGTATCAAACCTAGCATTTCTTCTATTGAACCTTGGAATCTTAGCAGGCAAGACTCGAGAGTATCGACAAAGGCGCTGCGAGCATCTCCGGACTGATTGGGAATCATCGTGGGTCCATCCGTGCGCACAGCACTAGCAAAATCTCCAGAATTCTTGTTGCCACTAGGAAATCCAGAGTACATTGAACAAGAGACGCTTGTCTGACACATATTCGTAAAGTTATAGCAGCCATAGGGTTCGCGACGTGTTGGAGTCCAGGCCGGCTGATAACCGGAGAATCCTGGCCAGTAGGGAGCTGCGGGTGACCTACTTGGAGGTTGTGCTTGACTCTGTGGCTGATGGTTGTATGTTTGATGGCAGTCGTACACCTGGCTGGAGAACCGGTCTTGATAGAATCTGGCTGAGGTGCGCCCGGAATGTGCAGACATCGTGAACGTTGTGCTGGAGTCAATGGAAAATGACAATGGTGACACAAACGGCTGCGGTTTGGGGCGTTGTGGCGCAACAGTGCAGTCCACGCGTAAGATCGGCTTGCCGGGTTTTGTGGGCGACATCTTAGCTCTCTTTCGGCTGGGCGAGCTCGTTGGCTCCATAGATGATATTGCACGCTTTCCTAAATTTGTTCGGAAGTCCATTTGTAAACCGATGAATGTCTGTCCCGTTGGGGTGCATGCGGGCTGCAGACTGGGGGATCATATGTAGGGAATCTTACTCACTGTAACCGTAGAGACCAGTCACCGCTCAAGATAAGAGTGTGTACATACTTGTGTTTACGAATAGGCAAAATGTGTAATACATAAGCTATATCGTATCTCATGTGCAGAACATCTGTCTTGTATGTATACGAGATGCTTTCACATCGCGTGTCATCTTAACTGTACTGCTCAGGCCCACTCATACAATGCCTGAATAGCGTCTGACTGATTATCATCACTGCCGATTAGCGCTCGCTATACCCAGATGGTAACAGGGGATTAATTTTTACGGTCCAAGAAAAAGAGCCAATCTGAAGCTGTGTTCGAGCGGTCCCGGCTGTGGTGACCATGACAGGGTTCCGACTGGTAACAAGGCAACCATTCCTTGCATTACATACAAAATTTGAAACGCTGACACTTCCTGTAGAAACAACCGATTTAAGAGATGCGGGAATAGGGACATTTGAGAAACCTCGTTGTTGACTGTTATATGTACATCCAAAAATATTAAAGAAAAGTACCTGACTGCAATGCGCAATTAAGGGCTCCAAAGCCCTTGGTGGTTCATTCCAGTCTGTTTGCATTTCTTGACTCCCTTCTGTTTCGTGATGGCGGTGCTAGGATATATTCTTCTTGATAGGAACTCATTCTCATGCTCCGCTCTGAAGTAACTTCTGAACAGATCACTGTCTTGCCTTTCTTGAGCCCGAACTGACCTTTGCTCTCTTCTGTCATGGAGGATTCAATCTTTCGGCGATACCCAGATTTCCCCTTCGTTTGCGCCTTGCCTGGAATGGTCTTTATTAAACGATTGCGACAGCACAGTAAAGTTTTATAAGGTAAGGAAACATAGCTCTTGCGTATGCTCCCCTACGAGTGGTGCTATAAATATGGTTGGAAGGTTGCCATGGGTACAGCAGATGGTTCCCCCCGTACGGAGATTTGCAAAGGAGAGATAGGAAGGGTCGCGTTGTTGGGATCCCGTCATGAGGATTAAATCACATAACTTATCAGCTTAATTGAGTTGAACTTTACAGTCCAGTTATGTAGTATTGAGAACGTACCTGTTGTAGTAGATGGGGCTAAAAGGTGAGCTACTCAACTGTTCCGTTTGCGTTGTTGGCGCATACCTGCGTTGCAGCACCGTCTCTCAATCCACTTTCGCCCCGTATAGATCGGGATATAAGGTGTCAGAGCCTAGGAGAGTACTATAAAAATATTTTTCAAACTCGGTAGCTTGTATGTAGTCATCAACATACGACATAGCGTTAGCCGTGAGACGGGTTTCGTCTTGGGGTGGCCACACTTTTTGTGTACCAGTAGCAGCCTCCTCTATTGCAAGAAACTGAGCCTAGAGGTGTATCGAGATTAGATACTCGAGCCAATAGTAAAGCGCTGGCTCTAGCGCGGCGATGACTTCGTTGTTGAAGAAGATAATAATAGTGGCCACTGCGGCGGCCGTTTCGCGTGTGGGAATATTGTTCGGAGCTGGAAAAAAACACCATAGGCTATAGTCATATTTCAACTGCCCTGGATTACTAAATTTGGCATCCATTGAAAATTGCTGGCGCCTACTAAAGCAGTTTATGGCTAGATTTCCGCACTAGGACAAATTCGAAACCCAAGAATTAGCTATTGAGGGTTGGTAGAAGGTATCAAAAAAATATATTAGTTAATGATTAAGTAGATAGTATTCCGCCGAAGCTGAAAGATTGCATTGAGTTAGATAGACAAATAACTGGGTGGTGAATGAAAACACTAAAAAACCGATCTAAAACTATCGCAATACTAAGATATTTGAGTATAACTATACATATATAACTATAATATGTTTATAGCTTCAAAATCTAACTGCAGCTCGAAAAATGACTAATTTCAATGTTGTTTTGGTGGGCCGTACGCGGTGTGAAAGAGGCAGCGTCGCTAACGAGTTGCCCGTTGCCATCTAGTATACCACTCGCACTAGGGCCTATGGCGGATTAGCCATTACCACTACTTGCACTAACTGCACTGGGAATTATGACTGGATGGCCTATTCACTTATACCACTTGCACTAAGACTCATGGCGGGCTGCATAGAGCCAGCGAAGGAGCATGCACTGCCGTTTACAGCCGAATTTGCAATCGCGGTGGTAGGGGAGCTGCTGATCTCTGACACGGAACTTATGGCCTGAGTGCCATCATTCGCTGTGGAGACAACAGAGCTGGGCAAGGCCGTGCTTAGGGTAGAGACAATACTGAGAGACCTCGAAGCACCGTTTGCGCCTGTTTCTATGGCATCTGGATGAGTTGGTGCGTCTGTAGGCCGCGACACAGCTGCTGAGTTTACAGACTCACGAGGACTGCCTGTTGGCAGTCCCGCTCCGCACATAGTCAAGGTTAAGGGAGCGATAGTGAGCGTCATGCCACTGTACATCATCGTGACCGAAGGCTCTAGACTGTCCGTAGAATAGAGAGCTCCCGATTTGGGAAAGCAATATGTACTGCTCGACGATGGGCGCCGCAGGCGAATTGTCAGGCTGGGCTTCACCACAAACTCACAGAGCGCTGAAAACGATCAAAACAATCGGTATGGTCATGATAAGCTGGTTCGTAAGCTTGCGTGTCGAACCGGAGACGGCAAAAGTCTCATATAGCTAGCACTGTACCCGTGACCATCGCCATGCACTTCAGCTATTTGCTGATGCATGGACAACACCTATAT
Source organism: Bipolaris cookei (assembly GCA_002286855.1). Lineage (NCBI taxonomy): Eukaryota > Fungi > Ascomycota > Dothideomycetes > Pleosporales > Pleosporaceae > Bipolaris > Bipolaris cookei. The sequence continues at coordinate 18,310 of NRSV01000088.1, forward strand.
ATACTTCTCGCTCACGCTCTTGCATGCCGCCTATCAGTCATACAGACCTCCCTTACTCGAGAAGCAGAATGTGCATAGCTTACAAGAGAAGCGGGATGATCGATCGTCCGTGTTATTGACTGAGCACTTTCCTTCCTGCCACCCTGCGGCCATCCTGGTCATGACGCGCTAAACTTGGCATGCCCCCCGCGTTTGCTGCTCATATGGCATAAGCAGCGTATGCTTGCTGAGCGAAGGCGCATAAGCAGCAGTCTGTGATCTGACACGGCGACGCATTCCAAGCAGTTGATAACTTTACGCGCAACGTCATATGAGCCTTCACGAAGGTATGGGGATATGTACTCAATAGTCGCCATGCCGCTTTAGGCAGCAAGGGCGAACGCGAATTGTTCAAGTTTAGCGCTGCTTGCATGCTAACTGAGCCTTTGACACTCGCTCTCACGAATCATGGGTGGGGCAGGAACCTGGCAACTACCATTCCTACTGTGCGATTCACAAACTCTACCTTGTTTAGGAAATATTATCCACCATTCATTGCGCTCGTCCGCGAAGGCTTGGTTCATAAATCGGCTGCTGTAAACCGAGAAGATATGGATCATACAGAGAGTAGCAGATGCAAGTGCCTGCTAGGGGACTGTATTAGCGTTCATAAATTTCTGCCCTCAGCAGTGGTGACTGAGGCACAAGCCAAAATCGACCAAAGGCGAGCAGTTGGCACTATAAGTATTTCTAGAGACATCCATTGATCTCTTTGCCTACGCTTCGAAGAGCGGGCGGGCCTGAGTGACGGTCCGATGGGCTGTTCGCACGCTTGTGAACTCATCTCTGCTCGTGCTGCCTTAGCAGCATAACTATATCCGCTATCGCTTTCTCCGCTTCTGACGGCACAGTTGCTCTCGAAAACATGGTCGTGATTCCGATGTTTAGGCGAACAAGAAGTAAGCGCGATAACGGCAGAAGCATCTAGGTTAGAGCTCCAATTGTTGCAGGCCCTGCAAAACTGCGGCACAGCATCCTGATGATATTGATGGTAATCACGATTATGAAGGTGGTACTGGGGTTTGCTAGCAAGGGTTTTGTAATAACTAGTATGTGGAGACGCTCAAAATGATGACCAGGCTCGTCTTCGGGTGACTTTGTCCTTGGTTTATCTGAGAAATACTAGACTGTTCTTAGCAATCTCAACGGAAGCTACACTGTGTACAGTATAGCTCGTACTTTCCACTCCAGCCTAGTATGTCATCCCTTTGTATACTTACAAAACTCTAGCCTATCACTACAGTATCCGCGGAGTTGATCGGGACAGCCTCGGTGTGTTGACGCGTTTGATTTGCCGCCAACTAGAGACGTTTGATGCACGACCCATATTTCATTTTACTTACACAAGATGTGAGTGGCGAGACTGGCGCGCGGCTGCCGGAATTGCCGAGGCGAGGGGCCCCGGCCCTCGAGGCGATGGTGTAAGCTACCACGCTTGTCCTTAGCGGGCAGAGTTGCCAAGATAACATGCACACAATCGTTCCGCGCCCTTGCAGATTAATTTTCCAGTCTGCGGAGTGTTCTTGCGTCCCGGCACGATGGACAACACGTGCACGGACTCTACACCGCCTAGCCATCTCTCCCCCCTATTACCGATTTCAGTACTAACCTTATCCAGTTCATACTTGTCACTCGAGATCGTGCGAGGCTGCTGTGCCGCAGAGACGCAGAACACGACACGACGGCAACTCCGGATGGTGCAAGGAAGGTGTTGGCATTCATTGCGAACGAAAACCTGAAAAGCAGGACCGATAGGCTCACTGCCATTGCAAGCAAGGGCCGTCATTCGAAATACCATACTCAATCAGCACTGATAGACCTGCTTACTGCTGTGGCCGACGTTAGAGTGGCGTAAGTAGGCCGTTCGGTAGATTTGCTTACTTCTGTGCGCGGCAAACGCCCATGACGCAATCTCCCTGATCCATGTGATCCACGTGATCGTTCATGCATGCGGGCGTGTGCAGACATGTGGGCTCACACAGCAAGGGCACCTACCCTGTCAGCATACGATATGTCGCCCCATATCTGTCTAAACTTATGAGAAAATTCTCATGCAGGCTCTCCGCACAGGCATCCATTACGGCAGTTCCTTTCGAGATTATAGTGATACAGTCCCGGGGGTGGCGGTCCGGCGAGCCTGTGCGGAGCCTTGGCCCTGCTGCTCCTCGATGTACACAATCCTCGTTTCTCCGGTATCCTGTAGCGAGCGAACTGCTGCTCTTGGCGGAAAGTCTGACACTTCTACAATGGCATGTTCTCGCGGCCTGCTGATGCGTAGCCGTAGCTGAAGCCACCGTTACATCAATTCCTAAGCACATCGCAAGCATGATGCTGATCCTATCTGGAAGGCCAGAACAACTCAGTCTTCTTGCAGATAACCTAACTCTGCGCTTTCTTGTACATGTAATCATTAAGCATGGTTGATTTGGATGACTGTTATGCACATTACATCCTTCCTCTTCTCAGACTATTCCTATTGTTGTATGGAGATCCACTGTCGACCGTATAGTCGTCCCCACATCGTGCCCCAACATGTCCCGTCGTTAGAGGTCGGCGCCCGATACCGTGTAACGGCACGGTTGGCACAGCAAGGGTGATAGCACAAATATCCAGCTCCCATGCTGTTCAGTCATCGTCTTCGCTGTTGTTAGATACCACCATGGCTCAATTCGACGACCAATCCTTCCTGCTAGACCCTCAGATTTATGGTCAAAACGAATTTCCCGATAGCACTACCAACCACATCAATTCACCGATACCACCTTTGGTCCATGGTAATGGCATAGCACATTCATCAAGGTAAGCAGCCTATCTCTGGCCTATTTGAAAGCTGTGGAGTTAGAGAGTGGCTGACTTGTGTTCAGCAACTTGACGAGGAATGACGCGCCAACATCAAGCACTGATGAAACATCATCTTCACTAACGAGATTGTTGAAACAAATGGTGGAGCTGTATATCGATGCAAGAAAGGAAACCAACGAAGCGAATAACATATTGCGCGAGGTGAACAAGATAGTGCATGAGGTGAAAACAATATCGCATAAAAATCGAGAAGAGCTGAGGAGGAGGGAAGAGGATTCGAGGAGGAGGGAAGAAAAGATGACGAGAGCATTAGAGGAAGTGACTCAGTGGATAAAGAGGCAGGAGCATGCAAAGAAGCGCACGTTGGAACCGCCACTGAGAGACGGACAATACCTACCAGAGCCAGATATGAGGCCTCGAGGCGTGCCTTATGTATCTCAAAATCCTCGCCAGTATGGTCTTGCAACAGAGCCGCATTGGTATGTCCACTTCCCTTATATTGGCCTTCGTATCACTGAATTTTGATAAGGCCTACCGGCGGATACACCACAGAGCCTTACCATCCGCGCGACGCATGGTAGGCTTTAGATAGGACGTGAAATCTGAACACACCCACACACCGGAGAGCTTTACTAGAGCGTCACATATCTTATCAATCTTTACAAGATCTACAGCTAACTATAGGGCACTATCAATATTAAGTGTGACTCTTTCACTACAGGTCATCTTCGTAGTGGTAGTGTACGCACGATGTTTTTGTGTGTCAACCTTAGTGAGGGGGCAGGTAACGCAGATAAAGCAAGGAGGATAGTCCAATCATCAGATTACTACTCAGGCGATATCTACACAGTCATATTTGAGTTTCATAATAGTGTTTAAATTATCTGATTCCTCGCCTTCTCCAGCTGTGCGCTCAGCTGCATGATCGCCCTACGCTGTTCGTGCTGGACACTATACTTATACACCTGCTCACTGAGCGATCGAATTGTATCCTCAGAAATACCGTATGTTCCACCCAAAACTGCAGTAGATGCATGGGGATTATACTGAATTCTTGGAACGACCGATGGTTTTTGCGGTACAGCAGGTTGCTGCTGACCTTGGTATACTCGGCTGACGAGATCTTTGAATTTAGGGTTGACGCGCGCAATAGGGCCCTGCAAAGACTTCTTAACGTTGAGATCTTCGACGCTGACCAAAAGTCTATCAACATCTTGTTCTATCCTAGCCACGCGCTCCAACAGTGTGAGTGATGTGCTGGGTGGATCTGGCTCTCTTCTTTGATTGGAGACATTCTCCATATCGGTCGAGACTTCTTGCGCATCAGCTCCCGGAGGATCGACTGCAGTTGGTGGTTCTTCTTCTGTCTCGTCCCTTGTCGTGCAGTCTGATGGAGAAGCGTATGAAGTTATTTTCTTCATCTTTAGTTTTCTACGCGACAGTCAGCCGGCGCTTGGGCTACACTTGACAAATCTACAATAAACACATACTCTCTGTATCTTCGCTGCGCTTCCCTATTGCATAATTTACGTGCTTCTTTCGCTTGAGATGTGGTTTTGTACTTCTTGTTCGCCATGGATAGATAATTAAAAAAAAACTTGTTGCAATGAATCGTAGCCGGTTGTGATAGATACTACACTTTTGCACGGCAAGCCAAGTGACAAATTGAGGTTTAAAACCATCCCAAGTCTAGTTACGGATAAGAAGTCGGTATTAAGGTTGCACTACAAACAGCAGCGTGAGGATATTCAAGCATAGTGGGTGTTGGGCAATGGCGTAGTGGTTACAATCTTGATTGAAGGAACCTGCTAAGCCGTAAGCATAATCATTTTGAGCCTCGGCTACAGCATCATGCCAGCCACAATGTGTGGGCCTTCAAGTAGAGTGGATCTCAACATCCCGAAGGGTTGGAAGAAGCTATTAGGGTAAGCACAGACACTAGCGATAGTCCTCACAGGCCCTGTGCAGAGTTTGCATACCCATTGATGCAAACACAACACTCGCAAGCCCAGGGCAGCTCGGTTTGCAAGGGATACGGTGGATGAGAGGGTGTGTGAACAACTCGACTGACCGCGTCATACAGGCCGGGACTGATGTGTACTTCCCAATCGAGAAATGACAAAAATTCTCTCTCGATCAGATTCACCTCCACGTTCGAGAAGCCAGCGAAGCCACATTCAGGGAAAGCACTGCACTCCGCCCAGCAAGTGTTGTTTACGCTGCTATCATTGTAGACCTTATGCGCCATCATCAAAGCCGCTAGGAAAACCCGATGAGGGGTAGACGGTCTCATTAAAAAACTACAGGGAGGTAGGCGCTCCTGGAACCGTGAAAGATATATGAGACACATGATGAGTTCCGGGACGGTGGCGTAGGATCGTAGAATGACGTATAATACGAATTCGTCAATGGAGGGAAGATGAGTTTCTTCTATACTTGGCGTGGGATTGCATGTGCGTATTGCAGTCTTGGTTGCCTCAGTAGTGCGATCGATGAGGTTGGATAGTTGTTCAAGCTTAGTAAGTTGATGAAACATGTTTAGCTGGAGGCTAAGAGGGCATGCGCACGCAACTCGGCAAGAAGATCGATGGCTATAAATCCATGCACCGTTGGGGGTTTGCAGAGCTACAAAATAGGTTTGGCTGCCGCTGAAACACTAAAGTGCATTGTGCACACCATCGTGTTCGTTATCGGAACGGGAAGCCCCGCAAATTGGAGGTGGATACTCACAATCAATGGTCTGTAAGCACAAGTAGACCTTCCTTGCTTTGTGATCGTTTCGCTGAATGGCCGTGGTCACATCTCAAACGGACTTTCGTCCATTCAACGTAAGCCGACCTAGGTACTTGCTTGTTGGCTTATCTTTTATAACTATGCTATTTGTCGCTCACTTTATGCGTTGTGACCTTTTGTATTCGGTTGAGTAGTTTTTGTTTTCGGCACATTTCCGTCTCCTGCACATCTGCGCGCTCCATCCTGGCTCGTGTGAAGCATTGCCAGATCGGTGTTTCTCACAGAGCCAATAGCGGTTTTTTTTCATTGGTGTAGTTCATGTTATTAGCAAAGACGATAGGACTATTGAAACAGCCAACTGAGGTCAGCCTAAACCTAACAAGATCCTTGTAATTGTGAGGTTAGAAATATCTCATTTAGCACCTGCTGCAGCTAGCAAGACATGACATCTTTACATAACTACATACAATGCTGTGACCGAAGAGTACGACTTCAATTCTGCTAGCAGCAAACACACTTGCACCTGGCTATTTAGAGAGTGAAATACATGGTTTGGATGATGCGTATGGCTGACGCTTAGCCTTAAGCGAGTTAGCTGATTCTGCTGATACGTTGTTTAAGCAGTTTTTTCTTTGCTGTACATAAGCGAAATACTAACATAAATGAGTATGTATAGTGTATAACAGAATGCTTTATTGTAAAAGCTGTGTATAATACTTACTTAATGAGTGGATAAAACGAGCTGCTAGTTCCTGAGCTACGAAGTCGTTGGCGATTGTAATTTTACCCCTGCGCATTGTCGCCCAACGGTTTTAGTACACCTCACCCTCCATAATTAGTTCACGGCTAAGTGCTCGCTATAGCACAGTCAATTTCATTGCTTGATCTTTGATGAAATGATCCATAACTAACTAGCCTTTCGAAGTCAGTTCTACAAGGCAGGAATAGAATGCTTATTCATGTCATCAAGTGCTAGTCTTTTAGGGCCCTGAATTATGTATATAAGTATGTCTACTGCATATTCGATAGTGTAATCACGCTTACTTTTAGGGTTGTATTAATCTTCTATTACTTTGTAATTTAGTAAGCGCATGATTTACTTAGTTAGCATAATCAATATTCACTTCGTACCCTAAGCGTCATTCTTAACTAATTGTTCTTTATAAAATATGCTCCACAAGATGTTAAATGGCTATTCAAAGAACTTGTTTCCGCTGCATACACTGATTGATATATCAGTCTATTTAACAATCAGCTGATTGTACACTGCATATTTCAATATTATTTTCCAACTTAACTATGCCTTCTAGTAAAGTATCCCTGCCAGAAAGAGAGGTTAGTAGGCAGTCTGTACAATCTGTTCTGCAGGAAAAAGCAAAAAAAGCAACAAAAGAAATATAAGCTACACAATCATAGCAGCCTTGCTCGAGCTGTAGAGACAGGAGCTGCAGATGAGATAGAGCGGATTTTAGTGAGGAAAGAAATGGAAGTAGATGTTATCATGGAAGGAAGTTCACTTCTAAGCAAAGCATGCTGTCAACGTAACAAAAGAGTAGTGAAGTTGCTCCTGAAACATGGTGGAGATGTCAACAGACAAGATGAAGATGGTGACACCGCGATGCACAAAGTAGCTGCTTGGGGCGACTACGATATAATTGTTCAGTTTTTGGACAAGAAACCAGAAATTAACGCCAAAGGTAGGCTTGGATGGACCCCCCTTCACTACGCAGCTGCACACGGCGGAGAACAAGCAGTTCTCCTGCTTATTGACCGAGGAGCCGCTATTGATGCAAAAAGCATCAATGGCTCTACGGCACTCCATGAAGCATGCTATCGAAATCAGAAAGACGTAGTAAAGTCGCTCTTGAAAAAAAGAGTGGATGTTAACACACAAGACAACAACGGTTACACCGCACTACATCGAGCTTCAGCCGCACAGGATAGTATTGAATTACTTGCCCCTAAAGCTGACCTCACTATAAGAGATCAAGGTGGCCGCACAGCGCTTCACGATGTATCTTTCCGTGGTACTGTGAAATCGGTCAAGACACTTATCACGAATGGAGCGGATGTCAACGTGAAAGCCAAAGATGGCTCGACTCCTCTGCACGAAGCATGTAAACGCGGCGATGATGTTGAGAATATTGCGACTATTCTCTGTAAAGCGAAGGCAGATATCAACGCGAAAGATAACCGGGGTTGCACTCCACTCCATGTAGCGCTTGAGAACCGTAATGGGAACAGGATTGAGTTTCTTATCGGCGAGGGAGCAGATATCGTAGTAGCAGACAATCTGGGGAGAACCCCACTGCATATAGCGTTGTCGATGAGCACTAAGGAAGCATGCAACCTGCTTATTAATAAAGGAGCCCCTGTTAACCAAATGAATTGCCGTGGCAACACCCCTCTTACTGCAGCTATGACTTACAGACACGAGGACATTTCCGATATACTATCCATAATTCAAGATCACATCGACTTCCAAAACCGACAAGGATATACTGCACTTCATTTGGCATGTCTTTTTGGGGACGAAGAAAAAATCAGTGCGCTAGTTACCAACGGAGCAGGCCTCGATGTGCAAAATGGAAGTGGTGGTACTCCCATTTTCATGGCAATATTTGCTGAAAATGTGAATGTCATGCAATATCTTATTAAACAGGGTGCTGATATCAATGCAAATGACAAGCAAGGCCGCACTGCCCTTAAGTATGCAATGGAGAGTGAATCAAAGGACGCAATTACTCTGCTTGAAGAACATGGAGCAAGCTATGATAAGATTGTCCATCAAGGCAAAGAACAACGGCATAGATAAACTACAACTCTGTTACACGCAGTATTATCCCTGACACCAGACTTACCAACGAACAAGCTAGTCAAGCCGGTGCCTTTAGCTTAGCTAATTAGCTGGTTTGTGTTAATAAAGGCTTGGCTAGCTTCTTCGTTCTGGCATCTTGGTCTAGCTTGTTAGCTTGCTCAGCTTTCTCGACCTAGTTAATGATCTTAGGTGTTAAGTTGCCAATCAACTAACTAATTAGATAATTTGTGTGTTAATTACTTCATCGAGCGCCATATCAGTGATCGTGCCTGTTGTAGTGTATTAGTTAGTTTGTTGGATAGTTAATGGATATACCTGCTAAACATTCATAGTAGGGAAGAAGGAGCATTTACTAAAATTTTCGGTGGCTGGGCCCGTCCACCTCATGAGGTCTAAACTCCTTCACTTTCAACCTTTCGGCTTTAGCCTCTTTTGGTCCTTGGTTTCAACACAGCTGCTAAAACAGTTGTCCCTAAATCCAGCTCTCTCCAACCATCGTAACTGACTAGTTAAATACGAACTGCATAGCGGCAAGCGATTGGGGCCCAATTTTCCACCTCTGTGGCTCTGAAAGATCGGCAAGCTCAGTAACTAACTAAACAAGCGCTCATTGTCATAGCTTAAAGCTGGTGTTCGTTATATTTTCATGGAAGGCGGGCTAAAGCTGGGGAAACTATGGCGTAGCTCTGGCCAGTATTCTACTAGTTCATGAACTAATTAATTAGTTAGTATCGTAGGTACCTTTTTCAATGATCAGCTCAGATAGTTGATTTCGATTATTCGTACTCGTCTCACACATTGTCAGTAGCGTTTGTCTGCTCTAAACTATGGATAATGTCGCTAATCTCATTACTTTCATAATCTAGGAAGAATGACCAGAGCCAACAGTCTTGTTTGATCTAGCTACGTCGCGAGTCTGGCCAACTTCTGTCTTCTCGACGGCACTCCCAACATCTGCCTTTCGAACATTTTAGGCTTCTAAGACAGAAGAGTCCGAAAGAATCGCATAATTGCTATCTTTCGTTGGCGATCAATCAGAGGCGGGTGGATGACGTTAGCACTTCGTCTCAGGACGTGATCTTACGCCACACTGGTTGTGCTTAAATTTTGTTAAGCACTGCTTGCTGCCGTGGTCTGAATATTTCGTGTATAATGACTTTCTGAATCATCGACAATTCATTGCCGCCTGCTAAAAGCTGTTACATAGGCAGTTTAAGTGAGAAGTGAGATGGATCTTGTTACAAGTGTAGAACAGCTTCTAAAAAACACTGTGATAGCAAGCTTCGAACAGATTTGGATTTTGTATAGTGCTATCAAAAAAGTGATAAAGGAAACATCTAGAAGTGAACAAAATCTAGGTATTATAAGACATGTAACTCTCAAATAATATAAAAATGATCTACTCTGTTGTAGGTACGCCCAAGCCGGCTTCTCTAGGATCTTGAATGATGAAAACTATGCTTTTGTTGACGGCTGTTGATAGGAAGCTAGGGAAAACATAATGACCATCTACAAAAAAACCAATTTGTTCCTCACATCATTGACTTGGGATTTGACCTCCTCAAAATCCTTTTTATCGACTCGAATATTGAGATCTGTTTCTCCAGATCCTCCCAGGTTTTTCTTCAGTCTGGAAATTTCGGCTTCTAGCCTATGTACTTGACCAGCAAGTTCAGAATTCTTTTTCCTCGTGCTCTCCAACAGACTGGCAGGAACCATTTCTACGTCATCGGAGGCTTTTCTCTTGAGTCTAGATTTTGCAGAACTTTGCTGCACTCCAGTTTGTAGTCTCTCAGGAGTCTGTCCACTGCCTTCTTCCTCACTCGTTTCGATTGGATCGGACTCGGCTTCGGTATCAGATACATGTTCTCTTTCCTTAGATTTATTAGCGAGCTCTGAGTGCAGAACAATGCTTAACACCTATAAGTTTTTGAGAAGCTATACATACCTGCGGTGGAGTGTGATGATGAAAGAATTTAGGTCGCTTTGCTCGACCAGACTCCGGATTATTAGCCCCAGCATGCATGTTGAAGAGGTGAGGAGAAAGAGGTATGATGGTTGGAAAACGCTGCTAGGACAGACTGGCTCTATATACACCCCCCTTTACCCCTGGACAGGATACAGGCAGCAACATCTCCAACTGATACTTGGCGCCTCTTCCTTGGCTCCAATGCCAACCCCTTGATTTCCTTTATCCTCCCTGGCTACCGTTATGGGTGGCCGGATCAAACCTGACCAATTCATGCAACGGGGCTGAAAATGGTGTGACTATGGGGGCTGACTTATTCTCCACCAATACGAGGTGGCTTGATTATGGGATTCTCCTTGTCCCTAGGGATCTGAAGGAAGAATGTGACTCAATCCCGCCTTTGGTTCCCGGCTTCCATTTTGGCTCCTTGTCTGATCGGAACGAAATTCTCACAACGTTTTGATGGGAAATTCTGGCTACGCAGCTTGCATGTCTACACTGCTTTGCTTTTTAACAGCATCTATGACGATAATCTGCTAGTCGATGGATATGAGGGGCCTTTCGTGCGCCTACCCGGACGGAAAATCAGGTCGTATCCTTGAGACATGATAGGGCTCAGCGTATCCCAGAAAAAGCAACGCTCCGTCAGAGCTGCAGGCACACCTTCGGATGTAAAAAGAAGGCATGGCTGGAGCGACGATTTATTGCCTGTTTCAGCAAACCTCCGGTGCTGTTTTGTGGCAAGAACTAGTGTCGTGGCCACTACCAAGTCAATCGCCACTGCCTACAGTTTGGTGCTGTTCATAGTGGCTATTTCAGGGGGACAGCAATCTCTAGCGCATTCGAGATATGCCATATTCGTGTTTTCGACAAATGGATATCTTCTTCATAGGCACAATCTTCCATATGCACATACCGAGATCGCGTAGGAGGAGAGCGACACTGTTTCTTGACGTCTTCCACAGGATAAAGACCTAAGAACGGGACGGAGGATTTACCCAATATAGATTGATGTCTCTTTTCCTGCGCAAGAGACGGCCCTAGGGGCCGCACAGCCGACAATCATGCCTGGAAGTCCCTGCCAGGCAACTATACCAAGGAGAGCAGCCCCTATTTCATGCACGATCGAAGGTTGTTCAGCTTGGTCACGCGCATGAAAATCCAAAAAGACACAAGTAGTTAGATCGAGGCACTCTTTAATCAGTAACAACTGGAGCTCTGATACATGCTCTTTCAACCGCTATCGCATTTTGTAGACCAGAAAGTACATCTTGCTGCATATCTGAGTCGTTAGCAGAAAGCTTTTAGGACCAACAATAGATACCCGATCTAAAACTTCTCATGGTAAAGCCGCTTCGACAAAAAGTCAGTAACTACCCGCAGGGTATAATAGGTTCACTGCTAAGGTGTACTGAGAGAAAGATGAAAAGCATTGCGATAGGAAAGCTTCACAAGAGGAGCGAAAAAAGAGATTACGATTAATTAGGCGTCTTTTGGAATCAGCGTTCGGAAGCTAATAGGCTCCAATTTGTTACCTTACACATTCATATCATTTACAACTGACGGAGTTTATAAGCCAGCGCCGCACCCCACTAACTTCGCGCACCTCTATACCTATACAGCCCTGCCACAAAATAATAAAATTCGTAGTTATAGACCTTTACTGCCTACCTCTTTCAGCTATAGTTCTCTTACTAAAAAGACTTTAGAGGTGAGAACGGATGTATTTTTGGCGGTAAATCTTAGATGGCTGTTCTATTTTCTTGCCAGAGAACTGAAAAACGATTAGGTAAACACTCACGAGGTTATTAGGTCTGAAATATCATGAGACGGAGTATCGGCAGTGAATCCATATACAATATTGCTTGCAAATAGCTATGAATTCACGATTAGGCGAAGAACAGATTGAGAAATATGGGTTCATAGTGTGAAGAATAGACAACAGCTCAAATTTCTGAATTCAGGTAAGAATCTTAAGTAACAGTACGAAACTGGGTAGAAGATAAACATGTTAACATGCTGACGACGTCAAAGTTTGGTTGTGTTCTCCTTGTGCGTGTAAGCACGATTGCTAGTGGGTGTTAGCGTTGACGACAGACTGAGATAATTGATCATCCTGTTGGTCAGCAACTTGCTTCGCGTGTGCTATAACATGACCTTGTCTGATCGTCTGAAAGAATACGATGCTGATTGCATTTCCGTATCCTTGTTGCATTGCTTCTCAAATCTCGCCGAACCACTACAAGACAGGTATACAGTGGGTTAAGCAGTTTTTCCAAGATGCGAATCCTCTTGCGCCATTGTCAATGTCAGAATGGAGACATGTCTTTGCAAACTCTTGCAGGACACAGCGAATGCATCAACTCTGTGGTCTTTTCACATGACTCAAACTTTCTAGCGTCTGCATCATGTGATGAAACTGTTAAGTTATGGAAAGCATCTAGCGGCGAGTGTCGATACACATTTGTAGGCCACCAAGACTGTGTTAATGATGTTCTTTTTTTACCTGGCTCGAAAAAGCTGGTGTCCGCATCATGCGACAACACAATAAAGATCTGGGATATGCAGAGTTTAGAGTGCGTGCAAACTTTGGATAGCCACAAGGACTGCGTTACCTCTGTGGCGTTTTCACCTAGCTTGGATCAACTGGCATCAGCATCTTGCGACAAAACTGTCAGACTTTGGGACATGAAGAGCGGCCAGTGCGTACGCATCTTGCATGGCCACAACGACGATGTCACCTCTGTCTCTTTCTTAGCGGGCTCAAATCAACTAGTGTCTGCATCATGCGATGGTATGATGAAGATTTGGGATTTGGACAGTACAGATTGCATACAAACCTGGAAGGGCAAACAGGATTAGCTAATTTCGTAGCATAGGCAGCCAGCTTAAGACTCTCAGAATTATGTATTGTGGCAGCATCGAGATACTTGCATGACCTGATAATGGAGTGTAGAAAGAGCTATAGAGCTTGCTTACTCCAATGGCATTCCCTATTAATTTAAAATGCCATTTAATTAACTAATTACATCATAAGAGAAGCCAAATTCCTCTATGCATAATTCGAGCGATAACGTACAGATATGGTCTTATCAAAGATCCGGAACTATGTATGTTGGTTAAGTGACGCTATATATTTCAGGAAAATGGAATTTAGGATCTTAACTAATTAGCTAACTAGTTAGTACTTTTTATGCATTCAACTTCCGCTGTAAGTAGCACGAAGGTCTGCGTGCACTTTTGTCTTCTAGCGATACCTGTCAGCCTTATCTCTCCTCACCAATCATGAACCACATTGTAATTATGGCTAACTACTTATGGTATTTCTCGAGATATAGTTAGAGTAACTAGTAGTCTTTAGAGATCTTTTAGCTAGAAATAGTAAATAGATTATTCTTATAGTAACAGGCAATAAGAACAGAAAGTAATTACGGTTCCATTCTCCTATGGATAAGAAAAGCTGCAAGCGTTGGGAAGGGTCTAGATTAAATGCTCATCATCAAGCCGTACACCAAATCCAAAATCGCGACTTCAATGACGCAAGACATCTTGATACTGCAACCGCTCGTGGACAATGAAACTTAGCTATCCACATGCAAGGCAATATCCTTTCTAAGCCTTAATTCTACGCTACACAGGGAAGCATCATAGTGCAAGCTTCTATTTTTTAGGTTCTTTCATTGCCAGAAACACATCATATACCGTCGTGAAGTGCTAGGTCTATAATTACCTCGCTATAAAGTACTTAGGATAGTTACCAAAGATAGCACTATACGTATTCAGTACCTCCTCTTAAGAGCAGAGAAAGTGGTCGAATGCATCTTTAATGCTAGTAAAGGTAATTGTAGTTAGCAGAGTCAAATAGATGTATATTGTGCGGAAGTAATTCAAGATACACACACACACACACAATTTATTTACGCCCGGCGGCCGAGCCGAAAGGGCTACTAACGCTAGTCTAGCTTTACACTTCCTATGCTACGTCTTGGTCTCCTTAGCCCATATGTCTTCTTTTGCCCACTTCTTTGTATAGCTTATTATCTAAATCAAAGCCCTTACTTGCTATCATAGCACGTTTCTTCTCTATCTACTGTTATTCCTCATCAGGTGCTCGTGGGTTAGTATTGCTGGTGGCAGACTATCTTAGAGTCGGCTTCTCCAAGAGATTCTCCAAGTGTTCAACGTCCTATCTTCGGCGGCTAAAGCGCTGTCTGCTGTTGGTTGCACGAGGCTGCTGATAAGCTTATGTTAGTATCTATGGTTTACCTAGTATTTAGTTAGATGTTAGTTTGCATCTAGTCTTCGTGTTGCTATTGCGAATCGTATCGTCGCTCGCACCGCGTCCATGTCTGGCGCCCATTTTGCGTCATCTGTCGCTGCTTTGCCGCCTAGGTAGAACGATATGTTTCCTCTACTTATCTGCGTGCATTGCAGCATCTCTATCCGCTGTGTCGTCCACTTTCGGCAACGGAACAGAAAGTGCTCCACCGTCTCTGCTGCCTGCCCGCATTCGCATTGGTCTGTCGCTGATGCTTTAATTCGGTATCGATACGTGTTCAGCTGTGCCATGCCTGTTCTAAGCTGGGCAAGTACGCTGCTCTCTTTCCGCGAAAGCCCGTTGTAGAGTTGTCGCGTGTGCTTTCCTGGCAGTGCCGTGTCGATTCGTTTAGAGTATGCTCCCACGTCTGCTGGTATCTTCTTCGCTATGCCTTGCTTACGTGCTATGTTGTGCGTAGTTGATCGCATTCTAGGGAGCTGTGTCTGTGGCCTAGTGTTTGGCCTAGTTGCTGTCTTCGCCTCTCGCTTGGCAAGGCTTGCGAGCTCATTCTCTTCGCTTGCAGGTAGCCATAGCACTGTTAGCATGTTACCGTCTTTTCTTAGTGTTTGTACGGTTTTGTAGAACCGGCTGATGTAGCCTTGCCCCGATTGCTGGCGAGGTGCTCTGAGTGTGAGCACAGCGGCTTTGTTCCTTGTTATTAGTGCAATATTGCGAAACCTTAGCTTTGGCAGCCTGCTTAACGCTTCAGCCATTGCTGCCAGCTCTGCCGAGTACGGGTTCTGTTCCTCTCTCTTGCCCAAAGTAACGGAGAAAGATTGTCTTTCGTTGCTTTGTATGCTGATCGCGCCTCCCATGCCGACGACTCCGTTCCGCGCCGAGCTGCTTACGGCGATGCGTACCGCCCAGTTCGGCTCGAGGCTCTGTGCCGCGTTCTCCACTACCGTCTGCACTCTCTTCTCCCATGGTGCCAGGACGCCCGGTTGGATCGTCTCCATCTGCTCCATCTCTATATCCTTCAGCGCTTCTGCCACCTGGAACAGCGGCGAGCGATACTGCCTTCTGAACTTTCGCATCCGCGATGTGTTTCTTCGCAGTGGGTTCGTCTCAGGCAGCGCGTGGATGTCGGTCCACAACTTGACTGCCCGCTTCCAGAACCGCTCTTGTGCACTTGGGATATGCGCCTCGGCTTCTGCCACCCATGTCGCTACCGTGCTGAACGTCCCTACGATCGCTCGTGCACCTATTCTTTGCACCCTGTTGATAGGTCTCACAATTCAAGATACAGTTGCTAGCGATTGCAGCTTCACCCTTACGCGCAGCTGCGCAGCATGCTTGAGCAGCCCCACCTTCCGTACATGGATTAGCGTTAGCAATTAGCTGAACATGATTGGTCAATCTCCAGTCTCACGATGACGAAACTGTTATAATGCTGCCTGCAGGGGTGAAGCTGCAATCGCTAATCACTGTACAGCTCAATGAAAACGGCAGTCACGTCTGGGTGAACATGGTGATTTGATAGCACATGTTTAATAGTCCTATTCTTTCGGACAGGTAGGACGATAATTCTTTCAAGCTTCTACAAGCTCTGTAGCCTGCGAGGCTTCTCATTTTTCTAATCTAGCTTATTCTCAGCTTATTCTGCAGCCGACGCACCCCTACAACTGTTGATGTTATGCAAAGGCGATCGTACTCTTGACGGTGGTTGTTTCTCAGATGATTCATATCATGGCTAGAAGAGAAAAACAGGCTCATTCAGAGTTGTGGTGACGCAGAAAACATTGCTGAATGCAGATTATAGGTAATCCTATCAGTAGTCGGTAAGCAAGTCGTTGTCTCGTCAGCAGTAGACAGAGTACTGGCATCATTTTGATAACAGGTGGTGTAATCGAGTGATACAAGTAATCTTCGTACGATTTGTCAGTATCGCAAAGAATAGCGTTCCAAATTGTGTACCAGCCTTTAATAAGAGGTCTGACTATTGTCCGGGGAAATACAAAGCCATACGCTACTTCCTGAGCTTCAGTCGGCTCGTCTTTAAACATGTCAACTCTTTTGGATTCCACGTCGGCGTCTAAGTCAAGCGTTTTCAAAGACTCTGGACCGTTTGGAACGGCCTTCGTAAAGCCAGTACTGGAATTCTGGCTGAAACATCATCCACCAAGCCAGTAAGGACTCTCCCTTCAGTATTGATATAATCCAACGATACACAGAAGATTGAGGAATCTCGTAGAGCAATTGCTTGCAGAGTTAGAGAATACTTATCCGATGGTGGATAATATAGAGCAATCTGCATCGCAGTACCCTATGCAGGAAGATGGTCAGCATCCGCACCCGCACGATCAGAGTCCTAATGCACCAAGCTCAAGCTGCGCAAGCCAACCATCTGTGTTATCATCAGCTCTCGCAGGGTTCCGGAACCAGCATACTGGAGCGCATCTTGAACGTGCGTCTTCACCAGATACAACGGGCGGAGAGCAGGAACATTCTAGCTCAGACGAAACATATGAGCCATCAAATAGCCCAATGGACTATGAAACTCCCGTGGATCTCAGGACTGGAGTGAAATGGAGTGGCTCCTCTCCAACTGCTTGCTCAGAAATCCCTGAAGAGAGTCAGCTAGAGGCGCCTCATTGGGTCAAGCACCCGAATTTACTTTAACGGCAGTTTCTATAGGAAGATGCAGTAGATAGAGATAGGTGAAGAGATTTCGTGGAACCTACTCGCTGTAGTATCACGGCTTCGAGGCTCCACTACTCAGGACATGACGGAGACGTAAAACACACATTTACTTTCAGGTTGCTCAGAACAACTTCTTTACTATACTCTTATTCAATGTTGTTGTATCTTCATAATCCGTTAGAAAAAAATAACAAAATACAGCGCACTAGGTACATTAACTAGAAAGGATAGTGCGCTACGATTTGTGACTAATCAGTTGCATTAATTTTCAATATAATTCCGATCTTGGTTCCTTTGACCCCATAATTGAGTGCAAACAGGGCCTGTGAATTCATCAGACCCTGATGGAAGTAGAGTCATGCCGACCCTACACAACGGCACAGGTATGAAGTATTAGATACGTTTCCGAGATAAGATTACCTAGAGACATTTCCGAGTGCTTAGCACATGAATCAACTAACAATCTATTAAAACGCCTATAGGCCTTGTATGAAAGGTTATTAGAAGCCTACTTGAAAATATAGTTGGTTATAGAAGAGATCTGGCATTTGTATCAGCTCTTTTATCCAAGGCGGTATCCGGCCTTGGTTCGGATCCTAGCCGGATGCAGGTCGGGTCAGTATCTGGGCCGTTACACTCTACTTTTGTCGAGGGTTGAGGATAGGCTCTATCCTTCGTAGGTAGTTCAGCCACTTCTTTACTCCTGTAAGCAGCTGCTACATTGATATACTATGCATCGGTATTTGCGCCTCTGTCTAGGAGAAGACTGACAGTTCTGGTCCTACCATGAACAACTGCTTCATGAAGTGCCGTGTTGCCTATCATGTTCTTTGCATTGACTTCCGCACCTTTGCCTAGGAGAAGACTGACCATTTCGACAATACCGTAATGAGCTGCTACGTGAAGCGCTGTATTGTCTTTGTTGTTCTTTGCATTGACTTCCGCACCTTTGTCTAGGAGAAGACTGACAGTTTTGACCCTACCAAGAACAACTGCTACGTAAAGCGCCGTGTTGCCTATCATGTTCTTTGCATTGACTTCCGCACCTTTGCCTAGGAGAAGACTGACCATTTCGACACTACCGTAATGAGCTGCTACGTGAAGCGCTGTATTGTCTTTGTTGTTCTTTGCATTGACTTCCGCACCTTTGTCTAGGAGAAGACTGACAGTTTTGACCCTACCAAGAACAACTGCTACGTAAAGCGCCGTGTTGCCTATCATGTTCTTTGCATTGACTTCCGCACCTTTGCCTAGGAGAAGACTGACCATTTCGACACTACCGTAATGAGCTGCTACGTGAAGCGCTGTATTGTCTTTGTTGTTCTTTGCATTGACTTCCGCACCTTTGTCTAGGAGAAGACTGACCATTTTGACACTATCGCGCATGGCTGCTTCATGAAGCGCTGTATTGCTTTTGTTGTTCTTTGCATTGACTTCCGCACCTTTGCCTAAGAGAAGACTGACAGTTCTGGCCCTACCGCGAATGGTTGCTTCATGAAGCGCTGTATTGTCTTTGTTGTTCTTTGCATCGATGTTTGCGCCTTTGTCTAGGAGAAGACTGACAGTTTTGACCCTACCATGAACAACTGCTACGTAAAGCGCCGTGTTGCCTATCATGTTCTTTGCATTGACTTCCGCACCTTTGCCTAGGAGAAGACTGACCATTTCGACAATACCGTAATGAGCTGCTACGTGAAGCGCTGTATTGTCTTTGTTGTTCTTTGCATTGACTTCCGCACCTTTGTCTAGGAGAAGACTGACCATTTCGACACTATCGCGCATGACTGCTTCATGAAGCGCTGTATTGTCATAGTTGTTCTTCGCATTGATGTTTGCGCCTTTTTCTAGAAGATGAAGGATAATTTTATTGTTGTTGGGAATAATTCCTAGGTGAAGCGCTGTGCAGCCTTCGTTGTCTGTTGCGTCGATCTTTGCGCCTCTGTCAATTAGACATTTTAGAATGTCGAAATTTCGATACATAGCTGCCTCGTGAAGCGGAGTCCTACCCCGCTTAAAGGTCTTTGCATTAACTCTTGCTCCTCTGTCCAATAAATCATTAATAATTTCCTTAACGTTGTGAATAACTGCTTTGTGAAGCGCCGTATCGCCCCGTCCGTCCTTCGCTCTAATATTTTTCTTGGTTCCTAAAAGCAAACGCATAATGTCCTTTTCGCCCCAAGCAATAGCTTCAAACAGAGGTGTCTTGCCGTCATTGCCTTTTATGTCAATTCGGAAACCTCTAAAAACAAGTTGTTTCACTAGTTCCTTATCGCGCTCACAGCATGCTAGTTGTACAAGAGATTTCCCGTTTATTTTAGCTCGACTTCTGATACATTTTCTCTCAAGTTCCTTATTCATCTCCTTTTTATAGTCCTGAATCATAGCTGAAGGAAGAGTAAAGTTGATCTTCTTTTTGGGATTCGTGCTCCTACTTCTAGCTTTTGTAACGGCAGAAGACGTAGTGTAAGAGAAAAAACCCAAATGATCTAATAGAAAGTGTCAAACGGTATAGCTTCCTAAACGAAATTAATATATCCCTTGTTTGTAGAAATAAGTGGTTGTAACGATGTTACAGCTTCATCCAGCACTGAGCCAATCCCAGAGCCGGATCGGAGTAAGTATCGGCCGCCCCTTCGTCAGCTGTCTGTTCCTGATCGGATCCGATTCGGACCCGACTAGGATAGGTATATATTGAGACACTTCCTGTAGCTAGCTCTGTAGACTTTTGATATCCTTTCGTACAAGGCCTATAGGTGTCTATTCGAATCAAGGCTCGTTTGATGTCCCACGCACTCCCATATGCCTCTGAGTGACACTACTGCCGATACTGATCCGAGTAGTCTTGCCTGCGCCGTTACAGTGGTCTTCCTCGAAAGATTTGGAAACTTGGGATTATAAAGGAAGTCAAACAAATGAGAGGTTTAACGAGACGTTTTCATAGTTGTTTAATTAACTTAGTTATTACAGTTAGTCAAGTGTATATTAAACTGCGATAAGCTAGGTACTAAGCATAAGCTGCAAAGTAAGGCTCACCACATCACTACCTATGGAGCGAATAACTTATAAATAAACTGCTAATCGGACTAAGTTCTTGACAATTAAGTCAGCACTAATAATTGTCCAGAAGCGGTTAAGTGTACTGCAGTTTTTAGCGCTTGCAGTTTGACCCCTGCACGCAGCTACGCAAAAGCTCTAAACACTCTTATCCTTCGAATTTAGCTTAGCGCCACATCTTTTCCGTAGAAAAAGACTACTCGCCCCACGGAGCCTAGTTCGGCAGAACTAGGCTCCGTGGGGCGAGTAGAGAGTAATCCATTAATTTGTAGAGCCTTAGATTAACAAATCAGATAAATATATTGAAACACATGCCGTCTATATTAGACAATGCTTTCTAACCGCGACGAGATTACTCTATTCGCGATTTTTAGTTTTAAACGCTAAATAAGGAAATCTTATTTTAGAGTCAAACCAATTAGCCAAATGCTCGTTAAACTAAGGATTGACTTTTTTATAGTTATCGCGTAGTTTGTAACAGATCAAGTAACTATCTTAGAAAAGAATGGCAGGCCGCACCCCAACCTGCCGGAATCGGTTACGAAGGTCGGGGGGCTCTGCAATATGATTATGCTGACACTACTGTCTTCTAACTAGATATGTGATATAAAACAGCATCAGTAAGCTGACTATTGTTCATTGCGGAAATTGCAGCACTATGTAACTAGACTTTGGCTCTGCCTCCGAAAACGGAATACAACTAAGCTTATGTATATTGAGGAATGATTTAGCTTGCGTGAGACTATATCTGTATCTTTGCCGTACCTCCAATATAATCAGCATGATGCCATCAAGTATAATATAGGTTAGATACCCTGTACTAGCGCAGACGAAAGCAACCTCAAGTGAACGCTCGCCGATACAGGGATTCGTCGACAAACTTGAATAAAGTCATGGACTAGCTACTGCATACCTTGACATATGCACTTATTCCGCCTCTGCTTCTGGGTGTTCGGATAAAATCTTCAATGGCAGAGCGGCACATGACCACGCCATTCCTTCTTCATTCCAGTGCCAGAGAGTCTGAAGCTACAAAGCATGGCAAATGCAGACCCGAACCTCATGCATGTGTCGACTCAGAAGCCATGGTCGGCATGAAAGATGTCTCGGAGTTTGCTGGCATAGACTGGGAGCGTAGCTTACGAGGCCGGCTCGATGAAGTGGTTCACTATGGTTTAACCATCTTGCCGTACGAAGAGCTCTTCTATTTGGCGATAAAGGAGGCTTTCCCGAGAGCGCGGCTTATGCCGGAATTGCCAAGGTATCTAATCAGTCGACTAAGGCCTTATCTGGACACAAGATACGAACATAGCATTCTACAGAGAAGCCGAGGTCTTTATTTTGGATACGCGGAAGCATTCTTGACAGAATTTTGCGTCGTACTAGAGAATTGTTTCGACAATATCCGACAGCAAAGTCAGAGAGACGAAGACGACAAAAGGCAGGAATCTCTATGGGTATATGCGCCAAGGCAGAGCGAGATGTCCTGCATCACACAACTTCCTCGCAGCATCACCGACCCCATAAAGGATATCCTTACGATTTTGGACCAATGTCCCATTGTGACAAGATACGTCGTTTTCTTCGAAGATATTTTTCAGACTAGCGGAGGCGTGGCAAACGCAGGACGGACTCTTAACGTTTATGAACTAACCGAGGCATGGAGAAGAGAAGGGTACCACGAACATTTGCTGCGAAGATATGTCTGGTACAGAATGATCAAGCACGCCCCATCTCGGCCGCGCGAGGTTAATTTCTTCGTCAGTCAGCTGTTTGATCAGCCTTGGGAAAAGCGGCTCTGGGGCCAAATAGCCAGCAGAACCGATGAGCTTGACCTTCGCATCCACTACCTGCGATAGGCCAATAGGAAGAGGGCCCGGTGGTGCTGATGGCGGACTGCGGAAGAGGTGTCTTGCGCGTCAGACCTCAGCGCACCATGAACCCTATGCATGCGCATTGTGGCGTTTCTCAGGCATAAGATGAATCGATTCAGGGCTGTAGCAGTGTAGGCAGAGGATGAAGGACGGTAGCTTGTCGAGAAGACTCAAACCTCGATTCCTCCTCTAGCATGCGATGCGGATGGGGCTGCGTTCTTTAGCCATCACCCCCACGAGCTTATTTCGTGTTCTTAATGATAAAAAATACTGCTGCAGGCGCTCTGCAAATGCTTGCAGGTTGTTTGGAACGGTACAAAGTCCAGAAAGCCGTGACTTCCAGGGTACGACCTGGGCAAATCAAGCGCGGGCATCCAACTTGGATGAAAAATCTTGGCATATTATGACGTTTTCTTTATTAGGTTCTGACTCGGTACAGCTCTGCAAGCTGCGAGTAGCCACCCTCGGTTACTAGCGCCGGGGACAAGACACTGTCACTTGCACCGGCACCGGCACCTGATCGTATCCGCGGAATCCGCGGACTCCGCATCCATTCGCGCCTAGGGTGCGAGATCTTGGCGTTATGATGCAAAAAGCTCGCAACGGGGACCAGGGGCTGGGGACAATATACTTAGTGTGGGTCAGCATGGTACGATTAGGGGAGGCCCGTAAGCATTTTGGAGGACCACACGGCACAGTACGAGGCTACGCCACAGCGACGACGCCGCAATTTTTCAGTGCTTGCTGGTAAGCAGCTTACACCCTATTGAGCGGGGAGGTTTGCCGGTCCATTTATGGACAACGAGCTGCCTGTTACGACTGCCGTGCCACACTTCACCGTAACGTGCCGTGTTGGTAAGTACGTACGGATCCCTGTACATAGTCTGCTGTCGTGTCGATGGGGATAATAGGTCCCGAGGGCATCCCATCAGCCTTTCGACTGCGGGCATTGGCAGGAGCTTGCGTGAATCCGCGCCTGCATACGCGACTGCCTGTGCACAGCGATCGAAAGAACGCGAGTCCTTCGCCTATGGGCGTAACCACCGTGCAACCCTAGATAATCAGTCCATGCAGTACGGGCTACTGCATGTAGCATCAGGCGGCAATGTCGCTCGCTGCAAACATAATGCTGAGCACTTAACACTTGGTTGTGAACCACGTCGAGTATACTGCAGTGACGACTTCACGCATGCAGTATGATCCAACTAGATACTGGGCCATAGGTTTGTGCATAGATGGCTTTGTCCAGTGCGGCCTACTGCCTCAAGGACAGACGCCAAAATAATGTTGGAAGCTTGCATCCGCTCTCTTGCGACGTAACAAATCTGTGATCGCTAAATGATCTGTTCACATCAGCTGACCACTGGTGCAAGCAGATGTAATTATATCTGAAGTTTTGGAGCCGAAAAAAATTCATTCTAGCCTATTGCTAGCATGGTGGTAGACGCACTTCCTCTCATACTACCGCGCACGACGCAAGAAAATCCTTGCAGCTCATACGTCCATCGCACTGATCAGAAACTGATGTCACCTAATCTTCTTAGAACACTTAATTCCGTATCGAGTCTCTTTGCTGTTTAAGCTACACCATGTTTAGGTAGTACATAGAAGTAGGCTTCATTGTGGATACAGCCCATGTCATTGCACACTTCGAAATTTGACTGAGTGTCATCACTACTCAGTGAGCGCGACTTGGTACTGTGCTCACTAAAACCAGCCGGCGGCTAGTAGCGCAGGATGGATATTCGGACGCCTGCCACTAGGTGTGCGCTCTGTACACTATGTACAACCATGGCGCACTGCTCTATGTGAATTGTTCCTATTACATAGATCAAACAAGCTAATAGAACCACCAATCACAAGACAGAGAAGTATACTCTATGCCATCCATACTAACAAGTTACATGTTTCCCAAGCAATGCGGTAGCTGATCTCGCGTCCCAGCTTCGCCTCTATTATTGCTCGTGGCTAACATAGCAATAACAACTGTGTGAATCTGACATATGTACCTAATTAGCTTGCTTTGTGACATCAACATGGGCGCGACTGCTCACCCTTAGTCGAAACCAGTGCAACTAGTAATGCAGATCATCGTGGCCACAGACACCATTACACCTAAGCGGCCCAGTCTCGCTGGAAATTAGCTAGAATCATCATTACACGGCGAAGGATGATGAGGTCATCGGTTTCTCTATAACTTTTTTGTGGGTGAGATATTAGCCTAGCGTTCTTTTGCGACGAAAGGACGTTGAGACACGGCGAGATAGAGCATTGGAAGATAGCGTAGTGGCATGAGCCCTCATAACCGTTTTCGCCCTATTTTTGGTCGTGCATATATTCCTATATAACTCGCTGTCTGCTGTGTAACTTAAATGCACCTTTGTACCATTCAACTAGTCTCGCGCAGCAGCCATTATGAAGCTCATCAATTTGGTTGCTACAGCACTACCACTACTTGCCGCTTCTCATCCGCTATCCAGCCCCAAGACGGAGTCAAGCAATGTCTGGATTGGCTTGGACTTGAAACAATGTGTCATCGATGCCAGTACCAAACCCCTTTCAAAGTACGTTGAAACTTCACACAATTGAACTAGTCTCCTGACACCGATAGTTTGGTAGCTCAGCAAGATACAGCTCGGGCAGTCATAGCAGCCTACAACACCTGGGACATCGACGACATCATGGCCTATCGATCACCTGATTGCAAACATCGCGTGTTACCTGCCTCTATGAACCGGGCCCCGAGGAGTAACGCCGAATACCAGGCGTACTTAAGCGAAATCATGCATCTGTACTCGAACTTTACAGTCAGTGCAAACTATCGCCTCGATTTTGTCAAGACTAACAGCTCCAGGTCACTGTGAAGGAGGAAATACATGATGCTGCAGCCCGAAAATGTATTATACACGCGACTAGTAGAGCGGAAACGAAGATTGGGCCCTACACGAACGAGTATGCGTTGATTCTGACCTTTACAGAAGACGGTAGGGAAGTGATCAAGTTTGACGAGTTTGTCGACTCAGCGTACTCTGAGCAGTTTGTCTCAGCATTAGCAAAGGAGGGGTTGTCCCAGTAAGGATACTTCAATAACCTTGTCTGTTAGCGCGATCGTCTGATGCGGTGGTCCTATAGCAGAGGTCTCGTATTCAGGATAGCGTTTGTGTCATGAAATCAATGGATGTTTAACGTTAGTCCCTGTACAATAAGAAGCCTAGTAAGCTATAAACAGCCAAATCAATAAAACTGTGAGAATAATAGGTTTTGCGACAAAGCGCTGCATTTTATTAGCTCTTTTTAGTCTATCGGGGGTGCCACTATACAATGGCGAAGGTTAGTGTAGTCTATGCTCACCAGTCTTAAAGTTAATCTACAGCACCATGCCGGACTCTAGTTTCTATATTTATCCCATAGTAGTAAACTCAAAGGCCTTGAATTAGTTGCCATACGAGACAAAGAATTAACCCATACTATCTATCATCAGCGCACTAGCTTCTTAGAATATGTACGTAATCCCAGGAGCATAGATAGCGTTAACACTACTAAAGATAGCTACAGTGATTTCTCCCAACACTATAGCTTGATAAGCGAGGTAAAGGACAATAATCAAACAGGTATAGACTACATTCAACTACTATAATACTTAGACCTCTTAGGTCAAGATAATACCAGATTCTATCAGAGATGCCATCGTGTACCATGCCAACTCCACTCCGTGTCTCTATAAACAGTAACTTATCCACAAACATATATGAAGCTGGCTGCGGCCTTCTAAGCAATATTTGCGTGAAAAAATTCTTTCACTCACTAAAAATAAGTATAGCAGATCACAACTATCTCCAATTCCGTCCATCGACACCGTCATGCACCTATGGCGCCAACAAGAGCCACATGAGCCTGCGACTCCATAATCGAAAAACTTTCTGAACTCAGCAATGCACATGGAATGGCTGTGTTCAACTAAGTCATCCCCTACACCATCATCCTAACGCATCTTGTAGATCCAATCAATATAATAATCAACCCTGTCTTCGAGAGGTATAGTTAGGACTAATTCTTCCTCGTTTTTTCATCTCAATGCAGTTGAGGACATATTTATGGCAATACCACTTAAGCCTCGTACGATAAAAATCTTCAGTTAGGCTGCGGACGATGAAGGAGCAGAATTAGTTCGCATCAGCACGACTAAGCATCCGAGTAGTAACTATATAGTGACATAGTAGGTGTCAATGGTGTATGTACCTAGAACAATAACAAAACCCATCATGGTGGTGACAGATACGCAAGATAACTATCTATAGTAGTGCAGGCTTGTGAAAAGCAATGCTAAAAGCAGTACATGGTCGCTAAGTGACTTGGAACAACACTCAGCCTTTATAAGCAATTAATGGTTAGTACTTGTGTATATAAACTAACTAATTACACAGGGCGGTCTCCCGTACGCGAACCCTACCCCCTCATACCGCGCTTTGCTCCTTACGCCTAGATCCCTTACTCCAGAATCGCTAACCAAGCAGAACCTTACGGATTGGGTGAAGGAAAAATCGCATCTTCATGCTGACCGTCCACGAGCTGGCCAAAATCCTCGTATTTCGTTGTATTAAGCGGACTGTAGAAGCCAGTCGTTCTATTTTGTTTATAAGTATCCCAAAATGCATATCTATTGGCGACATGGTCAGCCGATCTTCCTGTGGCTACGCAACCTCGCAAAATGTGCTTTATTTTTAGAAACCATGTATAGGTTCTCACTAACGCCACACTGATTCGCCGTTGAGTTCTGCAACTGCAGCCCCACGAATCACTAATGCGAGTTCCTTAGGGTTGGGGATCAATGCGTCAATGGTAGCCAGAGTCAGACCGTTGGAGGGCATGTAATACGTAGCAGGCCTAGATAACAGGTTGGGTTGACAGCTTACACCCCTTGCCCAAAAGTATCATGAAATACGTTACTAATATTTGTATATGTGTTGCCGATTGCGCTGCTCGGTCCTACTCTGGTGGTGTGATGACGGACTGGGGAGGGCACTAGCGCTTGCGTAGTAGTAGTACGTTCTTTTGGCGTCAACATCAGCGCCGAGCAAAACGACCCTGTAGGCTGCCATAGCCCCCCGTTCAAGTTGTTTAAAGAAAGAGAAATCTTTATCAGGGCTCGTAGATGGACTTAGGTAGTGGAATTGCCCATCTAAACACAGGTTAATCAAACAATATAAGCGCAATCCTAGGATCGATCTCATCACCTTTGCGAGATTTTGGGGTCAGCCTGTACGACTGACAAGCATCGGCTGACTATTTCGCTGGCCTGCCATACTGTTACGCCACGCGCTTTTACAGCTTTCAAAGCATACTGATCAGTAAGCAGGATATAAATCCGCCTGGTATACAACTGTACAAAAGAGGTTAAGCTGGATGGATATCATCAATTCGGTACTCTCAGCTCGTCAGAAAGAAGACCGACCCATGACATCAGTGACAGACATTTGTACTATGTATTTGGGCAAGATTGCGACTAAGCAACAGAGCCTTAGCGTTGAATCAAAGGTCACCTGCTTATAGAAACCGGAAACTGTAAGTGCCTAAGAGTGTAGCATGAAACATTAGCAAGCCCACAACGGACAGTAATGGCAAAGATACGTTAGACACCTTATATTATGCTTCGACCAAGTCTTTACCGCCTTCTTGCTACAGAGTTCATCCTAAAAGATACATACATACAATGTTGGCGGTACTATTTCTAGTCGTCCCTGTGGTGATAGCAAGAGCGATCAGCATGTTTCTAGCTTATAAACGGCAGCGAGTGGTGAGTAGGGACATGTTCGGTGTCGATGTTGCTAAATTGTACAAGACAGATAGGACTACTAGCATCCGTCATGGTTGCCGTCCGCCTCCAACACTGCACGTTCATTGGCCTTTCGGTCTTGACCGCCTTAAGCAGATGGTTCAGGCAGATGCAGAGTTGCGGTTGATGGAACTGTTCTTGTTTCACTTCCGGCAAATTGGAAGCACGCTGGAACAAAAGTTCCTTGGAACCAAGGTGTTTGGCACAATGGAGCCGGCTAATCTAGAAGCCATTCTCTTCACTCAGTCCAAAGGTAGGCGTTACCCTGCTGATTAGGGTAGGGCAGTTTCCAAGAGATGACATGGCCAACAGACTTTGGGATTGGTGCACGCCGGGACGTTGCATTGCCAATGCTTGGTGATGGCATTTTCACCCAAGAGGGACCTGACTGGAAACACTCCCGGGACCTGTTGCGCCCACAATTGCACCATAAGTATTACAGAGATCTTGAGATATTCCGTGATCCGGTGGATGAGTTGATCCAGGCAGTCAGAGATTACGGAGGCATGGTCGACCTTCAGCCCTTGTTCTTTCGTATGACATTCGACACCACCACGAGCTTCCTTTTTGGCAAATGTGATAGTAGCCTGAGCGGCGCACGCGGGTCCAAAGAGTATCGCTTTTCGGATGCATTTGATACAGCACAATGGTGGATTATCAAGAGGCTAAGGTTTGCTAGGTTTTACTGGCTGATAGACAATAAGGAATTCCGCCAGGCCTGCCAGGACATTCATGCGTTTGTAGATCGTAACATTGATGGCCATGTGCAGAGGGTATCGGCCGAAATTGAACATCCGGAAACACACAGTTTCATGTCCTCTATCACAAAGACCACATCCAACCGAGCCACTCTTCGAGCCCAGGCAATCAGCATTTTAGCGGCGGGAAGAGACACAACAGCTAGTCTTCTCTCCTGGGCATTGTAAATCAATACGACTTGCGCTTTTGCCAGTTCCTCGCTAACTTCCCCAGCTTCTTGCTCGTTCGCCACCAGCAAGTTATGGATAAGTTGCGCACAGAAATTGCGGCGATGTGTGTCGCGGGCTCGAACCCTACACGGGACGATCTTAGGAAGATGCCATACTTAACAAACGTGCTCAAAGAAAGTATGTTCTCTAATTCCAATACTACATAGCACGAGCGCTCAGCCTGCACAGCGTTGCGACTCTACCCGCCTATTCCTGTCAATGTTCGAACAGCCTTAAAGTCAACTGTACTGCCTACGGGAGGCGGACCGAATCGAACCGACCCAGTTCTCGTTCCAGAAGGGAGCATAGTTGCGTTCAGTGTGTACTCTATGCATAGACGACCGGATCTGTACGGCATGGATGCGGAGCTATTCCGTCCAGAGAGATGGGATGAAGATATGCCTTTGAAGCATACCCTCAAAAATCCTAATTGGGGCTACATTCCTTTCCAAGGAGGGCCGAGGAGATGCCCTGGAGGTGAGAATGCTTGGCTTGAAGCGTATCTTTTGG
Organism: Bipolaris cookei; assembly: GCA_002286855.1. Lineage (NCBI taxonomy): Eukaryota > Fungi > Ascomycota > Dothideomycetes > Pleosporales > Pleosporaceae > Bipolaris > Bipolaris cookei. The sequence goes on from NRSV01000088.1 coordinate 47,868, forward strand.
GCTAACAAATGTACTATCAGCCGACTTTGCGCTCACAGAAGCTGGTTACACCATTGTGCGCCTCCTCCAGAGTTTTCCAGACCTAAGACTTCCGCATGGGGAGCGTGTTGAGCTAGTTGGTGTTGAGAAGCAGCGATCAAACGTGGTTCTGACGATAGCAGAGGGCTGCAAGGTCAAGGTGAGCGGCGATTGATGTGGCGTGTTATGTAGGGGTAGTGCAGATACAGCGAGAACGTATGTGCATTGGCCGCTGCAATCCTATTTTAGATTATACGCAGGCTATTGAATCCATAGAGATTCTTCTAAAAGCGGCTACAAAACAGCAGTGTAGCTGTGAGAGGCTCGTTTCTATCGGTCTTGTCCATCTCAATGAGCCTCGAATTCGTAAGCCTAGTTTTCTACGTTATTGCCGATTCATATATCACTCTCTTCCCGCCGGTTGCCCCTATTTTGGTGATTTTATTATGTTCAGGTTGTCTGAAAATAAGTATCGGCCTGCCGACGTATCTCGATGCTCGTCTCTGGCCACGTCCTCTCATCCCGCCTGAGCCTACCTCGACAACGCCTCGGCATCATTGTGCCTGCCCAAGATCTTCAGCATTTTAATCAAACTTTTCCTCGTTGCCACCAGGTTTGAATTATCCATCTCATATGTTAGCACCCACTGAGTCAGCGACAGTCTTAACATTTCCACTGCTTCTATATAAATGCCTAGTTCGTACAGCATTCCCGACAAGTTAGACAGAATCACTATTGTAGATAGATTCCGTAGGCCAATTACCTCTACCCTTCTTACCAAAACCCTTCTGCACAGCCGTTCTGCCTCTTCATGCCTTTCATGATGCACTGGCACCTCTGTCAAGTCGCTCGTAGATTCACTGACTTTTGCTAATGATAAGAGGATTCATGCGTGTGAAAGAAAATAAAACTAATATAGTGTGTAGTTACCTCTTCCTAGCTAGCTCCAAATCCTTTCGTGATATATAGGTCTTTTAACAGAGTTAAGAGCAGCCTCCGTTTTTATTTGGCTGTGAATGAAAGAAAAGGTTACCTTTAGACAACGGCTAGACGACTGGAAGTAAATCATGCCTTAGGGTGTGGCAACCCGTTTTTCTCTCCTACTGAACCTGGGCTCCACCCTCTCATATACACCATGGGAGGCCTTTAGATGGAACGTTAAGCATGAACAATTAAACAAATAAATAAACAGTCCTACTCACTAGCTCTAGGTCGTTTATCTTGCATTGAGACCAGGGTCAGGCGGATCTCCCCTCCAGACTACAGTGTGCGTTTGCATCACCTCACGCTGCTCCTTTTCAATCTTCTCTCAAGATTTTTCTGCGAAATTAATCTCCCTCAAAGCCTCTTTCTACCAGGGTATGAAGAGCAATTGACCGATGTAATTAGCTAATTTGTATATTTTAGCAGCAGAAACGGTCCATATGCAAGCAAGATAGCAACTGAACTCAGACTAAGCTGCTGTTTTATTGATTAGGCTTCTAATGTATCATATACTTAAATGGTTAAGAATGAAGTCATGGTACTCTTGCAGCACTAATAGGGTTCGATCGTGCTGTGGCCTTGATGATCTAGTTACTGGTATTTCAAAAAGTTTCAGGAAAAGGCTCCTACCATTCTCAGGTTTGCATGTAATTGATTTGGGTGACAACTAAAATGTTCGCGATCTAGCGTGGTTACGTACCTAGTGACAAATGTGAATACCGTTTTGCGCTCATCAACGCAGTCCTGTTTTGGTGATATGTGCACTGCCAAATCTAGCAGGTGATGACTCGCCCATGTATAGCTGAAGTGGCTCTTACGTATTAATATCGATACCGAAGTGAGATAATCCCAACACAGGGGGACTCGTAGAGAACTGATTAGTACGCAGAGACGTCTTCCACAGCGACCGTATAACGTTGTGGCTGATAGTGCGATGCGTAAATTGAATCCAAACTAAAAGTGAGAGACGGTATTTGTGGCAAACAGAGACATTTGAAAGCCGTACCTACAAAAGTGTATCAATGACATGCGTAGCTGCTCTGGTTCGACTCGAGTACATTTCTTAGTACTACAGCAATCCAGAAACGCTGCAATATAGTAAGCAAGCAGTATTGTCCCAAAAGCTAGCTGCTTCTTAGATGAATGCCGATGCCGAACCATGAGGAAATGCTCCATCTGAAGTTAGCGAAGGCGATGTCTTTGGTCGCTATAGCATGCCACGTAAGAACTAAAGTCATGTTTGATCAGGATGTCAGGTGGCAACTGCCGCACGGCCAGTGAATCATGCCCTGAAATTACTGCCTGGATTCACCAGAGAGCCCTATAAAAGCTGACTCAGCATCTTCAACGTTTATCTACCAAATATCAGTGTGGCGATAGGTTGCCGTGACAGTGCCTTGATACCACCCATTCGCAATCTCCACCACATACACAGCCCACAAAACACGCATCATCTGATGCCGTCTCTGCTTAACGCAATTAAAGAAGAGCCGGATGAAGACAAATATGCGCGTAATCTTGATATTCCTAAAACGAGTACCTCGTAAGATGGGTCAAGATACTTCTTACAGCCTCACGCAACTAACATGTCGCAGCCTTTTGGGGCAAAATCTCTGCTTTGGCGACGAAGCATCCGACTGGCTGACTGCCAAAAACATGGGATGGAAATCTAGAGCCGAAAGTAGGTAGCCAAGACAGGCGGACTAGTAGCAACGTCGGGCCAAATTTGTGGAGAGCAGTCTCACAGGAACAGCTCGACTTGGACGTCACGTCTCATCTCAGAGTGACAACCAATCAAACCTCTCGATGAAAAGGAATCATTCTTTACATGCACGTATCAGCGAGACTAGCTCATTCAATCAATACAATAGATGTGCTGAAAGCAAAAGACTCATCATGCAGTTCTACCAGAATCAAACTCTACAGCATACTATGTACGCGTTAGTGATTTCTGATATGCATTAATGACATCTATTATGTACGGCATGTTCATCGGTGATGAGCTACATGTCCAAGGGTCCCATCGTTGCCTGTGCTTTCGCTCACCAGGCCAGCAGCATCACCACAGCACAGTCCAGCACTGAGGTTGTGCGAGCTGTATTTACAGTATTTGTGGAATAGAGTCGATAACCGGGGCCCTCGCCGAAGCGACGTCTGGCATACACATACACGACTGAGCGCTTTCGGGTGACATCAAGATATCTGCATCATGACAAAGCACACTCCTCTAGCCGCTGTAAGCACTTGGAAGTTGTAGTAGTAATTCTGCCGTACAGGTGATGTCAGTATTGGGCTTGTTGAGCAAACAGTGCGGATCAGGATAAAGTACAGTAAACCTTGATGCGGCTAACGCCAGCGGCAGTGGAGAAGGCGATGCTGACCCAGATTTGTTCTTTAGATGTCATTGTGAACTGACCTTTCTTAATTGGCTCAATGCGTCGATACACCTTGCACTGACGCTCTACTTTCGGCTTTCTACTACGTGTCATCACGAGTGGTTTGAGTAGGCTGCAATCAATCCTCATGCCCAGACGGGCTCTCGAACCGACGGCGCGTAGAAACGTTTGCATAGAACATGCACCTCACTTTAGTTCTTGCTCTGTCGTCTCGCTCCAGGTAACATTATAAGCGATGACGTGCTTTATGGTGCGCCTATGTGTAGTTAATCTAAGGTTTGCTCGTGCGACAACTCCTGTTTGGGCATACACAAGGCCGCCAAGCCTGCACCGTGCAGTCCCATCCACCCCTCAAAAGTAGAATTGGCGCTAGTTGATGGACCCACTTCCTCACGTTCCATCGCTGCAGTATAGCACGTGCGTACAGTAAACGCATTGCTGCGCAGTCCAAGGTGAGTCAGCTCAGTGCTTTAGTGTGTCACCTGCCTTAGTGGGTTCAGATGGCTCACGCCACCCTTCTCGCTCTCTAGGAGCCCGCGTGGAGGAGCGGCTTATCGCGCGTGATCCTACAGTCTCACCTACACAGCAGTGCGCCACCACGAGTAGTATGCAGCAACACTGGGCAGACCACGCAAGTAACACACTGCGACACATAAGCGATAGCTCATTTAGACGAGAGATATCACAGAAAACGCACTAGTCCGTTACCGTAGTTCGACATAGCTTACAACAGGGCACTGGTTGCAACGCCATTTCCTAGTAAATTTCGACTTTTCAACCTTATTTCATTCTTTAGTCTTCTATATATATATATATATATAATTGGTACCATCTAATACCGAAGTAGCGGAGAACTGACTTCTCTATGTTATAGAGTCTAGAAGTGGGAAAAATAATAATAGTGGTAGTTCTAGCTGTACTGAGCATAATCAAAAATGGCGTGAGATGAAAATATATGTATAACTATGTTGAAAGGGGAACCCCGCATGTAATTTACTGCGCCATTTCTGCCATAACAGAAAATACTAGACGATAACGAAAAGCATCCTGCCAATCAATTAGCTAATCCTACACGCTTACAGGCTGCTTCCGACTAAGCTAGATTTTCGTTTCATATTGAATGTTATAATATATATATCTGGCAACGGCACGATTTGTTATCAACCTTGCTCTATTCCAAGAGTTAGTTGATATACTAATTTAATCTCTATCGTTTCACTCATTCTTTACAAGTGCGAGCTATGTTACGCATATCACCCCAGCTTATGAATATGCTGGTCCCAGAGACCTCGCCTCCTTGTCATAGCAAATTCGAGTTTGAATACTCTATCTTGTTTGCAAATTTCGAGGAAAGGGCAGCATCGAAAGGCTTGTGTCGGCCGTTATGACTTTCCCTTATGACAGCTACGACGATAGCTGTTGATTCTGAAAGATCGATGACAGCACTGTATAACCATGTGACGTATTCAATGAAGGAAGAAAGTTGCATCTTAATCGCTGAATTCATGCGAGAGATCGGGTTGCGAGGCATTGCAGTGATTGGTGTAACTACTTCAATTTGATTAGCTATACCGCCCTCATGTACTAACACGTAAATAGGTTTCAAGAGTCATCAATATCCTCGTCGCATTCTATGAATCACTCCATCCAAAGGTGAAATCGGCACTTAACACAAGATGTTCATACAGTTCTGTGACTGATGACGTCTCGACGATTGGAAAGAAGGGTCAATCGTTATGGAACCGCATTCACTATCCGATGGAAAAGGAGATGGAGCGAAAGCTTGCGACAGCTCATCCCGATCTTGCACATTTCAACATCCTTCATGTATACGGTGGCCTTCTGATGAGATCTGGAAGCTCAACCTCGAGAACAGTGGGAAGGATAACAATGAGTCTCTCAGCAATTGCATGCTTACGAGCAGATCAGGGGCGCAGTCTACAGCTCCTTGCACATGTGTTGTCGTTGAAGAAGGCATGCAGCGATGGTTCATGGAAGCTGGAACCAAACATTGGATCGGAGGAGGAAATAAAATGGTTAGCAAGTGATGAAGGCTGCATCTGGCTACTGGGCTTTGTAGATGACCTGAAAATGGCCATAATTAACGGTGAGGGTGGTAACTCTGGAAGGACTGTTGCGAAGTTGTAGAAATAGATGAGTTACATTGTTAAAATCTCATAAATATAAAAACATACGACGGGTTTTAACTACGACTCTAGCGATCAGACATACATTTTTTACGTGCTGCGGAGGTAACTACTTGTATTAGACATGAATCACGTGGGATAGTCATGCTTCGAGCTGCCATAAGATGGACACAGGTAAACACAAACAGCATGAACGTGCTCGGTCTGATCGGGAGAGACTGCCAAGTTATTCGAATTCTCTGTGAGTATAGCAATTCCCAGAGGCTGTATTGAATACAATATGTGAAGGTTGTGAACAGGCGCGTTTTTGGGGCCGTGCAGGTACTGATATCACGATGGAGTGAGTGTTGCCTGTGTCGAAATGAGAGAGAGTAGGATTGTGGGTTGTGCGGCTGGGACTGCTGATGTGCTATCGACACTAATCCTATTTCGGCGAGGGACACCTACCAACACAACCGTGCTGACGTACCAATCGTGGCTCGACAACTCGTTAAATCAGTGAAGATGCGCACATAGAAAAATGTGCTAGAATTTGCTGTTGCTTCATACGAATCTGGGTACTACATGGCTGCATCACACATCCCATCCATGCTTGTTGAGTACTACGGTGTGATTATGCACAGCACAAAGGTCGCATCTTAGCTGCAACGCTTGTGCGGGGGGCGCCCCTAAATCCCGCTTATCTTGCTAGCGGCAAGCCCATTTTCAAGCCCAGCTCCTTCACACCAGGCTGGCCCCTCGCCTCGTTGAAGCCGTCTCGACTAGCTGTCTTACCACAAGAAAACAAAATGGGGTAGGGGCCGAAACTAGCTATACGTAAACACTTGGCAGCGAAAAAAATCTTTAAAAATATCCCCACACACTTCTGTTCTTGAGTCGGATCCGAGTCGGATCCGACTAAGGACGGGTATTTATTGAGACACCTCCTGTAGCTAGCTCTGTAGACTTTTGATATCCTTTCGTACAAGGCCTATAGGTGTCTATTCAAATCAAGGCTCGTTTGATGTCCCACGCACTCCCATATGCCCCTGAGTGACACTACCGCCGATACTGATCTGAGTAGCCTTGCCTGCGCCGTTACAGCTAAGAGCAGCCACCGTGTTCTATCAGTAAGCTGCGCATATCAGTAAGCTGCGCACCCCACTAAACTTAACGCGACGTTTTTACGCAATTGAGCCATAACAACGCGATAAAATCTAATTAAATTTTGAAATATAATTATTTATTAAGCTCTATATGAAGGCCTAGTATGTCCTTGAATGTGGCACTTCGTACACGTAGGCCGTGACGTGCTCTCGATGTCACGTGGGTCCAGCGCAGCGTCTGACTTGTGAAATAAACTAGTTAACAGAACAAGATTATGGACAGAACTCGGAACATAACTTATTTAAACAAATGATGTTGAACAAATGTAGAAACATCTTGTTTTGTAAAAGTTCCAACATCCAACCGCTCTGATATGTGAAAATCTTGAATATATCGTGCTATGACGGGTGTGAAGCCAATGAACCCTCGACCGGTCGATACGGAATGGGCGACGACAGGACCAAATACGCTGCAGTATCATCAACCGCCCCTTTATGTTTGTAGAGAATAGGTCTAAGAATGGTTGTTCCGTTATTACATTTCATAATCAGTGACGGTGTGAATTTCAAGATACTAAAATGGCAGATGCATTGCGGCACAAGAGGTGGATTTGTGTGACCCAGGAAGTGACCTTACGACAGTCAACAAATAGTGGAGTAAGCAAGGCATGAGAGAGTTTGTTGAACAAGTTTACGTCTACGACCTCTCTATGTATAGCGTGAAGACTGCTACGTAGACATTCCTGCTCCTATCACCACATCCAAGCCTCAGGCATTCCCCACGATTCTAGCTGTTCAATCGCACAGCTCTAATGTCCGGCCTCTGCAAAATGATTTTTTTGTCATCGCTGCATAGAAACTCAAACATACTAGGGTTCAGCCTTAGAAGCTTATCCTTGAACAGGTACTCGCTTCCGTCGGTCTGAGTTATAACCTTAAACGCCATACAGAGCAGGTCTTCAGGACTCATGCCATCAACGGCACTCCTCCTTTCCCACTGGAGTCGCATTTCCCGGAGGTCGTTCATCACCAGTATGCGATCAACTAACCCTGCATTTGAGACGCCCGGGTTGGCAGCCATCGATTGGCGCAATGTAACAATAGCTTCTCGTTCGTGAAGCCAGGCATTCAGGATCTCGGAGACGAGGTCGTATTGGGTGGCGAGCTTGCTGCGGAACAGCGAATCGCAACGGGACCAGAGTGCGTGTAGCCGTCGGATGAGCGCTAGTTCGTCTGGAGGCATCGAATGCCGAGGGAAGAAAAGTTCCAAAAGGCCAGCAGTGACTTCGCTTTGTAAGAGGCGGAGATCCTGGGGAGGACCCGATTGTCGGGAAATAGCTGGAGCGGGATGAGGTGCTTCATGAATTGGATTCCGCTGTGAACCATAGGCGGCCGCACTCTGTACAGAAGGTGCAGATAGTGATTGCGTATTAAGTGCCGCAATTGGCTCACCAGTCGCGGCATGCGCAAGAGGGGTGTTGAATGTACTACAATGATAGAATTGAAGACAACTTTTATAGCCGCGAACTGACACATTGCGTAAACCACGTAGTGGATTTGAACGCTGCGTGTGTTTTACGCACAGACGAGGTGGAGGCAGGGTATGAGGATTTTGCTGCGTTTGGATAGGCTGTTGCTGAGGACTCTGAGACTGTGGCTGCGGAGCGCGGGGCTGCTGGGCATGCTGAACTACAGGGTAGTCTCTACTATGAAGATCGGGTTCAATATCACGTTTATGGTGGTGAGTCGAAGCATTGGATAGAATAGTCGGTAGAGGTGTAGATTGCTGGTGTTGAATGTGCTGATGGTGATCTGGTCGATTGATTTGGAGTGTGAGTTGCTGTACACCTTGTGATGGTGGCTGTGACTGTGTAGCTTGGGAGTGACAATGATCGCTTTCATAGATGCGTTGCTGAAGTCCCTCGGCAGAAATCCACGCGGCTGTCCGTAGTTGGTGTTTGCGTGTCTCTCTAGTAGGTAGCAAGGAGTTCACTGCGGTAAATCCTCCGGTGTTGACATCGGGAGAGCTCCCTAAAATGAATGCCTGTGGAACATTCAATAATTTCTGCCGTTTTGCACCTTCGGAGTTTACCCCGCCATTGGTAGAATTGGCTGAATCGGTTTCAATCTCCCGCTTCTTTTATTTGTTAGCCTTGATATTAGTAACAGAGTACATATCCAGTAGAGTAAGCAGATGGCACTGCAGAAGAGGAAGCGATTTACGAGACCCTTGCTATCACTGCAAGTCATCTGGTTCTTTTCATATTGATTCTTCGGCAGTACCAAGGTTTTTACTGAGTTGCAAATCTTCATAATGACCAATCTATAGAGGTGTGCTCTTAAACTGCAAGAAAGCTTAGTGAACCCTTACATTACGCAAATAAAGAAGTAAGACTTACATCTCTTCATGGTCATCTTCTTCATAAAACAAATCTTCCTTGTATTTTGTACTCGGATGGGGCTTCAGCAACCAACTTCGATCTACATCTCTGCCCCAAACCCGGGGTCCATGCTTCTTTAGCAAACTCTCAAGCTCATCTTTGATGGAAGATGGATATACCGCAAATTTGGGCAAAGCATTTCGTAACTTACTATGCGATATGTCTGCTTCTCTCGCAGGTCATTTAGTGTTCGGTGTGATAGCTTGTTTACGTCTTTGGCCAGATGTATGCAATCCTCGTACCCCAACCCCTTGCTTATTTGCTGGTTTGCTTGTTGCAGACCTAGGCATTCTTTTACCAAGTGGATAGCCGAAGAGCGCCCGCCGATGATGAATGGGGACCATTCTTTCTCAGCCCATCGTTGCCGGTTGTACTGAAGAGCCGCGATTTTTCTCTCTTTATTATCTCTACGAGATATAAGCATTGGAATATCTTTGAAGCGCGTTATAACCGCAACACCAAAGTAGAATTGGTGTTTATTGTAATAAGATTGCACTGTGTCAAGCGGGGAGGCGGGATTATCGTTCGCCTTAATGAAGAAACAAGTTATAGTTAGGCAATGAAATGAAGTAGATGAATCATGCGATGGGGGAGCGGCGAGCATTAACTACGAGTTATGTCTTTGCAGCGTATCCATGTTGAAGAATACCGCCTCCATCTGTCAAGTCCCAAAGCGAACCTCTCGCGGTGGCTGTGATAGGAAGGGCGGAGTGCGACCATGATTCAGGTGCGGTGTCATATATCTGCAGTCTGACATCAAGTGAACCGTACTCTTTACGCCACCCAATAGACTCACCGTTGCTAATGCAAGATATCGAGGACCATTGTGTGACATGTGTGTGTAATTTAAGTTCAGGTTTTCTCATCTAGATAGGTATAGTGCTCATCAAATGCCTGTTTCTACTCTTACAGTTGGTAGGGAGGATGGCAGAGACTGCTTCTCCCCCTAGACGGCCATCATTATAGTGTCCTTCACCCTCGTCAATCCACTTTATCTTATGCTTAGATTGGCTGAAGAGTCTGTCTGTGCTCTAAGAAAGACTGTACCAACGTCATTTACCCATGACTTTCGTATTGTTCGGTGGGTGTGCTCAACGCTTTTAGCAAGCGCTCAACGCATGCGAGATAGGAATGCTCTGTTCTATTGAGACAGGGGCGCTTGGCTTTCCAAGGATTGTGACATGGATCTGATGCTATTGGTCACACGATACTCAGCCAGGCCCAACATCATTTCCGCCTTGTTTACCTCATTTTCCTTTGTTGCCTCGACAGGGCTAGTTTCAACTTGATCCCAACGTACATTGGTACATAAACACACAAGGGTATTGGGATCCTCTAACGTCTAGGCAAGCAGGGATATGGGGATAGATCATGTGAAGGGGTCTTAATGCATATGCAAAGGCCAGGAGCTGAGGGATTCTATGATAGGAGCAGAACCTTTCGTGGCATACAGCCCTATGTATCATTCTTTTCCTGTAGATTGGTAATGAAGCTTCACATCTATCACCTTATCAGGTTTTTGAAGGAGGTGTCCGTGGCGTCTCTATGACTACCAGAAGAAGACATACCGCGACTAGATGGAACACTTCGGTAAGAGCATGGTGTACCTAGGCAGCCTGATTGATTTCAATCCCTGCTGCCAGCTGACATGGCGTGGTTGACCAACGTTTCAGTTTACTGTCGCTCTCACGTTGCACGGGAACTATACAAGTGCATACCACAAGGATCGAAGCCAGCAAGCGGCTGAATGTGGGATGAGCTCGACCGTGCTCAGTGTGCTGCTTTACTTGGTTGGGGCCGTTCTGTAGCCGACAGGGGCCGAATGCACAGGCTCGTAGCGATGGCGCTAAAATGACTAGGTAGGTAGGCGCCTTGGGCTCAAGTGTGGTAAATTGGTCTGAGCGCAGCGCGGCGAGCGAGTCAGTCCCGGGAAGTCGCACGTAAGTTAATCTGAGTGCGTGTGGCGTGGCTTGGCGGCAGATTTATCAGCCAAACACAGTACGTTAGGCTGAGTGGGCCGCAGAGCTGAGGCCACGTGCCAGGAAAGCGGCAACGTCGTGCATGCCACTGATAGGCTAGCGATACGCTTTGACCACTAAGCAATGTCAGAGCTACGCGGGACCAAAGTAATCCACACGCATCTATTCATTCGGTCCAGATACGTCCCAAACGAGCCTTGGTAATCAATGAACTCTGTGGTTATTGCTGCTTTGAGCAGTTTGATAATGATACTAGTAGTTACTTCGAGGGATCCTTAGAGAATCCTTGGTGAATGTAACAAAGGCCACAGTGAAGGCGCGCTCAAAGCTTAGGAGCGATACATATCCTTAGAGCAGAAGAGGCCTCTTCCACGTGCATTCAGCAATGCTCCGCATAACAATACCGAATGCCGGATTTGTAGAGTTGTCGGGTGTCGACCGATTCTAAAGACAAAGAAACAACATAGAAGCTAGAAGTGTTGCTGGGCTCCGTTATACGATGTATTGTGTGCATCGGCCTTGGATGTACCAAACATGGATACAATCCTTTAATATAGAACATTTAAAAGACTAGATAAGACAACAAGTACTGACAACCGACGAGAGTAATTCCGGTGGGAAAACAAGTAGCTATAACCACTCGAATAAGTATTTGTCGGAATGCCCGTGATGCAGACGGAGTGCTTTCCGGTTATTGTTTCATTGCGCTGTGCTCAAAATATTGGCGGCTTCGACTCATGTAAAACTGTTGTAGTAATTTAATGGGTCTGCCGGATAGCCAAACTCTCCCGAATGAGTCCAAGAGCTGTTGTATGGGCGGTTGTAGGGATAGTCGTAGGCAACGTCCTCTATCTTGATCTCAGTGCCAGGTGGGGTTGATGGTGCGGCATAGAACGTGGTGGAATAGGAAGAGGGAGGCGGGGTGCTCATAGCTGATACTATCGAGCCAGGGCTAGGTGAATCATCGTAACTCAAATACGTCGATCGTGGAGGTAAGGAACTGATGGTTTGGACTGGCGGCGTGTGTCGAGGAGTTAAGATGGACTTTGTGTGGGAAGCTACGTAGGCGGATGTCGAGATGTTTGGGTCTGGCTTGGTTTTTCCTTCGAGCATTGCACTCAGCCTCGACGTCGCAGGGAGTTGCTTGCTGTGCTGGTCTGGTGTGTTTTCCAAGGCGACTGACACTTCTTGCTCAGACATTCCTTGGTCGCGGAGGATAGCTTTGAGCTTGCGGTTCTCCTCGAGCACTGCTGTTGCAGCGCTCTGAATCTCTAATGAAACCTCGATGCCGATATGCTCATAGGTGCGTAGCTTTGTCTCGAGTTCTTGCACGTGTTTCTTGCGATGAGCGCGTGAGCGACCTGGACAAACAAGTGTTAGTGGAGATTATGTGGGTACCTGACAGACAGAGCACTGTGGGCAGTCTGATCAGACATATGACTCCCGGTGAAGGAGGATAGACAAGTGAGCAACGTCGAACAAGGTGGCAAGACGGACTCTCAAGATAGCGAGTCTGTAGGAAACTAGGAACGACTCACGTTGGTTTTCCCGCATACGAGCTAGTTGCTGCTCTTTCTTCTGTCATTGGTTAGTGATTAGACTACAGAGGGAGTAGTGAGAGAAGGAGAGAGTGTGTGTGTACTGATATCGTCGAGTCACTCATGTTTCGATTGGAGACGATGGAACCGACGTCGTAGCAGTAGCGTATAGATAGAGAGTAGATGGTGGCCTGGTAGGTAGAGTTGTTTGCATGAGCATTCCGGGTAATATGTGGTCAGACTTGATGGCATGCAGTCTTAAAGTAGAATGCAGAAGTCCATGCCGGCGGCCAGTATGCAAAGCAAAGAGCAGGCATGACCCCGGCAACGTCTGGGAGTGCATGTGGGAACAGACCTCGCCGTCCAGCCAGGTCTGCAACCGTGGGGAGTCCAAGCGGGGGCCAGGGGGGAGTAGTTTCGTTACATCACGAAGGCACGGGCAACGGGTATCGTCTTGATCACCAGGCGTAGACTGGAAGCGACCTAGCGCAGTGCGGCTGCCTTAGTGCCTCCTTTTCAGTCCGTCCGGACTCGGATCGGAGACGGAACCCTTTTCAGCTTCGACTTCGGAAATTGGGCAAATTGAGTTTTGCTGGTACCCTCGCGACACCACGGTCCGAAACCCGCTCACAATCCATTGCAAACACCGTTGTTCGTTTCTTCCTGGCACTCACGCATCTCTTGCTGGTGCCACCGTTCTATCAGTTCTTCTCTAATCATTTTTTCATCCAACATGTGCTTTATTCAAACCACGATATTTCTCAACTGTCGCCGAAACCCTCAACATGAAGTGAGAGGCATATATGTACGAATTGTACTTCGTGTATAGTATATATGATGATTGCGTCCGCTTCTCGGTATAGATTATTGTTTGGACAGTAAGACGACATACAATGTCACGGGGCGTTACGTGCTTCGCTGGCACAGAATGTTGCTATTGGCACTGAGCCACATCCAGCCTGATACAACGCTAATGTTCATGCAGACACGCATAGACGCTCAACTAACGTCGCAGACGAGCGAAAATTTGCTGCCGCCGCTCATAACAGAAGATTTGGTGTTGATAGTTGCGGATCTGGGCGATGTGATGGATGCTGTATCTGGGCCTGGTGAAGCTGTGTTTGACCATCCAGTTTCAAGACTTTGAGAAGCCGCGCATGGCAATCCCGCATGTAAAGCGATATCATTGGCAGGCTAATCCCTTGTATAGTGGAATGTGAGTTGTAGTACTATAAGAGTAGATGTGCAAATGGATGGATCAAAGTGCGCTTCGCCGATGTTATCGCCCTATCCCTAGCCATAGCCGATACAACTGTTGGCGATGAGATGCTGTTAAGCCTTCAAGGCTCAATAGCAAATTCGGATGGCGCAACCGAAAGGCTAGAACGAGGGATGGGATTAGAGCTGTGCTATACAACAGATGTGGTTATATGTGTGTTGTGTGATGGGTTTGAAGTCGTCAACCGGAACAACCATGTTGACGGCGGCATGTTTCCTGTTTCACAGCAGCTGCAATATTGTACTCGAATAGCTCATGCGACTACAGGATGCTAATCACAATTTTAAGGAATGATTAAAAACAGATTTTGTGCACAGCGCATGCAGAAACAGATATATGCATTCAAGAGAGTGACGAATAATTCTTGGACGCTTAAGCCTAAGGACTACCAACACCTTGGCTTTTAAAAAACGACAAAATCTTCATCTCTCATGCCGGAAAAACCCCTCCCATACTTCAGTAGTCCCACCAACCGTAGTCTCGATCTAGTAACCAATTTAGGCAGTCGGCACGATGCAGGTAACCATAATTCATTACAAACAGTAAACAGATCACGCAGAATTCAGCGCTTGTCAGGTTTCTGACCGCGTATCTTTTGATTCAGCTCCTTTCTCGTCATAAACAGACGTATTCGTTATGATGTGGTTGATTTTTGGGCAGGATCATGCTTTTACCTTCATTGTACGTCATGGTGAGGGGGCCAGCTGAGCTGACACTTCGATGCTGTCTACAATGCCTTGATGTTTTCCATTGTCGGTAATCAAATCCCAACCAAGTGCCGCATGGACTCATGTGAGTAAGTAAGTGGTTTTTGAGTCGCTTAGCATGTGCAGACTATACGAGCGTCCGAGTATTCATGAAAAGTGTGCTGGTCTCTGTCCTCCTACAAAATTGCAGTGTATGGTCTCACATCGCACCGCGCAAAATGACAGTCCGTATAGCTATGTTTGAAACATTGGGTCGAGCGGCAACGCTCGCACTCGTGGTAGTGGCTGCTTTGGCACAAGGACCTATACAAACGACGACCGACAGCCGCATGAGCGCAACACCCTCGCCCACATCAGCGGTCACAACTTCAAGGATCGTTTCTCCGACCTCATCTGTCGCCGCAAAAACCAGTGCCACTGAAATACAGTACCATACGGTCAAAGCCGGTGCAGGCGGCTTCCACTTCGAACCCGCAGAGCTTACCAATGTGTCTGTTGGAGACGTCGTCACATTCGAGTTCTACCCACCAGATCATTCTGTGGCCCGAGCTGAGTTTGGAAGTGCCTGTGTACCCTACGAGTATACCGGGAAAGATAGGATAGGATTTTGGTCAAGAACGCAGTGGGTCAAAACACACAACGATGTGAGACGTCTACGGCATTTTAGGGTATTGCGAAGCTCCTGACTGACGAAAATAGATTACCCATTGGAACTTGACAATCAACAGCACAGAGCCAATTTTCTATTACTGTGCCGCTCCAGATTCGTGCAAAGGGAAGCAGATGATCGGTGTCATCAATCCAAACGCCACGCAAACGCTCCACGACCAGCAACTGGCCGCAGCCAGGGCCGACTATCAACTAGCACCTGGCGATCCGGTACCTAACGAAGCCTCTTCAACCTTTGTCTCTCCACCGACGGTTAGCTCACAGGCAGACCTCGTGTCGGCCAATAAGCCGCCCCCGAAGCTCTCTACGGCTAGCATCGCCGGAATCACAGTTGGTGTGATTGTCTTCCTCACATTGTGTGCAGGTCTTGTTTTCTTCCTCATTCGTAAGGCTCGCGTAGGGCGTCAAACACTTGTCACATCACACAACCAGACCGACAGCATGAACGTTAAATCAGTGAATAAAGAGCCCGTAGAGCTTGGCAACGACGGGAAAATCCATCATCCAACAATTGGAGAAAAATATTCGTAGTCCCGCTTGCTTTCATTAGTCGCTTGGCAATCACTTTATAGGATATGGTTTGTTTATAGTTACTGAACTAAGCACAAAGCGTCGGGAGGTGGCTAGACCAGGTTTTCATAATGGTTCAATTGGTGCCATGATCAGAACTTGTAGTTAATTGAATAAAGATTGAATAAAGGAAAGTCATTATTGAGGGGAAATAACACATGCACCTTTCATGGCCGTTCTTCTGTTTACATCTATGTCGCCTGCAACTGACTACTACAGTGTATGGAAACCATGTGATACATGAGTTGGGTATGCGTAACACATGGAAATGGCAACGAAAGCATGAATTAGAAGCATACCATGTCATATATATTGACCAGTACTGGTTACTCACCTGACATACCTCACAATATGGCCATTTGTACAAACCGTTCCTGGAGCCAATAACTGCGAACGTGCACAGCCATGATCGCAGAGGCCGTAATAATGGCTTCCGATACATACAACTTCATTCATCGAACTACACGATATGCAAGTTTCAGATGCAGGTGGCAAGCTTTCTGCTATGCCTGTCGGTGGTGTTGGCTGTTGGGAGGCCAACGCCTGCGTAGCCTGAGCAACGAAAACCTTGCTTTCGGAAGCTGGCATTCCTCCAAAAGCAAGACCTTTTACTGGTGCACGGCTAAGCCAGCTTAGAGATAGTATCTCAGAAGCTGTGGGCGCTGGGTGTTCGAGGGAAACTGCGTGCGTGCTTTGCTTTCCAGGTGAGTTCTTTGATAACGCATCTACAGGACGCAGTGTCTGCGGCTCACCACCGAGCACAGCCATTGGAGCGCACCCAGAACCGAGGAGCCCCATGGTAGGCCTCGCCTGACTTCCAGTCTGCACAGCGCTTCCAGGATCTGGAAACGCAAAGTCAAAGTTCTCGATAGTTGAACAAACTGAGCTTCGTAGGTTGGCGACAAACATATCGGGAAGGGACGCGAGAAATCCAGGGTCGGTCCCTTCACCGCGGACATTAATCGGAGCACAATTCATGTACATTTCACGGTTACCTTTCTTGTTGAACCAAGTCCAGGCGAAGGTGTAGGTGCCACTTGGTAACTCTTTGGGGAGGACAATCTCAAACGTATCTGGGACAGGAGTCGTAGGATCCCCTAACAAATTTCCCTCTGCAGTAGATGGACAGCCTCCAACAACGCTGTGCACTACCTTCCACTGGCTGGACTTAGTAGGCTGTAAGTCCTTAGAGACTGAGAACTGGCAGGATCCGCCTCCATGAACTGCAGAGCCTACAAAGCGGATTGTCTGCGCTTCGCCAGCCGTCCAGTTGTTCATCTGTGTTACATCGTACACGCCCGGTCGGAGCTTGCACGGAAAATCTACACCAGTGCCATCCAAAGGAGCATTATTGAGCGTGGAGCTGCCGTAAGGCACAGGGCTATCTAGTTTCACATGTGCGAGCGCGCCAATAAACATTGCGCAAGCAATTCCAAGAGACGTGAATTGAGTCAGCGGCATAGTGTACACTAGTCTTGGCAGTGGAGAGTAAGAAGTGCAATGAGGATTAAATATATGTGGTCATCAGACGAAAAAGCTGACCAAGGAGTAATGGTTTACCCGTCAGTGTGGTTCACCTGTAGCCCTTGCATCACGGCCATTGTCAGCATAGCTACTCGTCTACCAGATGAGCCTTGTGAGCATTAGGCACTGGAAATGGTGCGTTCTCAACAGTCCCACCTGTCAGCCAGTGTGAACGCCCCGGGCCTCAGCCCATATATAAGCATGAATAATATGTGTTTCCCCAACTGAAGTCAACGTGACCAGTGAAAAGTGTAGCGAAATTGAGAAAGACTATTTGAGACTGATCTCTACAAAATTTCTGTTATCTTGTCTAAGCAAAATGCATAGTGCTCCATTGGATTCACAAAAATATACACCAACGCTTGCAGCATCAAGTGGCAAAGAACGAGGAGAAGATAAGAATAGGGGGGATAATTTGGAAAGCAAAAACAAGGAGAAGAAGAAGAAGAAGAAGAAGAAGTCAGAGAAGATCAATCAAGAGGATGGAGAGACTGATATCGAACAGAATAGTTTAGCGCACTACAACAATTCCCCAGCTTATAAGAAACGTCTGTACAAAGGTACAACTAGTATCGAGTCTCATAGGGAAGATAGATGCGCTCCGAGCGTGACTATGAAGCCTATTGGGGAATGTGTTGGAACCTGCGAAGACCAGGAAAGGCTCTGGGAAATTCTACAAGTGCAAATAGATTTTCACGAAGCTACTTTCACGAACAAGCTTCAAGATTTGAAACACAGCTTTCAAATCATCACTGAGGAACACGAAGCTGTGCTTCATGAACTTTTACAGATGTTTAGAACAAACGTTCATAGTTCGTTAAAAGAACATATAGCCACAGCTTCTAATTAGCGGAGTTCGCACTCCAACTATATAGTTAGGAAACTTCTATATATACTGATATCTTAGTACATCACATACTCGAATAATGCAGTAAGTTATTGTGAATACTAAGAGTAGAGAACAAGTAGCATCGAGGACGACCAATGACTCTAGTTATAAAACAAAGAGATTTTTAGTTATCCTCTGTCCTAACTAACCAGTTAACTAATCAACAACTATTTCAAAATCATACCCATACCTATCTATACAGGAAAGAGATTCATGATGTACTATTACAGAGGGGTGTGTAATGGGTGGGCCGGATTCGGCCTAGCTCGCAGCTACTCGCGCCGCCCACTGAACCAAGAGGTATGCACAAGACAACAAGCTTAACGTTATCTTGTTATCATGATAGCTGAATATATATACTCGATATTGGCGCGCGTATCGCGGTGCCGCTCTTAAAGGCGTAACCCATCACACTTTTTGTAATTACTAGCAAACTCTAGAATTAACTATAAAAATACAATATGTAGATTATTAACTGATAGTATAGATTTATGTGTGTTCAATATAGCTTTGTTGACTTGCGCGTTCAATTCTTCGGAGGTCAGATGTACAAAACCATCTTGTCTCGGGGTGCGTCCCGGGTCTCACGGATAGACGTTAGATATCTTCAATATTCAATGGACTCTCATGATGAAGCGTGTAGCAGACCATTACAGACAGCTACTAACTAGGAGTTTCGCTGTGGCTTGGACTAATTTTGGTGCGCTCAAACGACCTTGCAATTTCTAGGTCACTGTCGCTCAGTGCATTGTCCGAGTCGCTGCTGTTGTATTCTGAGTCGCTGTCGCTGTCCGAATCTGTATCAGTATCGTCCTCATTTGGACTGTAGTCATCGTTGGCTCTATTTTCTTCTTCGTCTTGGTCGACAACGCTTATATTGCACTCACTCTCTGTTTCACTGTCGTTATCGCTCTCAATCTCATCATTATCATCGATCTCGACACCACTGTCATTATCATCGTCGGTCTCGATATCACTGCCACTATCACTCTCGATCTCGACACCACTGTCACTATCATCATCGGTCTTGATAACACCGTCACTATCATTCCCAATGTCACTCTCGTAATAGGTGCTGGTTTTTTGACGGCATTCACGCCAAGGGTTATGCCTTCTGATCGCTCGTATACTCGCGGTATCGATTGTGTGAGGCACACAATCCATAGATGGAGCAGACATCTCGTGCGAAGTATAAGTCTCAGTAAGTAAAAGCCTTGTTGAGTATGTCGTAGTCGATGACCGAACTATATTTGTCTCAGCCTTTATATGCGTCCAGTGAAATTGCTAATAGGCTTATGAAAGCGTATGAAATTATATCGTTGCTTGAGAGCGTAATGTACATTCCAAAGTCTTACAAAGTACTGCTCCTACTGTATTCATAATCGAAGATAATCAAAATCACTCCCAGTGCGCATTTTTCTGGCGATTCTGCTGAATTGTAGCAGTTGAAATGAAGACACAAGGCTCAAGGCATTGGCAATGCCCTAATAATCTACACGACAAATCGCTTATGGTGCTTACAGAATGTCTTGTTTTGGTGACACACTGTATGCTTATACGACACAGGCCGATGCGTATGCCAGGAATCGAGATTCTAGAGAGTACTTTGAACTCTGAATGGCTTATTGTTTGCAGCGATACTAGTAGCACGAGCAGTGAACGGTCTTTCTGACTACTCCTTGCGTACAACATCTAACACCAGGCCATTCTAAACCTCGCAATGGAGGAAGACAGCAGTTTATCTAGCACTCAAGGTGCCTACTCCAGCTATGAATTTCCATCCTTTATCAACCTCACCAAACCGGATGATTGTGGTCATTACATACCTCATGTGGACAAGAAAGGATCTCGCAAAAAACGTGTGAAACTATTGCCTAGCGCAGCAGAAGTCCCTCATAGTTACAAACGGGCGCCAACAGCGCCTCAGGTAATTATCCCAAAGCCATGCGCCTGGAAATATCAATACTCGAGTTCGTTATCGCCAATTCAAGAGGACACAGGAAGCGAAGAGAGAACATCGAATGACAAGCTGAAGTGTTTGCTTCAAGACATGAGGGCTATCGAAGATCTGAGACACATTCAACTAGGCACGCGTCCTATCCACAACTTGAGCCAATGCAATGCGGAGAGAGAACTTCAGCGCTCTGGCACTACTGACATGGATGACACCGTTGACGATCCGAAATTCTGTGACTTGCGAGCTCCGCACAGCCTAACTATGCAGAAGTTCAGGAGAATCTGAGTATGTTTACCGTGGGAGATAGTTTAGTCTGGGTGAATCACCTGACCCAACTTTTGGGTCGCATCTAGCTTTTGGATTCATATACAATGCATCAATCTAACAATATCTGGAAAGCTCACATGTTGCGTGGAAGAAAGAGAAACTGTATGTAGTTGCATGCATTTGAAAGGTGTATAACGTATTGGATAAGTGAGTGAAGTAGATAAGCGAGTGACGCACCCCGCCAAACCTATGCACCTCTCCTCTCTTACTATACAATGGCTCCACAACAAGTTACCCAATTACAGTCAAATGAAGCAAATATTCAACTCGCTATCTGATCTATTCGTACTAGCCAAATTCAAAGTAATCGCTCTGCTGCTAGAGTCTACAACGTAGCCGAAGCGACACTCCGCCGCCGACGCGCTGGCATGCCTACCCGACGCGACTGCCAGCCCAACTCAAAGAAGCTCACTCAGCTAAAGGAGCAGGTGATATTCGATCATGTCCTTGATCTAGATCAGCGCAGATTCGGGCCTAGTTACCTACGCTGCCGTACGCGATATGGCTGATAAGCTGCTGGCTGCGCGCGGTGCTGGCCAAGTTGGGCAGAAGTGGCCAGCTAACTTTATTCAGCGTATAGGCTCTCTTACGACACGTTTCAATCGAGCGTATGATAGGCAGAGGGCTCTATTCGAAGATCCGGTCCTAATTAAGAGCTGGTTTGAGCTTATGGAGCAGACAAAGGCCAAGTATGGCATCTACGATGAGGACGTCTATAATTTTGACGAAGCTGGCTTTATGATGGGAAAGATCACGACTCAGCTTGTCGTTACAGGGTCGGAGAGGAGAGGCCGGCCAAAAGCAGTTGAGCCAGGCAATTGTGAGTGGGTGACACTGATCGCAGCGATCAACGCAGCTGGCTGGTCCATCCCACCGTCCCTTATCTTCGCTGGCCAGTATCACCTATCTGCTTGGTATGAGGAGGCAGAAATCCCACGCGACTGGGCGATCGCAGTCAGTGAGAATGATTGGACGAACAATGAGCTAGGCGTCGCATGGATAAAACACTTCGACGCCCACACGAAGACTCGCGTTGTTGGCACACGTCGTCTACTTATTCTTGACGGCCATGAGAGCACCCAGTCTCTTGAGTTCCAAGAGTTCTGCAAGGAGAACAATATCTACACTCTCTGTAACTATGCCACCTCACTCATCTCACCTACTCCAGCCACTTGACGTTGGCTGCTTCTCGCCATTAAAGCGTGCGTACAGCCGTGAGGTAGAAAGCCTAATCCGCCATCACATCAACCATATCACTAAGCTCGAGTTTCTGCCAGCGTTTAAGGTATCGTTTGACCGATCCTTCACGCCCGCCAATATCTGTTCGAGGCGCAGGCCTTGTTGCTCTCCAGCCAGACGCTGTTCTCTCAACGCTTGATATATAGTTACGTACGCCTACTCTTACGGCTGCTCTCGCAGAAGCTCTCTGACAAGCCTGTACACCGAGTAACGTACGCGAGCTTGAAGCTCAATCTACACTAATACATAATCCTGTCCGGCAGCATAAGAGCTCTTCACCAGCTTCAATTATCGCGGCTATTAATCAGCTTAAGAAGGGCGCTGAGGTAACGATGTTACCAGCTGAGTTAATGCGCGATCGGATAGCCAGCCTTGAGAGAGCTAATACAGCAGCAACAAAGCGTAGGCAGCGAAAGAAGAAGCGGATTCAGAAGCAAGGAGTGCTAACAAAGGGAGCTGGAGAGGATCTACTTGCTCAGCGCGAGGCAGATCAGCAGGTTGCTCATGAAGAGCGTCAAGGAGGAGAGCGATCAGGTGTTAGCCGCCAGGCTCTAGCACGCTGTAGTAGGTGCAGAGAGGCTGGCCATAATGCGCGTACATCTAAGAAAGATACCCTAGATACTGCTTAATATACGTTTTAACATATAGTAAGATAGTTGTATTATGATGGAGCTACACACTTATAGAGGTGTGCAGGTTTGGTGGGGTGCGTCACTCGCTTATCCAATACGTTAACATGATCTTGTTACCAAAGAATTTTGGTTTGTCTTATCTGAACTAACTATTCCTTTTGCTAGCTACACATCAACAGAAAGCATTAGTCTTTCCTTATGTGCCTATCACTACAACGGCCTGGAAACAACAATTGAACTAACTGGTTAACTAACCAACCGGTCAACTTGATGCCTACTAGGTAAATCGTTCCTACTTTCGTTCATGAAATAATGAGGGTTTTTCCGCAGCTTTGAACGAAATTCACTAAGAGACAATCGTACGAGATCATCGCATACGTACTCATACTCCCGCCTGATCTCGTTAAGGAACTCTTTCTCCACAGCTTTAGGGGACAGCAAGACTGTAGACTCCTTCCATTCCCCCACTTCCACACAAATTATTTGCTCAATGTCATAAACTTCTTCTGACCAGCGACCTTTCCACCACAATCTCGACATCCATTCTAGATCTGCATATGGGTGAATGCCCTTTCCACGATCGATATCTTCATAAACAAACTGTCCTGCATTTTCTTTCTGCTGGCACATAGAAAGCAACTCGAATTCATATCCTTTAGTCGCTGGATCTAGGACCAAACACCATATGTGATTCTGCAACGGCTTTTTGGAGACGGGATGACCAAATCGTAGATAAGGCGATGGCTTCCTGGCCACGACGTACCGCTTTGGAACCTCGTTGTTATTACGGGCACAAGCGTTATATTGCGCTATATTTAATGATTGGCTATGTATTGCGTCGCCCCTGTCTGCCCGCATACTGCTCTTGTTGCTGTGTGCGATTTCATAATTTACAGTGTTCTTCGCTCGGTCTCCAGGTGACATATTTGACAGTGTATCGCTGCAATAATCGAGTTGGAGTCGACAATGAGAAGCACCCGACCGGCGATACATAGTAGTTCCAGTCTAGTGTGCATCATCGACTCCTAAAATGTCTTACTATATGCCGTATAAAATCGACAGATTATAGCTGACATTTGCATTTGTTATACGTCAGCTCTACAGAGGCGTTTAGTGTAAATATACTAGGCTTATCTTACCTTTAACTATACTGTATAACTAAGTATGCAAGCCCCAGCGACTAAAATCTGTAGTGAGATGATCATTCTTATGTATAGTGAGATCGTCTTACACAAAAGTAAGCTATATAGTTATGCAAGGATATATTACGATAAAGTAGAAAGAAAAAGGCCACTACTCTCTCAGGTTTCACTATCATCGGAAACATCCGTTTGCTGCTTCCATTCACTCTTTCAACAGACAGCTTCTGTAGGATTGATAGTTCAGATGGCGAAACGCAACACGAGCCCTATATTGTACGATTCCGGTAAGGCTGGTAGGCCCCAAGATGGGTATGATGGAAGTATGTGCAGCGATTGGTATGAAGCTTTGTTCTATCTGTACAAATCCCTAATAACAATGTGTAGTTTGCAGAAGGACAAAGAAATTAGAAAGCTTAAGGCAGAAGTCCATGAGCTGAAGGACGATAAGAGAACTCTGGAGGATAAGTTGGAAGCCTCAAATGAGACGATAGAAACGCTCGAGATCGAAGCACAGCTTTCAGAAGAGAGAGTGAGTTCATCTTGATCCTTGTGTCTTGTCTATGACTCACAGCGAGAATAGGAAAAAGAAGCAGAAGAGAGAGTAAGTTAATCCTGATCGTGGTGTGTCGTCCACGACTGACAGTGAGAATAGAATAAAAAAGTAGAAAAGGATGTAAGTTCATTCTGATCGCTGTGTCTTGATCACGACTCACGATGATGATAGAAAAACGAAGCGGAGGAGTACGTAAAGCGCTATGATTCTGCCCTAGAAGAAGAACAGAGTGCACGCGAGAGGCTCCAGAAGTCACTCAAGGACGCCATAGAGGACTTACAAGACGAAAAAAACAAAACAGAAGAGCTTCAAGGGCTGAACAATACTTTGACAACGCAATTATCGGACTCTGAAATCGAAAAAGATACTTTGAAAAAGCTTTTATTGGATGCAGAACATAAGAATGATACTTTGAAAAGGCAATTATCGGACTCTGAACTTGAGAATGGTATTTTAAGAGATCGTTTATCGGAAACCGAAATGGGGAACGAGAAACTGAGGAACAAATCTTCAGATACGCGCCGAGAGAAAGGATTGCCGATAGAGCGCTTCGAGAAAATACCCGACACTAGCCCTTTGGTTTCATACGCCCAAACAGTTGGGTCGCAAACCGGCCCATGTAGTGACTCTAAGAGAAGCATTAGTGATGATGACCACAGAGTTACAGAAACAACCGAGGGTGAGTATAAGGCAGGCTCTCGAAAAAGGCCGAAGCTAGGGGATGATAGAGAGCCAACGCAGAAGCCCAGGAAAAAGACCTCAGAACGCAAGTCCAGAGACAATGACTCAAAGAGAAAGCCCACTGATAAGAAACGAAACATCTCCATTGACGAAGGACCAAAGTGTGAATTCACCTTTCCCGATGTTCTTCCTGAATCTATGCAAGCTCAGGAATTTTTTGCAGGTTCGGATGGCAAGAATGTTTCTTCGCAAGGATCTACAGCAAGTCCTAGTTTCTGACTAGAGGCAGAGAGCATAAAGGCCACTGGAAAAACTAGTGGCAAACCCAATAACTATGTGGCAATTGAAGGTAATAACGTCACTCGTCTATGTTCACTGATACGCTATCAAGGGACTTCACAGCCAGTGAACACATCGGGGATAATAGTTAAGATAGATAAAGATAGCGTACATATTACGGACCCGTCAAGAGGAGATTCAAATCCCATTCAAGTGGAAAGAAATGGGCTTGAATTGGTGAGCCAGAATGAAATTGGCCAACGCCCAAGTATCAAGATTGATCAGCTTATCAAAAAGGGAGACCGTCTTCTGCTTCACAGGTACATTGTTGATATTAATATGAACAGAGCGTGTACAGTGTGTCTTAGGAGGGGCATCGGATCGTGGTCATGTATAGAGACGTAAGGGAGTAAATGTATCTAGATTTCTTAGAGAATCGGCGAATCGGAGCTACAAAGATTGTTTCAGCTTTACCGCTAGGATATTCCATCTAAGACAGATAAATAGACTATCAGTGTAGCAGAACTCTGTAACTAGCACCTTGCCTGTTACTTGAAACTACTTAGTAACCTCGTCGTATGTATAACCTGTGCATCTTGTAGTGTCTTCAGCCTATTGACCTGACTGGTTTCGCTTTGGGTTCAGGGTGGCGTTTCCCGAAGGCCTGAGCCCAGTTCTCACCAGGCGCCTTACTCACAAGGGGTTGGCGCCGGGCTATACTGAAGGCTAGCGTTGTTGTATATTTGATGCGAACTGATTGTGCGAAACTACACATTAGCAACAAGGATTCGACAAGGATTTCATCCTCTCCTATGCTGGGGTACAGCCGGCGTTGGGCCATTTCTTCTTTTGAGGGCCGTCCGTTGTATCGATTGTGTAACGTGGTGAGAGCGATACCACTGAATCGGCTTGGGTAGTTTATGTTCTGTTGTCATCTGGGGGAAGCTCTGCAAATTCCTTATTGACTGGGTCCATCTAGACGGTTGTGAAAACAATAGGAAACGCGATGAGTAACTTCTGGTGGCACTTCACCTTCATGTTTTTGTATCCAAAATAGTCTAACATCTATAGATGGTCCCAAAAGAGCACTTTGCTTAGTGCTGTGTTTAGACTAGCACAACTACAAGTAGATTGGTTAATTACACTGTTAACTAACTAGTTAAAACAACAATAGCTCCTTCATAGTAAACTGCACCTGGATAGCGTGTCGAACCTATTTAGCATAAAGAGCACACACTATCACATCGCCTGTTCTACAGCGAATATCTAGTGCTAAGCCATGCACAGAAGGTGGGACAGCTCAAAACTGTTGCGCAACTATCTGTAGGGGTGAAAGCACAATTACTAACGATTGTAACTACTTAATTATAGTTATTTGGAGCACTTCTATTTTCCTAAATCACAGGAAAGGTTAGCGAGTCGCGTTTTGGCCAAAATGACATCTGCTTTAAAACTGGCGCCAAAAGCTGCATCAGGTAGCGTAATAATAGTGCTGTTGTAGATCCCAGGAGCGAACACGAAAGGGAAGGAGGATAACAAGACGAAAAAACTCTACGGTAAAGCTCTAAAAATGCAACTAATTTGTGAAAAGATACATGTGAAATTGAGACTCTTTTCTCCTGTACTGTACGGATTTGTGCCTTGATCTAATGCTATCGCTGAAACTCCAGTTCTTCGGCTGGTTAGCTGATTGGCTAGTTGGTGAGCTTTCGCCTGAACTGACTGGACCCATGTTGGCTCTCGTGGTGGAAGGAAAACAGGCTTGCGCCAAGCCCTAGCAACGACCCCCTTGCCCCCCTTCTAGTTACACGGTCAGCTTCTAACAATAGCTAGCAGACGCAGCACTCGAAGGGAAGCTTAGAGAAGTAACTAGGCCTATAGGCGTCTGCTAGAATCAAGGTTTTCCTGTGGATCCTCACGCACCCCCAGTGCCTCTGTGAGGTCCCTTCTGCCGACACTGATCCGAACAGTCTTGCCTACGCCGTTCCAATAATCGACTACAATTGCCGCAACATACCTATAGATGCTAAAATCCTGCTGAGGGTGTTTAGATTCAATTAGTTATGCGTATGCCTTAGCTATGCTCGATATCACCGAGGATCTAGTTCTAGGGCCTACTATATTTCAGACTGTTTCGTCCTTTATCATTATCCTCTAGCCTATTTCTAAAGGTGCATATCGTTGCTAATCTTGAATCGCACCACAAGGTCAACCATCGGCAACCATAAGATATCAGACGAGTTATATTCGGTCTATGAAAATGCAGGTGAAAGTAGCTGCAAACTCAACTGGGTAAGTACGCGATTTACAAGGCCACGTAGTTATCCAATTTCCCTTCTACTCATTCCTCCTGTTCTTCTTCGAGGTACGAATCGATTTGAAGAGGTATGTCGCCTCTAGGTATGGAGCGTGCCTTCACTGTAGCCTTCATCGCATCTATTAAGGCTTCTCGGGGAAATCCATTGAACAAGTTCACCCAGCCATATGCTTCCTCGGAGTCATCATAGGAACTATGTGCGATGATATTAGCGATTAAGCGTCTGAATGGCGCTGTGGAAGGTGTGCCTTTGTAGATAATTTGGATGGTCTTTAGTCCTGGATAATAACGAACAACATCTATCGCCGCTAGTACAGTTCTCATTGTCGTATTCTTGTACATTGTGTCGACAACCCTCTCTCCAAAGACGTATGCTTCTGCAAGCCTAACGAAGACGTTCTGTGCTTCTTCAGCTTTTTTTTCACGCATATCTTCGCCAGCATTGTGAAGCTTAATCGGCATTTTATCAGAGTATAGCCACTTGATATAGTCGCTGACTGTTTGCACAGAATCGCCCAGAAGATCGATGATGCCAGCTTGTTCTTTCGACTTGGTCCACTCTGGCATCGTAGCTCTTTGGAAAAAACTCGAGCTCTTGCACAGGACACCACGATGGATATTGAGGGTTTCTGTTCCACCATCATGTCTCGTAGCCTTAAGTTTGATTATTGGATCGCTCGGCCTAGCCCTGATAAGTACGCAGAAAATTTGTTAAGCTGCAGAGTGCCGTACTCCATATCGCTTGCTACATGCA
Organism: Bipolaris cookei; assembly: GCA_002286855.1. NCBI lineage: Eukaryota > Fungi > Ascomycota > Dothideomycetes > Pleosporales > Pleosporaceae > Bipolaris > Bipolaris cookei. Next base: position 75,975 of record NRSV01000088.1, read on the forward strand.
ATTCGAATATCTGTAACTGTGGATGCTGTGGAAGCGAGCGAGGCAAGGACAGTGGTCTTGAGCAGAAGCGACAGCTCCTGTTCGCAAACAGTCGAATACAGCTTATTACGTACATTCCCACAACTAATGATAAGCCCACTGCCTGGTGGATAAGCTTAGCATCAGCGCTGACCCGTCAGCGCACACGCATACTAGGAGGATAATCCGCTCCCGCGAGCCATCTTGAAGAGTGGCTGTATCCTCTTTCTTTCACACTCGCCAACTATGTAAACGGTCCGTAGTATGTATGGGCAATAGCAGCGATTGCAGTTCAGAAGCGGCCGAACCAGGGCCATAAGGCTGCTGCCGCCATCCTGCGTTACAAGCGAGACTGACCGCGACACAACTCTATCGCAATCATAGGCACTCGGAAGGGTACGTCGGCTCAGCGCATGATGCGAACTACGCCGCATTGGCGCGACCGCTTGTCGGTAAGCAGCTTATGTTTCCCAAGTGAGCATGTGCCTAGAATCAAGTAACAAAGTACCATGTATATGAACGCCGTGTTACGATCCTGAAGGCGCTTCCATGTAAGGACCAGTAAGTAGTTTGGAGGATCGCAGCCGAAGCGTTGCGCAGCAATCATCCTACAGACTAACAGATCTTTGTAGCGCCAAGACTTGCAAATCAGCAGATCAGATCATGCGAATCATATCTAATTGGTCTCTACATACAAGTGTCAAGAGGGCGCTTGAACACCTTATCTATATGCATGGGTCAAAATGCTACTGTGATTAGCGATTGCGGCTTCACCCCTGCAAGCAGCATTCTAAAAGTTTCATCATCATGAGACTGAAGATTGGCCAATCATGTTGATTGCTCTGCAGCTGACTGCTCGCGCTAAGCTATGTACAGAAGGTGGGACTATTCAAAATCGTTGCGCAGCGGTCTGCAGAGGTGAAGCCGCAATCGCTAATCACTGTACAAGTTCCTATTGTGTACTTCGCATCTTTCGCTTGCAGCATCGGGTGATGCCGCCGGATGACACAGGGATGGGCCAAGCTAGGGGCCTATAACGGGGATGACAGGGCAAGACGGACAGATAAGATCGATGGCCTGAACAGTCATGTGGTCGGGAAGATTGTGGCACAGTCACTAGCAACGCACCCTTCAAACCGCTTAGTTCCAGTGAGCAGTTTGCAATTTTTTAACTACCACGTCAGTGCGCTAATTCTTAGGACCAGCAGGAGTATATGCACATGTACTGTGAGGTCCTTCCTCCTTTCCAATAAGCCCTTTACTCTCGCAATGCTTCCTGGCCAATGGCGGGGAACGCTTCACTAGATTCTGGCACTGTGAGCTCTGGTTTTCCGACATAGGAAACCTGTCATCTCTGGCCTTGCAAGTCCCGGCGAGAGCTTCGATCAAGGCTTCTCCATTCCTATTCCAGATTTTCATAGCGGTGCGCTAGGGGTTGTTTCGGCGCGGCATAAGGTAATCCAACATGTCATTGTAACAGTCGTTGCCTTTGTATGGGATTTGATCGACGGTTAACACAGGCGTCGTCGTGCTCGTGAACCCTCTCTCTGGAATGTGAATGTTGAGATAGGTGCATCGAGTATACCGAATAGCAAGTGTAAATTACGGCAGACGATTATGTCAGGGATGAGAAGTCATGCTTAGCTTTCCAGAAGTGGTGCTAGCGTCAAACCGAAGTACTGGCTGGAATGGCGAAGTTTCATAATCTTGCGCACCACAGGAGCCATAGAGCTAATACAACTCTATCGCTTAAGTGTCATGTTCTTGAGGTTGGTTAGAACCTCACTATATAGTTTTAGAGCTACGGTGGCCTTGTAGTGTTGCTTGGTCGGAGGCGTGTTGTTTAAGCGTCAAATGAAGCACTCCATGCTTCAAGCGTATCGGCGGCCGCGCCGCCGTAATTTATCACTAAAAACTGGATACAAGTACTTGCAAGAAGTCTAGGTACATTATCTACAAAGGCTATAAGTCTATTTCATGTATGCGAAGACTAGTTAGTAGCATTTCGAAGTCGAGGTACCTCGCTTATTTTCCGATGTGGAGGGTTTTCCGGATCTTAGGGATGGATGTTACATACCCCTCTTTTTTTGCGGCACGAGGGGATTTAGGGGACCTAGGGAGGAACAATACTGTTCGGAGATGGAGCATTTAACTATGCGTCACAGCTTGAGCGGGTTGAGCATGACACTTGTGTACAATATAAGCAGCTAGTTAAATGTGTAGAACACCCTTTCTCAGCACGCGAAACTTGCTTGCTCACACGCAAGAGCTTGCTTGTCTCTGCGGATAGTTCTGGAGGAGGTCACTGCACGACTTCACAACTTAGAAGCAACCGCTAGACCTTTGAACACATGTAGTTAGTTGCTGTTTAGCATTCATCACCTGTATCAAGAAATATGCATACATTTTAAACGTAGTATTATCTACTTAAGCACTACTTGCACAATACTCGTTCTTGCTGTCGGTATCTGCAGTACTGTGCTTAGAAAATCCCTGCTATCGCTCTCAAAAGCTGTTTTACTAACTGCCGCAGATTGTAGTAAGCTGGGGATGGCCGAGGCGGAGAAGCAATTCGGAATGGGAAAGTAGTTACACAGTCTACTGGAAATGGCGATCTAGAGGTGTTTTCTGGGCTACCACGGCCTCAGCTGATCACGTTGACATAATGGCAGCACGTCGATGACGGAGATTATAAGGACCAAGACCACGCTGTTGCTGTCCGCTCCTGATTCCTCTTCGACGATTAACCTGAACAGTATCTTGGTGTACTATTTTGGGCATGTGACGAGTTTTATAAACTTTGCATTTTCGTTGCATCAACTTCGCCCTTGGCTTCGATTTGACAAGAGTTTTGGTCATGTTGAGATTAGCTGCTAGTTCTACTTTGCGAATCACTGAAGGATGTTAGGAAAATTGACTCTCGTATACTGCAAACCGCCAGAGAACGATGTACTGACGGATCCAAATACCCTACTCATGTGTCTTTATATAGATTTCATAGTGCTTATGCTGATGACTGGGTCATCTGTAGCCGCGCGGACCTGCGCCCTCATACATATGCAGCACGCGACGACGTACCATCGCTGGAGGGGAGCTGTTTTGGAGTGTCATATGTCTACAGCCAAGCTATTGGCCTACACGAGAGCAGCAGAAGAAGCTTTCTCACCGTCAGCTACTTGCAAGTTAGATGGCTGAGAATTTCGTAGACTGGTATTGTCCCGTACATGATTTTACACACCTAATACGTGTAATTCTCTACTATTCACACCCTTTTCATCTTGCTCCAGTCGTGCCCCTTTGCTATCTGAAACACTGATTCGCAAAATGACCACTAACTTAGTCACTTATGCGGCATATGGCTTGCCAGAGGTGCGGACCTATATTCGTTTGTATCGAGCGAGTGACTGTGAACACATTATATATGCATTTATGCAAGTTCACTGTGAAGAGCAAAGGCAAAATAATTCTCAAAAATCATATCTAACCTAACTGTCAAACGCGTGTTTCAAATCCTTTCCTGCCGCTCGTATACGTTAGTCATTGATTTGCCATGCTAACCCTACATCTAACGTGCGCCACAGCTCAGAAATCTTATCTTATTGCTGATTGCGCAATAAAGCTACCAAATCCAGCATTTCATCTATTGAGCCTTTCTCGGCGAGCAATGTTTCTTGAACTCTTAATAATAAGGACTCGAGCGCATCAACAAAGGCACTGCGAGTGTCTCCAGATTCATTGGGGGGCACCGTAGGTCGATCCTTGCGCTCAGCACTAGCAACATTTCCAGCGTTGCCATTGCCATTGCCATTGGAAAATGCAGAGTAGATTGAACAAGGGACGCTGGTCTGGCACATATCCGCAAAGCTGTAACAGCCATACGGCTCGCGGCGTGTTGGAGTCCAAGCCGGCTGATAGCCTGAGAACCTTGGCCAATACATAGCTGCAGGAGACCTATTGGAAGGTTGTGCATAGCTCTGTGACTGTTGGTTGTATGTTTGATGACAGTCGTATACCTGACTGGAGAACTGGTCCTGGTAGAATCTGGCTGAGGTATGTCCAGACTGTGTAGCACTCGTGAACGTCGTGCTGGACTCGACGGTAAAGGACAATGGTGACAAAAACAGCTGTGGCTTGCGGCGTTGTGGCGCAACAGTGCAATCCACACGTAAGGTGGGTTTGGTGGGCTTGATGGGCGACAATCTGGCTCTCTTTCGGCTGGGCGAGCTTGTTGGCTCCATGGATGATAGCATGCGCTTTCTCAAGTTCATTTCGAGGTCCATTTGTAAACCAACAATTATTCTTTCCAGTTCCTGGGATGCAGACCGGAGGATGATATGTAGGGGACCTTTCCAATAGGTCCTTGGGAAACAATCACTGCTCAGGAGGACAGTATGCGTGTGCGCCTTTGCTTACGGTTGAAGAATGATAGTGAGACATAAGCTGTGTTCCATATTGTCTGCAGAAAAAAAGGCTTTTCTACAATTGTATGTTGGTCGTTGGCATGTTCAACGTCTCAGTGACAATTACGATATAGTAATGGTGGCTACCCTTGAAAAATGGTAAAACAGGACGATTCATGTGCCTCAAAAGAGCGCGTCCGCGTGAAGTTAGCGTTCAGTGGCTTTGACTGCAGCATTCATAATCAGGCAACAATGTTTACGTGAGAAAGTCGTAACTAAGATAGGATTGTATTTTTGTAAGTGGTTGTGACATGCGACAGACTCATCCTACACCGATATAGTTATAGTTGGTTCCAATATGTACTCCAGCCCATAGCTCTATGGAGTCAAAGATGGTGTACGGTGTGGAAAATGTAATTACTTCTTTTGTAAGATGACTTCACTTCGGACATACGTCGATATAAGTTTTCTATACGTGTTACTATACCCATTCCTGGCAAGGCCAAAGAAAGTACTTAATTTACCATCATGCAGTGCTGATACCACAACATTTTTGGCGGTTCATTCCAGACTGATTTGTTTTTCCGCCTACCTTCCGCTTCGTATTGCTCATATCGCTATAGCATGTTCTCCTTGATAGGGACGCGATCTCATGCTCCGCTCTCGAATATCTTTTTAACACATCTTTTTCATGCTTTTGCTGGGCCTGCATCAATGCTCTCTCTCCCCTACAGAGGATTAAATCCTTCGGTGTTACGAAGACCTCCATTTCGTTCGAGGCGGGGTAGAAAGAGTCGTCGTTCATCAACCCTGATGGCGCAGTGAGGCTATCTGGAGTAGTTACACACTGCTTCATCGTATCACCCCGTGAAAGTGTGGCTATATCTGCCGTTGGTGGGTTGCTATTGGTAAAGTATACATCTCCACCCGTGCATAGAGCTGCAGGGGAGAAAAGGGGAGTTTGACGTTGTTCGGATCTTGTGTTGGCGACTAAAAGATGTAAGTTACCAACTTAGTAAGGGCACCATTTACTGTTTATTGAGATGATGGTAGGAACATACCTGCTTCGGTGGGATTGATATAGAAACTGGAGGAGCTATTCAACTGTTCCGTTCGCGTTACCGGCGCATACTCGCGTTGGAGCACCGTCTCCCAATCCACTGTTGCTCCATACAGGTCAGGATATAAGGCGTCAGGACTCAAAAGAGTACTATCAAAATATTGTTCGAGTTCGAAGGCTTGAAGGTAGTCGTCAACGTACGATGTAGCGTTGGCCATGAGATAGCCCTCGTCTTGGAGTGGCCACAGTATGGCTTCATCAGTGGTGACTTCCTCCATTGCGGCTCTGAAGTAAGGGACTGGACCGACGACAATGAACCTGTTATTGTGTTCGACGTCTATAAGGAAAGGATTCGATGTCATCTGTAGCGTGCATATTTTATTGGTCAGCAAATATACTACTGATCAACCGTCCACTCACTATCAACTCCTGCACAGTGGGGAAATTCGTCACATGCTTCATACTATGCCACAGCAACAAAGCGAGATAATTTTACCCATGCTAATGTAGGCACTCACCAGATGATTACTGTTACTGTCGCGGTTCAGCGCGCGCATGATACTTGCAAAATACTTACTCATGTTCACGGACATCATGCTGACGCTGAGCGACTTGCTATGAATAGTGTATACTGAGTTAGCTATCTCATTCCATAGAACTAAAAAGGTGGAGAAAAGATATCCCTATGAGTGGCACTAGTGCACGGTCATATTAAATTCAATGCTACGCATTCGCTGGCTGAGTTAATGCAACGATAAGAGAAGCTTTAGATTGCGTGTTCCCTAATCATCTTCCGTTACACAAGGAAATACGGTGCGGGTTTGGGAATGGCGTGATGACTAGGTATATATAAAATTCTTTGATTAATATCGAGAACTAAGAAAAACGTCTGGAAGTGAAGCCCAGATTCGCGTATTTGCCACCCATCGCGATCGCAAGCCGCACCCATAAAAGCACTGTGATTTGAAATATGTAACTCCTAACCTCGACAATGAGGCAACTATGACAAGCCCGGAGCATCAGCGTAAGCGCAATGGGTAATCGTCCTGACAAGACCATATGAGGTACATAGATTGACTCCCTGAAGCACCAGAAGTTTGCATATCTACGTTGAAACTCCGAAGCTGTTGAAGCTGCATCTCTTGTGCCATGTCATTCAGTGTTTTGATTCACAGCTGGCGCGTGTATCTTAGAATGGCGCTCGTTTCGCTGGCCTTTCTGCTTTGTCTTTTATGTGTACTAGCAGGAATACGACCAAATTGGCTCGGCGAACTCTACATTGTGCGCGTGAGTTCACTTTTCGGACGAACTTGCCTAGTGTAATCATAATAATGATATTCTAGGTAACGGCATTTCATGATGCTCTTGGCAATCTCATGTATAAGATACCCGTTTTTGGTGACGTGCTGAATACAGGGGTAGAGAAACTTCTCGAAAAGACAGATGCGCCTCGTTCTATTTCCATCTACGCCGCAAGCTACTGTAGCCTGAGCTCTGGAGGAGCAGGGGAAGCTACGAGCGACTGCTTCATACACAAGTCGACGTTCTTTGACGTAGCCGCAGGCTTGCGTGTATACATCGCGATTTTGTATGTGCTAGGAGCTAGTTCATCTGTGGGCAGCCTAGCTATCCTATCCCGCATGTTGTGGAAAGATAACCCACGCTACAGAAACTGGGCTGCTCTATTTACATTGGTGGCGATGGGAGCAGCGACATTTGCTTCTTTGATTACCAGCATGCTTGCATGTGCCGTGTACATGGTATTCTCTGGCAATCTTCCCAAGTCTCTCCTTTCCGTAACGATTGGTCCCAGCTTTCTTGTCTCTACATGGTTGGCCGTCTCGTGTTTGATACTGGTGTTTTTCACGCTACTGCCACAAACATGGTCTCGCATCGCGTGATTGTTGATTTACAGTGCCTATGTTGTAGGTTTGACAGTACCAGGCCAATCTTGTTAACTCCTGTATTATCACGTCATCAAAAAAGTGGTGGTTCCGTTTCTTTTACCCTGTAGCCTAGAAGCCTAGTAAACATATCGATCTCTCCACAGCTGGTTCGGTCTGACAGGATCAACATCTAACGAGATTATGGAGTTTTGTACACTCTCATGCACTTGCAGCTTCCACTTTGCGCACATAGCCCAATTGCTATCCTACGCGGGATACGGACCCGCCTGGTGTACGCTTATCTAGAAATAGTTAAACTATGCAGATACGATGTGCTGATTAGTCTACGAGCTTAGAAGAAGACGTATTGCTGACGAAACTAATACTATTTGGGTAAGATTACTACTTAGCGACGGAGGCTTAGCGTGGGATTAAAAGTCAACTGCTTACAGAAACCGGAAGCTGCAACTGCATGAGAGTGTAGTAGTCCAAGAGTCGGGCGGTCGATGGCGTCAATGAAGCTAACGTATGCTTTTGGGATAGGAGAAAGGCCAAACACAAAAAACTCGATTTCTTGCTTCAGAATAAGACCCGGATGAATTAGATGTTTTCATTCATAGCAACACGCTGTGGCCTTCAAGCTCGTTCAGTTCGACTGATGGCTCCGACTTTTATATACTGATATCTATTCGATTAGTCTTGCGCCACCGTTACTTGATGTGATTGCTAGATATAAGTAATGATCTAACTAAATACCTTTTTCTCTTCACCAAAACATGCCGTTGTCCTTATCTGATGTATGTAAGAGATTTACATGTATGTAACGGCTTTCGAAGCGACTATGCTTCATGACAGGAGAGGCCTATGCAAGTACAGCCTTTGCTGCCAATGATCGGGTGCCGAGGACATTGTGTATTTTTCGATACCAGATTTGACAAACGAGTTTTGGTCCACTTGTTAATGGATACTAGTTACTCTGCCTCTAGTGGGCGCAAGTCTAACACAGATCACGGCTGCTGTGTCGAGTGTAGCAATGGCTTGTGAAATGATGCATCAACGCGAGAAGCAATGCAGCAAGGCAGTTGATTGAACCAATACTGTAGTGAGACGAAGATAGGACGCAGGAGAAGTACAGATATCAGGACAGAACCATAGCTCGAGTATCGTTCCGGTCTTTAGAGTCCATACTTCTGCGCCCTATTTCGCTCTAGGATGATCCAGCCTACGATAAAACGCATCATCTTGGAAGACCATAATAAGTATTTTACATGTGGTTGCACATTCCATCTTCTGGGTCTTCCCCTTGACGCACACACTGCAAACAAAGCCCATTAGCCCAGTCCTTAGCCTCTTTAGCTCTCTCTGACATTAAATCAAGAGTCCTCAGCAGGGGACAATAGATGCCTCCTTCACAAGCGTGCCTTATACTTTCCCTAGCACTGGTGAATCGCAAAGAAATCTGTGAAACTGAGCAAGCCGCGAAGTAGCCCACAGTAGGCCATAGCTCTACAACGCGCAAGACGTCGAAGTACTGAGCTACTCTTGTCTGCCCCGTACAATAAACCGCTACAAGTTGAGTGTTGTGACACGGGTGGCACTTCTTTGCCTCACCAGGGAGGTTGCTACCACAGTCGGTACAAAGAAGCTGCCAGGTATTATAGCATCTGGAATCCTCGCGTATTATTCGTTCCATGCATTGCAAGACCGCCTCGAGTTCATTCAAAACTCGCTGAATTCTCTTCTTTATAGTGTCTAGTCAGTCTTAGTCAGAGTGTATTCTAGTCAAGTACGTTTTACACTTACTAGTCACGCTCATAGGCAGAATCGACAACAAGGCTTCCTCCTTCCATTTCATAGGAAACATCAGACTCAACCGTAGAACGGCGACCCTAGAAATGTCTCTGAACTCACTGCAATCGCCAAACATATAAGCAGCAAGTATTTGTAACCCTAGTCCTTTGGCATCACTGCTGGCACCTCTCACATTTCGGAACCAGGTAGTAACCCAGGGCCCCAGAGCTCTAGTAAAGTCGTACTTGTCGCAATGAATTGCGACCTGTGCCAGTCGTTCTGGGGTCATAACGCGGTCTGTACTGTTACCGGAGAAATGGAGGACTCTTAGGATTGATTCCATCACGGCGGGTTGATCGTCCCCTAACTCGATAACGGACAATTTTTCTGATAACAGCCGCTGTCCCTCACAGAATGATGTACAGAGCATTCTTGTAAAGACTGGAGAAGCCAGTCGTAGCACGTTGGCAGAAACTCGAAAATCTCTGTCGACCTCACCACATGGGCCTGAAAGTCTCAAAGTGACTTCACCGACAGGATCCATGACGGTCTCTCGATTTTGGGACGCTTCAGGAGTAAATTTGGTGTCTTCTTCCTGTAGGAGTCAAAGATTTTCGACCACAGTCGTGATAGGACATACTTCTTCCATGATTCTATCCGTCTCCTGCGCCATTGTAGATGTTCTTGGTTTTGATTAGTCTGGATGCGAAACGTTGATCTCGTTCTTGCTAAAAGTCTGTATCGTCAGATTAAGAACAGAAGGATGCCCACACTTTTTACGAGAGTTTTTGAAGGTATGGAAATGCTGTTTTTAATTCCAAAACCCTAGCCGCAAATGATCAGTATATCAGACATAATCGACATTTCCAGAAAAGCGGGTCAAGTAAATTGGTAGTTTTTCCACGTCATCATGAATGTCAGCACTATCAAAGCTTGGGTGCGTGAATTGCACCCCTGATGTACTGAGAGCATCTATATATGGAGTGGGCGAATCTCTAGTCTATATTGAACTTTGGCTACTTGCTAGTGTGATGATACTCGACTTAGTTCCACCAAAATGATCACGTGACCAATAAGGCATAGTATACTGCATGGCAGTATCTGGAGCTGGATAGTATATATGTATGACAGCTAGCCTCGGACTGGTATACCTTTAGCACTCTTATCTAAGTATCAAAACAAGAATATATGGATAACTCTTGTGATTCTGATTCTTCGATATATGGCTCGGGTCGAAGGGATTCAAGTTTTTCGATACCATCGTGATCATGACCTTAACAAGTATCCTAATAGCAGTGGGTGGAGTATACAACGCGCGTTTGAAAGATTAGCTACGTGAGCTACTTTTTAAAATCTATCGCGGCTTCGACTTTGAATACGATCATATCAATGTCACTGAAGTTGGCGCCAAGCTGAAGAAAAACAATCGGGGCAGAGATTACGACTCTTCGGCAAATACTGTAGCTGCATGTGATTCTGAACACTATAAACGGTTCGAACTCTCCGTTCATCGAATTACAACATGTCCATGGTTTTCTTTCCTGGGCTGTCTATTTCCGCTATAGTTTCCGCCTGGCTACTTCTTTGGGACCCTGGGCTGTTTATTTCTGCCATAGTTTCTGCCTGAATTATTCTTCCGGGTCCTTCACTGAACCATTCAGCTAATTTCCACGCGGCTGCTTCTAGCATTGTTTCGTTTGCGCTAGTTATGTTGTATATACTGCTTCGTTCAGTGCCACTTCTGGGAAGGATAAATGGAAAATGAAAGTCGACCTTCATGTTCTTCAACGCATCCAGCTCTTTTTTAGCTTCGCGATCGTCTCTTGCAGGCACCCTAAAACTAACACAGATTTTGGAATTGTGGAACTTTTTAGATGTTCTGGCATTCACGACAAGGTCATGAAATGGGTGGTCGAAGGTTTCTTGTGCATAATCGAGGCACTCCTGAGCCCAGAGTGCTTGGAAGAACAGCTCCGAGACAGATGGATCCTTTTCTTTGGGCCTTGTGGGGTCATAGTCGTACGATGTGATGTAATTGGTAGACTCATGAGTCGTACAGGAGTTCCATATGAATCTATCGATAATAAGCTCATATCAGCGGGTAGGGACGTGAAAGCAGTTTTGCATACATTTCACAGCGATATGCTTCCTCAGCTGGTTCTCCCAAATGCTCGAGCAGAGCTTTTCCTACGTTTTGAGAACCAAAATATGCACTGCAGGACGAAGGAGCTGAGGCTAAGCAACTGGAGTTTTTTTGGATAAGGTTCATGATCTTACGACATTCCTCTGTACTCTTCTGGCCTCGACTAAGAAGAACAGCCAGCGGACAATGCTGTGTGAGCGACGCCTACTAGATTGTGTTAAGGGAACATACCTCTTGTTCCCGCTGACGGAAATCAAAGAAAAAACTTGACATGGCAGCGGAGTAGCTTCAAGTTTGCTGATCTCAGCCACCTTTTTTAGTAACTTGTCAAGCAGACGAAGAACATCTTCCCACGGCACGCTTCCTTTGAGGATGAGGTGATTCCTGCTTTGTGATATGGAGTTCATGTTAATTTCCGAGCACCTTTCGTTTTACAGGAACGGATGCTTCGTCAGTTTGCGGCATTCTTCCAATGGCGGTTGCTCTGCTTAAAAGCTGCACAGGCATATATGTGCAGCTGTTCCTTATAAATCCACTACGTGTTGGATGTAAGCCAACTCACCTGAATACCATCCTATCACTGCTTACGGCAAACATAACATCCTCATTAGTCATTGGTTTCCTCAAGACAAAAGCTTGATGAGCTTTTACAGGTGCCACAAATGCTGATTCTAAAATGTTTCTAGCTTTAGCCAAGCAATTAAACAATGCTGTTGTGTTCTAGGCGAATCGTAGGTGAAACTTTGTGCGCATGCGATTACTGGCGCTTGCACTTGTCGGAAAAGTTCTCTACCGTACCTCTCCTCTCCTCACATTCGGAATCTGAGGGATTCTCGTACCAACACTCGTACCATTGATCCACTCGTTCCATCAACCTTATCTTTTGTAGAAATTTGATAACACTTCATACGCTACTATTGTGCCGCAACGCAGAGTGCTGCACATTGTGCTACTCTATCACGTGATATACCATTACGTGCACTGCTATAAGAGCTGCTCCATGTGTAGTCTTCGAGGCCACGCATCTTCCTCTTTTTCATCATGCAATACAAGTTCAGATCTTTCAAGTGTATTCGGTTTCTCTCTTACATATCTGACCGCAGTGACTGGCAGATATCACCTAATTTGTAGATATCGTTGTTCAGCACTATCTACACCCTTACTCTATCCTTTTGCCAGCCCCTTAGAATCCACAAAAACTTTGCGTAACCCATAAAGATATATAGCTGTGTACAGTTCTTTCCCATTGTTTGCGATCATATAGCCTTGTTTCAATTTGTACAAGAACCTTGAGTATCTGTCGACCTCATCTTGGCTTGCAGCAAATCGTTCCGTGTCCTGCCGTGTGCGTTCAATACGACGAACTATTGTCTCATCAAACAATGATACAAATAAGACATAATCGGGCAATTCTCTGCTAAGCTGGGGAGTCTGAGGCTCGTACGTTGCTCCATTGGCGGAGACATTTGGTCTGGACTTGTTAGCTGGGTGTCGTGATGCGGCCATTACCTCAGTGTTAGATGCAACATCAATCCGAGATTTCCCTCTGCTATAACTCGACTTGTCACATTTCTCTATCATTTCAGAATACTCTTCTGCTAACTCAAGGCAATGGTATTTGTTTTGGTCAGAGTGGCTGGAGATCGACGGTGTCCCCTCAGCCGCGCTGTATTCACTAGGGCTCGGCATCAGGCCTGACGTACTTGCATTATGTCCTTGGGGATGCGATTCGCTCACGATATTCTGTTCTTGCTGGCCAAACCAAGATCGGTGCCGCTTTCTAGGTCTTTCGTCCCTTTGACCAAGTGCTGATAATGGACTGAACTCAGAAATTGATGCCGAGCGCTTGGTGGTTGGCGTATGAATTGAGCTTGCTGGCGAGAGATCGTTACTGACCAGAGAAGCCGCCATAGACTCTAGCGGAGATATAGATGTCCATATGCATGCTTCGCGCACACTTCTTACATTCGGAATGGTCGAAGTCGCTGGACATGTCGGAAAGTTCTCATTGTGGCGAACGTTGTCCAATGCGTGGTCGCTGATCAGGTTGATTTCGCAGAGTTTTGGAAGCTCTGCAGTACAAACAGACTGTAAAACTGCAACTGGCAAGTCCGGAGAGGGCGCCATTACCCGTTCAATCACTCTTCCCCCCAACAGGAAGACGCGCATAATATGCATGGCCATGGAGGACGGTGTTAAGATAAGGTTGGAAACACGGCTATCGTTGATTCGATCATAGTACAGATGCTTCCTAGTCACTAGGTCTTGGAAAAGTAGGCGACCGTGTCTTTTTTTCACATCTGCTTCAGTTTCTGGCACGCTGTCTGCTGACGTTTGGGTCGATATGACACTCTCGTTCGTCGCCAGGTTTTGAAGGGGTCCTGTATCTGAAATACCGCGAAGTTTAAGTTCTTCTTTTACGAGATCTTTTATATATACTTCGGTAATCGAGTTATTGCTAATAGAGTTCTCGGTAATAGCATCCTCGGATTTATACTTCTTAGTACGGATCGTGTGTAGAAAGACATGGTAGTAACAACGTCTGATGAACTCCTCCCTTTGTCCTTCAGTTGCCCTAGGGAGATTGTTCTCATCAGAAATTTCATCCAATTCGGTCCTGATAATTTGGCAGATCCGAGTCCTTAATGTGTCACCTTTGTCTTTTTTCATTTTGGGCAGTAACCCATTCAAAGGCTGACGAACGCTAACCTGTAGTAAACGCACATCTTGCGCAAAAGTTTCCAACGTCAAAATTGGACCTTGACAGCAAATTACGGATTCAACTCGACCTCGGAGCTCGGAATCTTTGAGTGGAAGTACATACCCCTTCGCAAACTCGTCGTTGATGAATTCGAGGTCTTTCTTGGAGAAGGAAGGCGCTCGAGACTGTAGCATATTGACAAACTCGAAGTCTATACACTGCAATATCGTAGAATCCCATCCCAATGTGATATCCCTCCATTGGTCGACAATAGCCCAGATGTAGTTTTCAGCTTCCTTTCACCAGTCAGCACTAGTCAAGACCAGAGCGGGTAGGTACATACCTCATAACAGAAAGACTTCCGCACGTCACTTAGATAGGTAAATGTTCCTTTACTCCACAGACTAGGAAGCTGACTCAACTTACGAAAGGCATCTCCTATTCCTTTTGTTGTGCTAATGCGACGTGCGTCGTCATAGATAGTCCTCCGGAGTAGTGCCTTTCCTGATGGGTGTATTGCACTCCACTCCCGCGTCGGAGAGTAGAAGAAACTGCGTACCGCCTCTTGTTCCCAGTTGAGGGCTGCTCTTTTGTTACCTGAGCTGTCTGGATTACTGAGTATTAGCAACAGTTTAGTGTACCGCCTTTTCCTATTGTCTTGGTGGCCATACCATGCTCGAAGAAATCGACGATCCACCATCGCTTTTCAGTTTTCAGACGACGGAACACTTTTTTCAGTTCTTCAGCACCAGACAAACGAATTGCCTCCAATCGAGCCACACTTTCCATAAGGATGCGGATACGAACGTCTCCGAACTGTAACTTAGAAAAGTAGCAGCCCTCAAGCTCTTTCCCCTCCATGATAACCCTGGTTTCCCATTGAGACTTCTGAATTTCAGCTTTAAGACGATGTTCACGCAGCCATGGCATACATGCTCCCCGCTGGAACTGGCTTTCTATATCTTTCTGTTCATTCTTGCATAGAAAACTGTGATTGCGATCAATCTCGCTAATTTGAGACAAGAAAATGATACCTGACCCAAGACGCCGCTCGTGTTCTGTATCATACTGGGACTCAGTCATAATTTCTTACTGACGCCGCTGTAGGCACAGCTGGCTTTTTGGATATTAGAGCTATATGAACGTGGCCCTTCCGTAGGAAAGCGCTCACATGCTGACATGTGGGTCTCGTCAGCAGCTCAAATCTACTGCAACTACATATGGTTACCATACACCTGGAGACAATTGATGGCCCTACCCCTCAGGGCCTATCGTCAACCATATCGTTATCATGCCCACTATTTTTAATCAAAAGCTCCACCCTAGTGCGTTTAGAGCCCAGTCGTACCGTAGAAGGAAAGATCCTAGTAACACTGTGATAATAACCGATTCTTCCCGAAGGTTACGCAAAATCATTGGCAACGTGAAATTTTCAATTATATTTCATTCACGTATCATGACCTACGTCTATGAAGCGGCCATCCAACCAGACGTTGCGGAGAAAATTACAAGCCTTGGAGACGTGAATGAAGTTCTCACCATAGAAAAACAGGAAAATCTGAACATCATCAGCGACCTCTCGAACGCAGTCAGTTTAAAAGACGTATTGAATCTAAAGGAATACTGCAGATTTTTGCTGAAAGATTGCAAGATACTGGTGGCTGATGTAGGCACGCCACGCTATTTGATTATGCAGCGCTGATGATTGCAGGTCGTCGCCGGCATCTCAACCCTTCATGCGGTTAATCTACAGAGAAATAAGTTTTCTTTGGAAGATGTCCTGCTGGTACAGCGAAGGGACACCTTCTACTTCCAGATCGGTAATGTCAACAGCAACCTTCTTGGCAAGAGAGCTAACAACCAAAGCTGGCATCGAGAACTGCACATGTATTGATGACCACGAGCCTACGAATAACTCAGAAATGGAATCGTTTCAGGAACTTCTTACTTTCGTAGCTGAACGACTGGAAGAGAAGAAAGAAGTTAAAAGCATCAGAGATTTATCAAATGATCTAAAAAAATATGATGCACTCAACAGTGATGCGTTGTATCAAGCAAGAACTCATTTTCGGGAGGAAATACTCTCGTACGAGCGCCAAGGCCTCAAAACATATGTCAAATGCGTTCAGGCGGTGGTCACTCCAGTGGGAGAGGAATACGATTGGAATATCAAGAAGAAATAAGAAGTTTTGATCATCGCAGTAATAGAAAATGGGGATAACCAAAGCGAAGTAGGCATGAATTGCTTGATGGCATGATTGATCTTTCAGAAGTGTCGTCACATGTAACTTGGAGATCGAAATTCCCATAATTGTTTCATAGCTCAACGAAGGAATAGGATGATAGAGCCTAGACAGATCTTTAGTTCGCATGTGATGTTCGCATTTTCGGATGGCTATATTCAGAACGCTAACTAATGTACATGTACTAATTATCTTAAAGCAATCGTGGCAACATTCAAGATTGTAAGGTCCAAATGACTAGTTACTGCTCTTGTCACTTGTTTCTCTACCTAACAAAATAACCGTCGATAGAATTCACCCATGTCAGTTGGCTATCCGTTTGCTTTTGATAGTTTCTAAATGCACGTTGAACGACTGCAATTATGCAACCAGCCTGAAGCCTGTTAAGTCTATTCGATAACCTTTTGCGACTCTGACAGTGATTTGCTACTCTCAAGAACCGTGTAGATAGAAAATATTATGACAGAGTAATAACAATAAGTATAAGGATTCGATTTTCCCGGTGTTGAAAGCTAAAAGCTTACCTGTCATGCCAACTCTATAGGTATTACTGCTCACCAGATTCGGCAGGTCTACTTTTTGCCTACAAATTCTTGTTGTACATGGTATCTCGTGAGTTTCTGATCAGTTCTAGGCTTGCATCGCGCATGATACTAAGTGTAAGCTTTGAGGTACCCAGGTTGGATATGGCTTCCTTGTATGATGCAGTATTTAATCTGTGATTGCTAGAAGCAATCAACACGGGGTATCTAAAACATTGCATAATTCGTGTGCTGATTCGTCAGCAGCTTAACATCGGACTGCTGACCCTAAATTACATAGAAGGAGCATTCTGATGGTAGTCTTAGTCTCATAACCACCATATCCCCTCTTGCAGAGCTTGTGTTGAAAATTGCGGACCCGTTCCCACCCAAGCTATGTTCTTCCATCGCTCACCTTCGAAGAATGTGCAAACAATCTCGCCCCCTACGTGGCGGAAGCCGTACCCCGGCGTACGAATAAACATACTGTTTTGTTGTGTTTGTTCCGTGGCGATTGTCGCCTTCATGCTCTCTTGTGTGGTATCTGTCTCAGATACACACCCCTCTATACGATTCTGGTCTGCTCTTTGTGCAGTACTGGCTACAACAGCTGTACAGAAACTCAGTGTATTGCAGCTTGTGGTCGTTCTCTTCCACAAGAAACACTTTGTGTGTGCAAATATCGTAGAATTCCTCCTGAGGTGAGTTTTTGTCGACATGATGGGATAAGGCTATGTTTACACAGCTAGTAATTGGACGGATAGTGTTCTAGCCATAGTGGCGGCTTGGACCGGTCAGGGTAAGGTCATACCTGCATCTCTTGTGGGTGGTATTGCCATCAATCATCTCCTTCTTCTTGGAGTATGCTTCATCGATGGTGGGCATCACATGAGCGAAACCAAATATCTATCTATGATGGCATCGATACATTCTCGGCTTCTGCCCGCTGCTGTTGCTATATTGGTCTGCGCCACCTCTTCTAACGCATGGTTTGGGGGTAAGCACTCACAATATATATCACTTACAGTGGGCGCTCATGTTCATCTACAGTATCTGACGAACGTTTACGGATAGTGTATTGTGTCACGGCTCCAATACTTCTGCTCCTGTTTGCAGGTCAGATCATTCACGTTTGCAGATTGAACTCTTGGATTGTGCAAGCCGCAGATCCTCTGTTGAAGTTGAGCGACTATTATGATCGTGAATTCTGTGCATCCAGCGTAAGCCGGAGGCTCGATGCCGCGGCAGCCTGTCGGCTTCGACGCGAAAGAAGAAGGTGGCTCGACGATTGTTGGGGTATTGCAGGATCACGTGACTCAGATTCTGGTCAACGCCAGCTCTGGGACAGTGTCCTGGTAGTCGTACTACTGCTGATCTCATCTGGTGCAAGCTTTGGTTCGTGTATTCAGTTGCTCAGTTCGCTGGCGGCTGATGAGACAGCTAGTTTGCAGTCACCGTTGCGCGTGGGATATGTTTTCTTCCCATTTTCGACATGTGCTGCTGGAGTAGTTGCGGTTCAGCTGCATGGCAGTCAACGTAGATCGGCTTGGTGCTTTGACTCGATATTGTATAGTGCCGTCATTTCGGCTTTCCAGCTAATTTGTTTCGTCCTGCCCTCTTTCGTTCTCACCAGGTGGGTTACCGCTTCTCTGGAGAGTATTGAATTTTTATATGGATACCAAGTCGGGCTACTGGCCATCGCTGTGCTTGTACCAGTGTACGCCATGCAAAACGATGCAGATGACTGGTAAGTCACAGGTGACCTAGCTATGTTCAAGCTAATTTGCTTCTAGGCTTACAGGAATCGCCCTACTTTTGCTTTACGTAGTCTACTTAGTTTTCGTGTGGTAGATTTTGTGATTCATATCGTTAGTAAAAGGTAAATTTAGGAATTCAGCATTGTAAGTAGACTTCATCTAGTGCGTGTCACTGAAAGAAAAGCTGAATAACTTAATGTATATAGACAGCATTGTGCATATTTTGAAGTTCTCAAATACTGGAGTAATCTTTCATACCGCAATCTATAGAAAGATTTGATGGTTCAAGACCTCGTTGCTTTGCTTTGACTGGTCACAACTTTGATAGAGAAAGCCATCCTGGGTGCAACTCTGTTTACTTTTCATACTCTCTTATTGGCTATACAATGCGTATCTGTCCAGGATACTTGGTCTAAGCAGCTTCTCTGATGTTGGCAGACTTGCCTGCTTACGATAAGTCGCAAAAGATGATTCTTTTAGTATTTTCAGTAACTTTTTACTTATACAGTGATCATATTAGTTATATCCTGAGTGTTTTATAATTGATCTAAAATCCTACTACTATCTCTAGCTGCTCTAGATCCATCACCAGCCCATGAAGGCTTATAGAGTATTCTCACATGAATAAATGACTAAATGATCTCGAAAGGCTCTTGAAAGATATCCAGAGTATTCATACCTGCCGTGGAGATATTTTGTTCTTAGTATCAATATCTCTTTACATTAGGGAGGAATGCAGTAATACGATTTAGTGATACATAAGACGGGCTTCAATCTGTATTTGCCAAGATGAAAAAATTTCCACCTACTAACTATTTATAGACTAGGTGTGACCTACGTAGTGCTGTCAGGCGAATAGCACGCACTGCTAAAATGATTTCCGTATGCAACCCCGTAGGCGACAGCACAGTGGGCCAATAGGGCAAATTTTTCCTCACAGCTTTGCATCTGCTGCATCATGACCATCATGGGAAGAGTTATCTTACTGAACTTGGCGTGTTACAGTTGACGCGGCCGGCTCTCTATCGGTGTCATCATTTCGACAGTCAGCATAAGTAAATTCGTTATCAAGCTCTGTAGTTTTAGCATTATATCATACTATAAATACTTGTCGTGCTGGGTGAACATACTTTAAATATTGAAAAACGAACATACAATCCTTCTTAATAGTGCAGTCATTGTTCAACTGCCACCATGCCCGCAAAGAGAAGACTTTGGAATAAAAACCCACTCAAAGTTATTGCAGACGGATGTAGAGGAATACGTTTACGGGGTTTTGAATTGTCTAATCCTGCTTATTCAATGACTGGAAGCTTTCCAACTGAAGAAACTACCGCCCTTGCGGATTTCAAATTTTACCTCAACCATAAGAGGAATAATGAAAACTATCGGACTTGCATCGGTGGGCATCGTGTTTTTCAAGAAGATTTTGCACTGGTCTCTTGCCCGCTTTGCTCGTCAAAATGTGATACACGGGCATTTGACGAGTATCAGCCTAAGGGCGTTGTGAATAACGCGAAAACTGACTGCATAAACGTTAAGTTTGAGTTCGTCTCTACTGATCAAGGTATACGGGATATAATAGACAAGAAGACAAGAAATTTCACATCAACTAAGCCACTGATGTGCGTACCGGGTATCTTATTTGTTCCAACGTTCAACCAAGATGGAAACAAGGGACAATACGCAGAACTGCCAATATGGGAGGGAACACGACGTGAAATATATCATGCTGTCATTGCCTACTATCACGACAAGTTCAAAACACTCAATGCTTCTAAAGGCAAATCCAAGGTTAATGTGCACAGCATTATACCTGCTGGAATTGAAAATGTAGACTCATACTATTATGTCCTAATGTGTACAATCAAACTTGAATAGGTAAATAGATGCTAACTAGTCAGTTAACTGTAATTAGCTAGTTAATTTACGATAGATGATCATGTCAGGGATAAGAAATCATTTTTGATCCTCCAGAAATGGTGCTAGAGTCAGATCGAAGTACCAGCCAGGGTAGCAAAGTTTCAAAATCTTGCGCACCACGGCAACTATAGAGCTAAACACGATTCTATCGCTTGAGGGCCACGCTATTGAGGTTATTCATAACACCCCTTCTTGGTTTCAGAGTTACGGCTGTCTTGGAGTGTTGCTTGATCGAAGGCGCGCTGTTTGAGCGTCAGATGAGGCACTCTATGCTTTAAGCGTAATTTATTACTGAGAAAAAGATGCGAGTGCTTGCAAGAATCCTAACTAATTATGTACATTATCTACGAAGGTTATAGATACATCTTATATACACGAAGAGTAACGTCCGTCCCTCCGTGCCGGGACGCGCGGTGTGACGGGATATCTTTTCTTCCGGATGCTCGGGTTGCGTGTAACGTACTTAGAAATAGATAAATGCAATGCGTATCTATCCTACAGCTCTTGCTCTTCTAGTGTATTACTCTCCGACGCTGAAAAGCGTGTTATTAACTTAACTATGCTATCGCTTATTCTGTTAGTGCCGTTTATTAACTCTCCTCTAATACGCCCTTATTCATTCGTGACTGCATAAACTTCTCTATAACTCGGTAGGCTAGAACGAAAGCTAAGATAGCAAAGATTAAGACTACATATTTAATAGGTCGACTTGAGACAAGTAGTACGCATCCCGGCAGTTTCTCCGCGCGGTCGGCACCGAACACCAACTTTGTGATTTTATGGTACCCTTCAAAATAATTCAATTTTTGTTAGAAATCACTCCTCAAGCGCCTAATAAGGCAATTCACAAC
>NRSV01000089.1:0-94897 GCA_002286855.1 Bipolaris cookei
ATATCTCAATCAGTTTCTCAAAGAGATCAAAGCTCTATATCCAATACTTCTAGATGCCGACAAGACTGCCACTACGATATACTCGGACAGCCAAAGCGCGATCCAACTCACCAAAAATCCTACCTATCACGCCAGGACAAAGCATATCGACATCCAATACTACTTCATTCGCGAGAAGGTAGAGACAAAACAGATCCAGCTAGTATACCAAAACACCAGCTTCCTACTAGCCGACTGTCTCACTAAAGCAACAAGCACTGACAAGACTCGAGACTTTATAATCGGATCAAATCTAGTAGATATATCTCATATTACAGCTTCCTAGCTTAAGGGGGCGTGTTGTAGATAAGCTACTCAGCTATTCCACGACAGAATCCGGATGCGCAGTCCACACCCGGACTCTGCGATCAATCAAGTCTATAGTCGATCTATCAAGACTATAATCGATCAATAGACATCTATCTATGACGCTATAGACTACGCAAGCTACTACTAGATAGACTCTTCTAGAATCTATTCTAGCTAATATATATAGTAGTAGGATAGCAAGTAGATAGAAGACAGAGCACTTCACACAAGATCAATTCACACTACCAACGATCAATCAATTAGTGTTTCTTCCCTAGCACATATCTTCTCTCTCTAGAATCTCTCAATCAAGCTGGCTCTGAGTCTACTACGGACAAGTAGAAGGCAGAGAGACCTCTACCTCTGAGTCGATAGTAGAACAAGCAGCACCCTACACTTTGACAACCTCTACCTCTGAGTCGATAGTAGAACAAGCAGCACCCTACACTTTGACAGAGACTACTCAATAGGTTTGACAAGACAAATATCAGACCTAGATATACCCCTCTTCAGCAGAGCATCAAACTGCAAAAGAATGATCAGACAGCCGCACCACAGGAGATACAACGATTTCAGCAGCAAATTGGCTCTCTGATATATCTTTCCCTTTTCACTCGACCTGATATTACCTACGCAGTTAATTTACTGTCGAGGTATATGTCAAATCCAAGTCCTGAGCATTTCAGCAGTCTTGATTACCTTTGGGGTTACATTTCTCGCACTCACGGACTAGGACTATTATACAATCTAGATCCTAGTACTCAAGACGGCAAATCGGGAAGACAACCTGCTCAGATTAGCCTGATAGGCTCTACTGATGCAGATTGGGGGGGGTGATAGCAGCAGCAGAAGGTCTACTACAGGCCATATATTTCTACTTCAACAGGGCAAAAGGTATGCGGCAATCTCCTGGCTTTCAAAGCTACAACCTACAGTTGCCCTATCGAGCGCTGAAGCTGAGTTCATGGCCTACAAAGAGGCTATCAAACAAAGCATCTATCTCACTCAGTTCTTTGAGGAGATTAGATCAGTAGTAGCAGCAGACGTAGCTACAACAACGACAATATACTCAGACAGTCAAAGCGCGATACAGCTATCAAAGAACCCTACTTATCACGCAAGAACAAAGCATATTGACATCCAATACTACTTTGTGCGTGAGAAGATAGAGGCAAATTAGGTCAAGCTAATACATCAACATACGAGTCAACTACTAGCAGACTGCCTTACAAAGGGAACAAGCGCTGATAAGGTCAAGGACTTTCTACTAGGAGCAAATCTAGTAGATATATGTCAAGTATCAGCGATCTAGCTTCCTAGCTTAAGGGGGCGTGTTGGAGATATAAGCTAGTCAGCTGATCTCCAGTAGCATCCAAGTACTCGGGATACCACCCGATACTGTGATCAATCCATTACTAGGAGCTATTACGCCACTATCAGTCGATATCTATCTATGACCTCATCGATTACGCAAGCTACGGTTAGATGGATTCTTCCAGAATCTATTCCAGTCAATATATATAGCTGTAGAATAGCAGAGTAGATAGAGGACAAGAGAAGAACAATTTAGTGTATCTCATCAAAATCAATCCAGCACATTTAATCCTGATCTACTTCTCTCCCCTAGCATCTTTCATTGTTTTCTACTAGAAGTTTCGATACTGCCTCTGAGTGTATAGTAGAACAAGTAGTAACAGCTACCTCTGAGCCACAAGGACAAGTAGCAACCTCTACCTCTGAGTCTGCTGTAGGACAAGCGGCCTCCTACCTTCCATATATTCCAACATCTATTTCATCGTAGCTTGTGTAATCGTAGAGGTTATAGATACATATCGACTGATAGTGGCGTAATGGCTTCTAGTAATGGATTGATCACAGTATCGGGTGGTATCCCGAGTACTTGGATGCTACTGGAGATCAGCTGACTAGCTTATATCTCCAACACAACTCAAACGCTCCAACCGCTCAATGTATCACTCTTCCATCCGCTCGCCCAAGCTTACTCAGCTGAGCTTACCCAGCACCTCTATAGAGCTCAAGGGCTCGTATCTATCGCCAAGGGAGACTCTTCCCGATATTTTGAAGAGCTTGGCAAGCAGCGTTCAAGCAATCAACTATAGAAGCGGCGTTTGCAGCTACTGGTATACGGCCAGCTGATCAGAGTAGAATCCTCCAGAGATTCGCGAAAACACCAGAATCTGATCACAGCTCGCCATCTACGCTCTCGGATAGCGACTGGCGAAAACTTGATTAATTAGTACGAGCTACATTTAACGACAATAATCAACATGAGACTTGAAAGCTACGCTCTAGTGTTCACCATCTGTCTGTTCAAAACGAGCTACTACGCGATGAGATCAAAGGACTTAAAGCAGCTCTTCTATACTATATAAAGAGAAGCACAAAGGTAAGAGTAAAGTTCTTGCTCTTCAACAGCGCCAAGAGTATCACGGTGGTGCTGTCTTCTGGTCGCCTCGCAAGATCCGCGAAGCTTAGGCTCGAGAAGCAGTACGTAAGCGCGATAAGATAGAGCAGAAACTTCAGAAGGCACAGAATAAACAGCAGCGTAAGGAGCTTCAACTACAGCGTTAAGTTGAGCCTGAGCATAAGCACGCTGATCGATTAAGACCTAAGAAGATGCGCGATGCTGAGCGAGCTGAGAAAGCAGCTAAACGCGCGCGTCAAATTGAAGCTCGCAATGCCCAAAAAACTCAACACTAAGCTCAAAAACGATCGCGTACAGCCTCACGAGCGCCCATATCAAAGAACAAGCGTCAAAAACAATTGGTGGATGATGGAGCTGGCGATAGAGCTGCACCTGCTGCATCATCTATCCCGCTAAGGATCACGTCGCGCGGCCGCAGCGTCAACCTCCCGCAAAAATTCCGATAGTATGAATTGATCGCAAGCATTTAATTACTGCAATACTACGTTTTTATATATTTTAAACTATTGTGTGGCGTTGTAGAGCTTCAATTTGAGATCGCGATAATAGTATTGGGGCGCGCACAAGCCGAATATGCGCACAAGGTGCACGGACATGGTATCAGTTACACTCGACGTTAGAACCCGAGGGAAACTCCACATATGACATGTGTGCCCGTGCAGTCAAGCTCCAGAAGTATATTGATGGGTGGCTTAAATAAGAAATTACTTTGGAAACAAGCATCTCTACTAACAAATGTTCAACTAGAAATGCCTCAGCTATTATCGACTTTCGGGATCTCGAGCAGTTCCAACTATCTCCAGCTGAGTGGCACCATCTCGAACTAATCACAAAGATATTGGAGCGATTCAATGAAGCTACTTGCTTTCTTTGCCAGGATCAGAAGCCCCAAATCAATTACATTCGGATGATGTACGACAAGGTCTCTGACTAGAACAGATAATTGAAAATCTAGTCGAAGATTGCGAGAGTGCTGACGATACTGGGTGGCCGGAAGTTGTCAAGGCTGCAGCTGATATGGGCCGAGCAAAGCTTAGCAAGTACTATCGAAAGATTGACAAGAAGCGGTGATTCCTGTTCAACTGTGCGACAATACTAGATCAACACAGAAGCTTACTACATACAAGGTGTTTTTACCACAGCTATTTGTCACGACTATATACTATGTATATCATTATAGGACTTTTGGAGATATAAGCTACTCAGCTGATCTCCAGTAGCATCCAAGTACTCGGGATACTACCCGGATACTGTGATCAATCCATTACTAGAATTCATCTAACCGTAGCTTGCGTAATCGTTGAGGTCATAGATAGATATCGACTGATAATGGCGTAATGGCTTCTAGTAATGGATTGATCACAGTATCCGGGTGGTATCCCGAGTACTTGGATGCTATTGGAGATCAGCTGAGTAGCTTATTTCTCCATCAGTAACAGCTACATCTGAGCCCCAAGGACAAGTAGCAACCTCTACCTCTGAGTCTGCTGTAGGACAAACAGCCTCCTACCTTCCATATATTCCGACAATGGGGACGTGCCAGTGCAAAGTGGCCGACTCGCTTGTGAACCACGTTATTTCACTAATCTGATTAGTGAGTTTACCATCAAAAGGTGATTTTAATGTAACGATCAAAGCACGAGTGCAGTATCAGTATTTGGAGCCATGTTTCTTTCGAAAAACCAAAAATAAGTATAGTTGCTCCTCCAGCTTTAATAAAAAACACTATGTGTGCCAAGACAGTCAGCCTGATAGATACTCCTTTCAGCAAGAACTTTTGAAAGGCACCTCTGTAACTCTCTCTTAGTTAGATATTGTGGTGCGACCTTGTTGCTGCGGATAGCTGTCTTGGCGTTTGATTGGTTTTTGTTTTTGTTGGTATTTCTTGAATGTTTTTGTGTTTGTATTGTTGTCTCTCCATTAGTCATTGGGAAGGTTCGTGCGTTCTCGAAGATTTTCGCATTTTGAACACGTCGCAAGAAAATCGACAATACCCCCTCTAACAACTCAACGAGAGGGCTG
Source organism: Bipolaris cookei (assembly GCA_002286855.1). Lineage (NCBI taxonomy): Eukaryota > Fungi > Ascomycota > Dothideomycetes > Pleosporales > Pleosporaceae > Bipolaris > Bipolaris cookei. Next base: position 4,817 of record NRSV01000089.1, read on the forward strand.
CACATATTAGAAGTGGCATAAATCGATCTCTCGTGAAGTGTTATCCCTATATCCGATGGATTATTGACAAATTTTGATAATTTTTTTTCTGCTATCCTCATGATATGTGATCGGAGTATTTTCGACAGTTTCTAATATTCATACATACTTCTGTTCGTTATCTTGAACCTAAACTCCACCAACTATAATATCTACATAGCTAGAATTGCAATTATATCTAGAGACTAGAAGCTAATTATTAGACTACCCAAGAGGTACCGCTAACCCTGCTCTACCCAACACTGCCACCTGGTTTGTGTAACCCCAACCTTACACCTACCTGTACATAGGCCAACCCCTATCTCTACTCCTACTTAGCTTTAGCTACCCCTATCCTACCCCTAGCCAAAGCTCGGCCGAGCCTACCTAACCCCTACTATAACCGGGTGTTCCTAGTACCCACTCGCCAGCCTAAGAGTAATCCACTCACGATCGCCAGGCTGAACACTAAGCAGCTGGAGACGTCTCTCAGAGGCAGTAACCACCTTGACTGACCCAGTAACACCTATCTGGAAGCCAGTCTCGTCAAAGTTGTAGGTATCTTCGTCCAGGATGCTATACTTAGCTTTGGCGTTACGTACAAGGTCAAACCAGGGGCTAATAACAGCTGGGTTGCTGCATAGGTCTCTCCTGTGATCTCTTGGTCTAGACATGAGATTTGATCTCAGGCCTTCGGCGTACAAATTTGTAGGTCTAGTTGATTCCAGCCTGGCCACCGCGGCGAGCAGCCAGCAGTTGATTAGCCATCTCTTGTATATAGCTAAGCGTAAGGGCAAAGCCTCGCGCATCAAGCTTCCTTATATACTGCACAATCGCCTCCTCTTCATGTCTCTGAAGCTTTGATGAGTTGGGGTAGATAACGCGTGTAGAAGCTGGTTTGGCGCGTTGCCTTCGAAGGGTAGTTTCAGGCACGTTTTACGCAGCAGCAGCGCGTCACTGGCTTAATGATGCGCCAGGTTTCATAACTTGAATAGCTAGAGTAACTCTAGCTGTACGAGGAAGTGGTTCGAGATTAGGTGGTGGTGGCATTGTGAGTGGTGGCAGAAAGAGGTGTGGTATTGGCAAAGTGCGCCATTCCGGGGGTGTGCGCCATTCGGGGGTGGGTTGCGTTAATAGATTAAAATATTTAATTTCTAAAACACTGGTAGCTATAGACCTGACTTGGGCTACTATTACTACGTATGTACTTATACAGACCTAGAAATCCTTAAGTACTCCATCCTCTCGAAAAATTAATACATGCCCAACTCAAGAGAAGAGGGGGACTTACCGATTACCACGACGTCCCGGCAATGGGGGTGGTATGAGTGGGTTGCCATAGGCGTCTGTGTTGAGGGCTGTGCGGCAGTCGGGACAGTACCATTTTGCACGTCGGGAAGGTATATCGTCTTCGGTCATGTTCATACAAGGAAGATGGAACCATTCCCTGTCACACTGCGGGTCGTTAGTCGAGATGCTGCAGCTCTGTAAATGTAAGCTTACATTGTTATCGCACGATATCATCGCCCCATAGCTGACATCGTCACAGATACAGTATTTCGGCTCATCTGGATCAATGTCGTCTGCCACTTCCACCTCCTCTTCCGTCTTCTTCTTTCTTTTGTTTTTGCTACCTTGGGCGCGTTTGACATTGGTGACGGTCTTCTGGCCATTTTCAGCAGCAGTGACTTCCCCTTTTGGGGGTGGTTTTCTTCGCGAGCTAGTGCGGGTAGGTGCAGGAAGCGAGGGGTTTACTGTAAGAGTGGGTGCAGGTTGGCTAAAGACACTATGACGACGAGTTTCGCGAGTGATCCTACCTTGTTCATTTGGTTTTGGTTCTTCGCTCTGGGCTTTGGGCGCGGGCAGATGTCCGCGGGCGGAACGAGGATGCAAGGCTGGGAGTGCAGCAGTGTCTGGAGCAGGCTCCGGTACTGGTGTAGGGGTCTTTGGAGTCTTCAGAAGCTGAGGAGCCTCGGGCGGGGTATGTGCTTTTGGTACAAGCGACTCGCGACGAGACCTAGTCGAAGCTGCTGTTGTGGTGGCCAGAGCAGGAGCTGGCATAGGGACAGATCCATGATCTGGAACTTGCGTGAGTGCTGGTACTGGGGACGGCGACGCTTCTGGCATAGCTAGAGACCTTTCAGATAGCGCTGGCGATGTCCCCAGGGGCGTCAATTTGGGACTCAGCTCAGGACTTAGCTCTCGTAGTGCGGCCCTGTCAGCTTTTGGGGTACTTGGGCCGGCTGTTGCAGGTGGCGCCTGTACAGTATTTCCATCGGTCATAGCCTTCGCAGATTCTACAAGCGGTACAGGAGCATTTGCCGACGGAGAATGAGCAGCAGAGATGGAAAGATCTTGCGGTGTGGAAACAGAGGAGCCAGGAGTCAGTATCGGTGAGGAAGCGGCATGTGGTGCCGGAGCGATGAGCTGTAGTCGTGCGCGCTTTGATTCTGGTGGTTTCGTTGCGCTATCCTGAGTGCCTACAGATGCCTCTCGCATGAATTCAATGGAGCCGTCCGTGGCAAGGGGTGGAGATGTGTCACGTTTGCGTTTGGTGGCGAGTCTGGTTATTGACTTTCTCTTCTGGCTTGTAGGTGAGGTGACATTGGAGTTGAAGTTTAACTCTTTGAGTCCGTCGGCAGCCTCTTTAATCTTTTCGGACGCGCCGATGAGCTCTTGGGCATCCTGCATGGCCTTTTGGCGTTGTGACGTGCGATCGAGTCTCTTTCCATCCTCGGACATTATAGGCTTGAGGCGAATGCTAACGGGGCCAGTCTCATCTTTTGCTTCCTCTTCGGCAGGCTCGGTGGGTGCTGGTGGGTTGGCCGGCTGTGGAACATGCGAAGAGAGGGTTCCCAGACCGGAGGCAGTCATGATCTGTTGCAATGTTTCGGGCTCCTCATCGAGGAAGGGTTCGCCTGTAGCCTCACATCGAGCCTTTTCCCTTTGGTAGTCGGCCTCTGTGCGATGCTTTTTCTCGAGTTCGCGAATCATCATAGTCTGACTGGGCGTCCACACGGCGTTCTTCTTCATTTGCTTGCGCAGGACGGCCATTTCGTACTCGGTCAGCTTCTTCCACGGCGCCCACTTGCTACCTGGCTTTGCGTCGGCTGGTGGAGGAGCAAGCTGGGCGAGGGCATTGCTGGTAGATATTCCGGCTATGGAGCTGTGTACGTTTGTGCCCAGCACACCCGCAGCACGCGCTCGGCCGCCGGCTGGTCTCGAATGCCTGTCCCTGTCCTGCTTGCGCCTTCGAGGGGTTGCAATATGGATAGCTGATGCGTCGTCCGAGTCGTCCGAAGACTCTGATGCATCCCGGGCTCGACCACGGCCTCGAGCAGCAGTGGTTTTTCGGTGGCGATGGCGCTGGCGCGAGGTGCTGGCGCCATGGCGGCCGGCGTCAAAGTTGAGGCGCAGATGGGCAGGACGTTCGTAGTTGCGGTATACGGGGCGGAGTGCGCTTGGAGAGACTGGCGGGGGCGTGGGATCGCGTGAGGGCGGCTGAGGTTGGGCCTGGAGCTTCCGCTTGATGACCGACGAGCGCTGGCAATGGCGGACGGTGACCTCGTACAGGCGCGAGGCCTCTGTGTAGGCAAACTCGCGCTGATTGATGGCCTTTTGGAGATGGTGGGCGATTTGCTTGCGCAGCAGTACGGGGTCAGGGCGGTCTTGCTCAGGCAGCGTGGGCAGGCGGCCATACTGGACCGTCAGCTCGTGCACCTGCTGGACGGCGTCGGCGTAGGTCGAGTCGAGGTCGGCGATGAGGGTCAGCGAGCGCACCAGGTCCGAGGGGAAGAATTCGGTGTAGTCGAGAAAGTCATTGACGGTTGTCTGGGCGTCTGGATTCGGGGCGGGTTGGGCCATGTCAGGCGCATCGTCGGCTTCAGACATGGCGCATGGCGGAGAGACCGAGTGGGTGGAGGCTGGCGACGCACGCGTCAGACCTTGCAGCCACGCGTCAACTAAGTCGTTGGTGAGAACCAGCGCGATTGTGAAGGTGCGGGATGCGAGGTGCGAGGTGCGAGGTGCGATATGCGCGGATAGTGATGGGCTGCCGTTGCTGACCTGGTCGCAAACGTTGGAGGCACTGGGGGTGTGTCTAGCCCGCTTTGGCCTCCGTCCACGCAGATCCCTCTCACCACCGAACCCATGAGGGCCGCTCTACCCCACTCCCTCGTCCCGTCTCTCGGGAGTGTACATACTATATATGTGTGTGCCTGTATGTTTAGCTATCTACATGTCTTGGGCCAGACTGCATTCAAAAGAGGCTTGCTTCCATCAATCCATCACAGGCACCGCTTTCTGCCCCGTCACCTCTGCACTCATCTACGCACCTCACCACACGCGCCGCTTCAAACTCCGCTCTAGTACAAAACGCCATTTGTGCAATGTCTCTATGAACCATCGTGATAACCGTCTCTTGCCATCCATGTTGCCATGTTTCCTCAATACACCAAAATCTCCACAAGAACCGCGTCGCCGCATCCTGGCTACTTTCTCGTACCTACTCGCACCCTCTCTTGACTTGCTTAGCCCCTGTCTTGCTCTACAGCTAGTATTCTTCCTAGGCTGAGATGAGCGATCTTGTTCCGCGCTGCCTTCTGTTTTTTTCTTTTTCGACTTTCTCCATAGCAAGAATAAGAAGCACTCTGCTCTCCCGCCTCTGGACTAGTTTGTCAGCCTGTTGGCTAATGATCATCGTTTGCCATTTGCTCTTGCCCCGTCCATCTGCCTAAGCGCAACGCCCAAAACCTATCTTCCCCCATCTTCCTTCGCAAACAACCTCTGTCTACTCATACAACACACAATGGTGTCTTCGGAGCGCCTCGAGAAGTTACGCGGGCTGATCAAATCTGACGTCGATGCTCTCCCTGATCGCCGCAACTCCCCAGGTCGTATGTTTGACGACTATGACTCCTCTGGCAGTGTGTCTCTTAAACCTCACCTACTAGACATGCCTCTCCCCCAACAATACACATCAGAAGAGACGGGTACATGTCTGGCGACACCGGCCTCCGCCACAACTGCTTCCTTTACAGAAAATTCACACCGCCAATTGCTCTGGATGAACGACGCCTCGAGCTCGTTCAACCCGAGTCTTGACGCGATGCGCATATCCGACCCTCCATCTCCTCCTCATATTAAAGACCCCCCCACAGCCAATCTTCGACGTGGAGAGTTAGCTTCAGCACGTCACCATTTTACACCGATCCAAGCATTGGCCAAGTATCCTTACACGTACTGCAATAAGAGCCATATGCAAACCATCGCCTCTGCTTTCTTTGACCAAGGGAAATTTTGGAACCGGGGTTGGGATATGTAAGTTGATTTGACATCCGTCACCTACATTTGCATGTCCATTGTCAAAACATATACCATGAATAACAATGACCCCTGGCGAATATCGGCAGGATACCACCTAGCCACCTTCCAAAATTTAACAGGATTACCAGATAATATCGATGAATGGGCTTTTTTGGGCTTCACATGCAACAAACAGACCTCCTCAATTTCAACTTTCAACTTTTGTCTTCTTGTAATAGGCGAAAACCATTGGCTGATCGTAATAGTTACTACGTCTGGCCCATCGACTCTTCCAAGCCTGCCCTCCTCGTTCATGAGAACCAGGTACAGGCTCTGCTTACCGAGATTAATCATCAGCTTCAACTTGATCTACGTATTACCAATCACCAACGAGAGGAAGGCCTGGTGACACGCTTCCCTAACCATCCTCGGTTCTTACCGAGATATCTTGGGCGTTCATACTCGCGCCAGGATATCGAAGATATGGTCGCAATCGCGCCAAATGAAACGCATCGAGCCGTCGGAGAATCTCCTCATCCTAACCTCCAGCCAGCCGAGTTGGATATTTTCAACCAATTGATGGAGGATATTGCACAAGTGCAGAGAACGAAGGGAAAGGCGAAGGCTAAGAGACAGCAAGACCGTTTAGCCAAGAACAAAACAATGGTGGGTCAGTTCAAGCGCGCGCAGAGGCATCTGGGGCTCTGTGAAACTGAGCAAATATATCCATCGGCAGAATCTAGGCCGTCTCCAACTGTCGATCCATCTATGCCTGCCCCATTTATTTTCGACCAGTCCGTGGTCTTCGTTTGTGTCGATGTGGAATCCTACGAGGCAGCTCATCACAAGATTACCGAAATAGGAGTCGCTACACTGGATACACGAGACCTGCAAGGCATCGCACCAGGCGAAAATGGAAAAGCATGGAGAGAGAAGATTCGGGCTCGCCACTTTCGCATCAAAGAGTACAAGCACCTGGTTAACAATCTCTACATCATAGGGCATCCCGATGGCTTCCTATTTGGCGAATCCACGTTTGTCTCACTCAATGAAGCCGCAAAGCATGTCGCGGCCTGTTTTCGAGCACCATTTGGGGATGTAGATACGCCGACGGAGCAGTCGAATGAGAAACGTAACGTCGTTCTCCTTGGGCATGATACACTGGGCGATGTCCGTTATTTACAGCAACTTGGATATGATCCGGTAAAAGAGGAAAATATTCTCGAAGTTATGGATACGGCCATCATGTACCGAGTCTGGCACCGTGATCAGCAGTCTACCAAGTTATCGAACATACTGAGCGACTTCGACATTGTTGGATGGAAACTTCATAATGCTGGGAATGACGCGGTATACACGCTACAAGCTATGCTGGGAATCTGCGTCCGTGAAGCTACGATTCGTGATTCTCTGGACCCCGAGGAGATACATGAGACTAGCAAAGCTGCTGTTCGAGAAATGGCTGACCAGGAGGATCAAGCCAATGTGGTAGGTTGGAGCGAGCATAAAGTAGACAGTCACCGCAGTCCGCCAGTGCTGCATGCTACCCATCTCACAACAGACACAATGTTGGCGCAGTTCGGACAGGCGGCTGTGCCACGATATGATGGCTCGTCTGACATTAGTATTTGTAGCGAACAAGAACGCCGCCATGACCGAGGCGTCGCGGATATTTCGCGAAGAGGGGACAAATGCTGTGCTTCCAGCGGAGACTATGGCTCGTCTGAGAGAGGAGCATACGATGGCTCATGGCACGGTCAGACGGAAAATGCAGGATTGGCTACGGAAGCGACTCAAGCTCAAGAGCAAGGACATTGGCAGGACCTCTTAGATGTGTCCGTGAATATGGCCAGTTCTGAAAGCATTCCCAATGTAAGTGAGCCTACAATCGCCACACGGCTTGTGAGACCCATTTCCTTGCATCGGAGAGTTACTACTAATGACTCTGCAGGTGCAATATGATTGGTGAGGGAGTGACATGATGGAAATGCGTCGGCCACGAGTCGGAGGGTGCTAGCTATGGGCTCATGCGCACAACGTACTTCTCTTTTCGGTTTTCAGATGCGGCTAGGCATGCAAGTAATCGTGGCCCGCAATTCAGGTGAGAGCACTAGTAGTTGCAGCCAGAATACCTTCGCAGCTTCTGGCGACACTGCAAACATTGGCAATTGACGTTAGCTATTCAGCTCTCGACTTGAACGGTTGTTAAATCTCGTTAGTGTTTGTGCCGTTCGAGTGTGCTACTAACCGCGTACGTGGTATAAACTTGAAGATCTGCCGGATGCGATTTAGCTAAGCGTGCCTTGTCACCGCTTTCTGCCCAAGCAGTTAGCTTCCTATTGCCGGGGTACGGCCGGGCTCAGTGTGGGATCAACGGTTCTTCCACCAGTCCATTATTAACCCAGCTCGTCCGCCATCGCAATGGCAGAAAAGTTGCTTTATCGCAATGCGTTTTCGCTCTGGGCTCATCCCCCTTTACTTCCTGTCTTTTTCTCTAATTATTTTTAATTTTACTTAACCACTTCGCGCAGCACCGCCTGACCTGTTATGACGACGTGTCGGACAGCAGTCTCCGAAAAGCCCTTTCCTTGTTGTATCACGAGACCCAGAGAGCCACAGTCTTACCATGCAGGACTCCACGCTGCTGAGCCGTTCTTCAGGATCGCGCGGACCTTGTCCAGAAGACAATGGAGCGGTAAACGATGGTCATGTCAATCGCGAAGAACAACAAATAAATGCATCAAACCAATCACCTTCTGTGAAGAAGAAGAGGAGCACATGGTGGAAGACGAGCCTGTTCAGCGGCATGATCAAGGATGTTCGTCGACGAGCACCCTTTTACTGGAGTGACTGGAAAGATGCATGGGACTATCGTGTGGTGCCCGCGACAGTATACATGTACTTTGCCAATATCCTGCCCGCGCTTGCCTTCTCCCTCGACATGTTTGAAAAGACGAAGCAAAGTTTTGGCGTCAATGAAGTCCTGCTCGCCTCTGTGCTGGGCTCGGTCGTCTTCTCGCTCACAGCAGCACAGCCTCTCGTCATTGTAGGCGTTACGGGCCCGATTACCGTGTTTAACTACACCGTGTATGACATCGTTGTCCCGCGCGGCACCAATTACTTTGCCTTTATGGCCTGGATTGGCATTTGGTCGCTCATCTTCCACTGGATCCTGGCTGTCACTAACTCTTGCAATGGACTACGCTACGTCACGCGGTTTTCCTGCGACATTTTCGGCTTCTACGTTGCGTTCATCTATCTGCAAAAGGGCATCCAAGTCCTGGCAAGGCAGTGGGAAGTCAGCGATGCGTCGGCGTACCTGTCCATTGTGGTTGCGCTTCTGGTCACGGCGGTGGCATACCTGTGTGGTGTAATTGGGCAATCATCGCTCCTGCAACGCCATGTAAGGAAGTTTATCGAGGACTACGGTACCCCGTTGACCGTGGTATTCTTCACGGGCTTCATCCACATTGGCAAGATGGCAGGTATCGAACTGCTCAAGCTACCTACATCCAAAGCCTTCTTCCCCACGACCGATCGCGGATGGTTAATTCATTTCTGGGATATCAGTGTCGGCGACGTGTTCCTCGCTATCCCTTTTGCCATTCTGCTCACCATCCTTTTCTGGTTCGACCACAACGTATCCAGCCTCATTGCACAGGGAACTGAATTCCCGCTCCGAAAGCCAGCAGGATTCCACTGGGACTTGTTTCTCCTAGGTCTGACGACCGGTGTTGCTGGCCTCCTCGGCGTTCCTTTCCCCAATGGCCTTATCCCGCAGGCCCCCTTCCACACGACATCCCTCTGTGTGACACGCACAATCTCCAACAGTGATCAAAGCGATGACGACGACGAGGCGAACAAAGGCCGCACGCGCACGGTAGTCGACCACGTTGTTGAGCAGCGTGTCTCAAACCTTGCTCAAGGTCTCCTCACACTAGGCACCATGACCGGCCCCTTACTCATCGTCCTTCACCTCATCCCGCAAGCCGTCCTCGCGGGCCTCTTCTTCGTAATGGGCATCCAGGCCCTCGAAGCAAACGGCCTCACGCTCAAGCTCCTCTTTCTCGCTCGCGACCGCCATCTCACGCCTAAGTCCGAGCCGCTGCTGCGCATCCAGCGCCGCTGGGTCATATGGGCTTTTGTCGGCCTTGAGCTCATCGGCTTCGGCGCCACGTTTGCGATTACTCAGACAATTGCTGCAATTGGGTTTCCCGTCTTCATCTTCTTGTATATTCCTATGCGCACCTGGCTCATGCCCCGCTTCCTTACTCCCGACGAGTTGGCCATCTTGGATGCGCCGACGGCGAGCCCGTTTACCATGGAGAGCGTGGGCGGCAATCATGGTGAGGTGGTCATCGAGCCACAGCCCGTGGCCGCGTTGCGGCTTGGTGATGAAGCTGAGAGGGGGCAGAGCACATCGAGTGGTATTATTGAAGGAGGAGGCAGGTGGAGAGGGAGTTGTCGTGCCACACAGGATGTAGGGGTAGACGATATCGAGAAATCATATTAGGTGGGTGCCTATGTATGTAGCGTGTTGGAATTTACAGGGGAGGATAGTAGATTGAAATGAAGGAGTACACACCGAACTAGGAAAAATGAAATTCTTGTCCCGTTTTTCAATGCTTAGAATCTAGTACATCTTCATGAAGACACACGTATCCTTGTGTCTGGTTCCTACAAAAACAGCGCCCGTTACTCTACAAAGGATTGCCACCAAACATCTACACGACCAAGGATTACGCGAACAACTTTGGATGCAGATTCTCCAGCAACAACCCCAATTACTCTATGCATGTCATTTGCATCTCATGTAGAAAGAAAAGAACTTAGTTATTTCATAGTCATGACTAGGTTTTTCCACAAATAGTAATACATGGAAACGACCAATGTCTATTATTGAGCTGCAACGCTCCTTGCCAACAGACCGGGAAAAGAGATAGATACGAAAAGAAGAGACGAGGATTTAGTCTTCCAAAACAAAGACTTCGTGATTGCATTGAATCTGCCGCCTTTACTTTTAGCTTTTTTGCTATTAATGCAGCTGGAATTATATCTAACAAGAACAAAAAGACAAAAACAATGGTAACAAAGACACGAATGTGACAGAGCGGAGGTGAGGAAAGAAAAGTCTAGTACGCGACAAAAGGAGAAAGACGAGGAGTGGTAGATGATGCATCGATGCATCGAGTAGGTGGAACCATGAGAGAAAAACAAAAGAAAAAATGCACAAAGGAAACGACATATACATCCCCACGCCTCTTCAAAACGCCTCCTAACCTCTTAGTATGGCGCCTTGCGCACCCCTACCTCCTCAACATCCCCATCCTCCACATCTGCATCCTCAACACCAATGCTATCCAAGAAGCCCGAGAAATCCGGTTTAGAGGGGCCAAGGACATGTTTGCCTGAGCTATTCCTCCTTTCTCCACTCCGGCTCCTGCTAGCCCCACTCTTGACGCTTCGCGCCTTGTTCACCATACCGCCATTTGACGTGGTGCGAGGCCGCGAAGCAAAGTCTTTGGAATGGATCTCACCATTGGCGTTTGCCTTGAGATCTTCTGGAATAGGAGGCACTGGAGGGAGGTTGTCCATGGTATACGGTTGCTCACGAGGTTGTGCGTTTGAGTGCGTCGACGTGGCTGTCAACGGGCGAGGTGTCGATGTCACAGCAGGTGTGGACGGCGAGTCGGAGTTCTGAAGGTGCTGAGAATCCCGAGCTGGGTTTGTAGTGATGAAGGATGCATCGGAAAGCGAATGTACACTAATGAGCGATTCCGAGGTTGTGGATGCATGATCAGAAGAGGATTTGCGGTGGCGCCGTGATGGAGCGCGAACTGAATAACTTGTCCTGGGCACCGCGCCGCTGGAGGTGGATAGAGCACGCCTGAGGTCATCGACACGCACAGTCGAGCGCATAGATGAGGAGCTGTTGGGTGTACCGCCAGGACTGCGACTTCGGTTTGGTGAGGAGAGACGACCTGCCAGACCATAAGCAGTAGATGGGGGTCTGCTCTGCGCTCGCCTAGGACTGGGGGCAGGGGAGCTCGCATTGCTGTCAAGATTTCCGTGTGGAATGTTAACACCAAGAAAGTTGTTCTTGGTATAATGAGTCCCAGACCTGGACCCGGTCATTGATGCAGATGTAGAGTCTTTGGTGTGGCTTGCCAGGCATTCGTCACGAGACCATTGAGAGATGAGATCCTCCCGGACTTTGAATGACAACTCGGGGGCATCCCTAGGAGCCACTGGCTGGACTGGTTGATGGATTGCTGGAATCGAGGCGTTTGCAACCCCTCCGCGGCTGGGCGACCCTGGGGGCGAAGACGGCGGAGAATGTAGGGAAGTTGAATAACCTTCCGAGATCTTCTCAACAAGTGCTTCTAGATTGTCAAAGGGTCTGAGGGCCTCGTTCTGAACAATTTCTGGAGGTACTGCAACCGGTGTTGGGTGCGGCGTTTCAATCAAATCGATGGGCATAGGTGGGACGTTGATGCTCTTCATCCATAAACCCTTCTGGTTTCTACGCGTAATCTCGTTGTGCAATGCGCGACCGACAGAAGACACTTCAAAGTCTAGAGCCGTACTGAGTGCCCAGAGGTAGCCATGCACCAGACTCCCTATGCGCAACTTGGCGCCAGGATCTTCTATAGTTGCGATATCCTCTTGTAGTCGCATGATCATTGGCAACCCGCTCCTTGCAGCGTTGACGCCTAACCGGTTGACTAAGGTAGTAAGAAGGAGGTGCAGAAGCAAATAATCGGCTTCGGAGTCAATGTATTGATGTGCGTTTTCATACACAGCCAGATGGAGTAGAGGCAGAAAGGTATCCTTGCCACGCTTAGATACCCTCTCCCTTGTAGAGGCGTTCGAAACCGCTCGTCTAGACAGTGAATTCTTGTCGTTGTCCTTCTCCTTCCGTCTGTAGTTGTCTACAATCTTTAGGTCTTCCTTGTCCTTCTCAGTATTCAGCCAAGTAACCAACGCGTCAACATAAGCCTTTCTGACTCGGCCACTGGGGTCGCGCAGCAGCCACTGTGAGCCTTCCCACACACTGACGCCAACCTTACTTCGCGACACCGAGGCTGGAGAACCATCCGGTTTCCGCGCGTTCGCCCTCTTCAAGATGGCCTTGACGGCGTCGAGAGCCGTGATGCGTGCTGTCTCAAATGAGAAGAACCGGTCAACATGAGTCTTCTCTTGCATGCTGATTGAGTCTGCAACAGCCTCCACGGCACCTTCAGGGTTCTGTATGGCTTCAGCCGTAGTAGAAATGGACGAGAGACGCGAGGGCTTGAGGCGGCTCAGGATTGCTTCGACCATGTCTGAGATTTGGTCTGTATAGTACACGTGGGTTGCAAGATCTGCCATACATTTCTGTACAGTGTCTAAGAGCTGCAATCTTGTGCCCGAGAGCTTCTTCACAACTTCCATGACGACACCGTCCACGTTGTTTGTGGATAAATTCTTGCTTTCATCTTTTTCCGACATGATAGAAGTCGTCTGCTGATGATGCGGCAAGATGTTCGATCCTGGCCCACCGAGCTGTAACAGTAATAGAGTGTGCGAGATGAATCCTACCAGTACATCCATGACACTAAGGCCGATGAAGTTGATAGGCGAGGCAAGAAGATAGTCAATGACAGTGGCGAGCACCAGTTGTCGGTCGAGATCGTCCTCCACGATTGGGCTGCGGACCAAGGCCTCAACTGCTCCCACAAGAATCGTGTATCGATCTTGCACAGGCACCCACACACAGATCATGGCCATGAGCGTCGTTGCCCAATGACTGCTTTCGCTTGGTGGCATCTCTAGTTGGCTCTTGATGTGTGTGCTTATAAAGTCGAGGACGGCGGATGTCGCGAGCCGGAGCTGACCGCGATTCACCCCTTGGAAGATGCTTCTTAGCGCCTGGAGCGCGAGCACGCCAACCTCCTCTTCAGCCAGTTTGTCCGCGTCTTCGGTTGTTCCAGATGCGGCTATTGGGTCTCCGTCCTCGTCGTCGGTTCGGGCTGTGGATACGCTTTGTCGCCGCCGTGTTGCGGTTTCCTTGTCGTGCTCGCCCTGGGCGGCTTCCCGGATCTCGAGCTGCTTAAGGTATGCGCCGGTCTCTGCGTGTATATTTGCAAGTATGACTGGTATGATGACGGCCAGCTGTCGCCCCGTCTCCGACCCCAGTGACTCGGACGAGGCCACGGCCTTGAGCGCCTGCAGGCCAACCTTGCGGTGCCTGATGGCAACGGGCCAGGTCGCGGCGCCTTTGCCCGTCTTGACCGCATCCTTGGACGCAAACTGAGCATACAACTGGACAATCTCCTCGTACTTCTTAATGTAGTCCTGATCGGCAGCGAGAGCGGCGGGGTCTTGGTGGGCGCATAGTGCCTCGAAGGTCGGGACCGACTCCTCGACCATGGCCAGGTTGTCCGAGTTGAGGATGGTGCGCAGGATTTGCAGGACGGAGCCGGCGTAGAGGGGGAGGTCGCGCGGGCACTTCTCAATCACCGTTTTGACAATCTGCAGCGTGACCTGGACATTGCCGGTGCGGACTTTCCACACATCCTTGGTGGCCTTCTTGTCGAGGAAGTCGACGACCTTCTGGAGCTTGCTGCGGCGGGTGCTTGCATAGTAGAGCAGGTAGCTCAATTCGCTCGAGTTGGCCTTGGCGTCGGCATTGTTCTTCTGGACCTTGGGGTAGCACTTGAGGACCAGCACCTGGTGCTTTGGGCGGCACGCCTGACGTGCGGCGTTCATTGAGCCTCGGGCGCACGAGGGCGAGGTTGCAGGCTCGAGACGGCGTGTTGGGTGTGCAGCGACGGAAGCACGGAACACGGCGGCGGCGACGGTGGTGGTGATGATGATGATGATGACGACGGAGGACGGAGGTCGCGGGGAGGGGCGGTTGTTAGGGATATTGGGCCTCACTCGACTGGATGGCGCGCGTAAGGGGAGTGAGGTCTATTGCGGGAGCATTGTCTGACACAGGACACGACACGACAGGACGAGACTCGTAGGGGGTTACTGGTTGGCATCCATCTGAAGCACTGCACACGGCCGCAAAGGGAGACGAGGGCGTCGGGGACTTAGTTGCGAGTAGTCCAGGCCTGGCCTGGGTTGTGGCTCGGGATACGCCCCGGCCCTTTCTGTTTCCCTGGCCGAGCTCCCTAGTCAGCCCTAACCACTCCGCCAAGCATACCCGGCATCGCTGAAACCCTTTCTTGTTGTACACGTATCTCTCTATCCATTTGTCTAGTCACCACGTCGCCAGTCTTGTTTATACAATACAATACACTGCACTGCACGCCCAAACCCCCCTTCACCGCCTGCTGCCTCGTCCCATCCATCGATGTTTGCGCTCCGGCCGCGGCCTGTCCTCGTACCTGTGCTTGTGCCTGTCTTCATCCTCATCCTCCTCCATTGCCCCCTTGTCCTCTGCTCTTTGCTTTTTATCTACATCAGGCACCAGGAACCTATATGTCTCCGCATCTTTGGCCAGATGCTTCTTCTCCTCAGCCCCATATGTGACATCTCCACCCTTACCATATTTCGCTTTAGCCTTTTGTCTCGGCATGCCCGTGTTGGGTGAGTAATTCTCGTTTCCACTCTCGGCCAATTGAAGCCGCATTCGCTGTGGCAACATCTCCTGCTGTCCCTTCCTGATTGATCTTACAACTCCTTTCTGAACCTTCTCAAATCGCTTATCCAGGTCTTGGGTGCTGGATACAAGTGTTGGTTTGGCCAGGACCCACTGGCACACCCGCCCATCGCTGACCGGGTTGATGAGAAATGTGGTTCCTTCGGGCATCTCTTTTAGGATAAAATCCGGTCGCAAATGTGGGAAGCGAGCATGCATCCACGGCCAGACGGTCGGGTCGCCGGGCATGAGCCTTTGTTCTTTGGCTACACTGCCCTGTAATCGAATACGAAACTCGACAGGCGAGCCCAACTCGATGAATTGGTAAGCACGGTCCATTGACAGCCGGTAATGCGAGATCGGACTCGACTCATTGAAAATAATGTTCTTCAGTCCTCCCAGTTGTCGTCCTTTCTGAGGACTGTTCAATGAAATCCGATGCGAGCCCGCCTCCACAAACGAGAAATTTTTGAATTCATCCAAAAGATGTTCCTTTTCCTCGTTCGTAAAGGTCTTTGCCATTCCCTTTTTCAATTGTTTCATGCTGTAAATCATGTGCCCTGGCTTGACATAATTGTCGTATGCCTCTTGCAGTGACACGTCCTCCGCTATCAGGTTATACCTGGAATGGTGCTTATCCGTCTCAAAGAGGTTGATGCGGTGTGTTGATGCACTTGGGGGCTCTAGCTGATACCACGAGAAAGTCAAAGATTTATGCTGTCCCAACAGTGTTTTGGATTTGGCCGTCTTGTAGAGGTTCATACCTCGACGTTGCGTCAGGCATTGCAGAGGAGCGCAACGGGGAGCCGGCCGTGAGCATTGTGGCCGGTGTAACGCTTCGAGGGCGTGAACCGGAATGCGAATTGGTGGTAGAAGGATCGAGCGAAACTCGACGAGCGAAGTGCGCGTTGCTAGACGCATCGTGTTTGCAACTGAAGATTGTGCAACTCAATCGCGCGGAAATCGCACTTCATGACTCGTGTTTCGCCAAGATCACGTGCCTTGCGACGTCGTGACGTGAACAATTACTGCATTACTATGTTACTGCTATGTTACTGCTATAACTTCAAGCTATAGACAACATATATGAACATACATAGCACTAGAGCTTGCAAACAAAAAAACATGTACATTTCTCCATCACGTCCACATAAACCTTGGACATATGGTACCAGGCTCGCCGCTCTTCCGATACTGCATGTTTTGCGCCGGAGAAAAGACATCATCCCAATCAATGCCCAGGCTAAAAGTATCATACGACTGGTCATCCCAGACTATTTGCGAAAAGTCTACTGTAGGCTCAGGTATGTACTGTGCAGTGTCTTGGAACGTCATTGGGACAAGAATATGGTCTTGGGAACCTAATACAGACGCTACCGGTATCGAGTCACCCTGGAATTTTGGTGGACTGGGCGCAGATGTGGGTGTGGCCTGGTAAGAACTGCCTATAGAGCTAGCACTAGCACGCCGATCGGTGTTGAAATCAGCAGTGTTAGGCGGATGAGACTGGTTGAGTAGATCCTCCTCGCAACGACGGATAATTTGAGCGACACGCTGTAGAAGTTGCTGCTCGACTGGACTGGGCATCTGTTCAGCTTCTGAGTGCAGCTCCTCTTGCACACGACGGAGAAGGTCTCTGCGAAATCTCCGTGAGTCTTCACTTGGCGTGTCGCAGTCATAAACTACTTTTTTGTCAGTAAGTTAGGCGGAAATCTGAATAAACGAAATGACGTACATGGGCTAGGAATGTCCTCAGTCGGAACATCCGGAAAAAGTATATGATAAACGTCTCTCCACTTATCCTCTTCTAGTCTCAGTCCAGTGGTGCGTTTTCTCAACGTCCATATTGTTTCCCTATCGATGCCATCAATTTGTTGGGGAGACGATCTCTCGCATTGTTGCAAGCGCACATGATTCAATTGCTCCTTGTCTGACTTGAATTTTGCGTAGCAGATTGGACAGAAGATTGGCTGAGCATGTGACCGATATAAATGCTCCTTCATTCTATGGACAGTTGTCCAACCAGGGCCTGGACAAGTACGCCTATTGCGGTATCGATTCGGATCATGCTTGTAGAACGGACATGCGAACCGCGCGCCCATATCTGATCCATCCGAGGTTGTCATCGATCCCCGGCGCCTCTTGTTTGGTCTGTCCTCGTCATCATCCTCTGGCGGTGGGCTACCGTCCTGGCGTGTCTTTCTCTTTGATCCGAAGCTCAACAATGTTTTGCGGCTATGTCCTGTGGAGGCAGATATTCCAGGTTGAGCGCTCGGGGTTTTATTTTCCGCACATTGCTTGTAAGCTGCATGCCGTAGACTGACTTCAACCTTCCTGATGATCAAGTCGATGACCTTGAGAGTAGACCTGGGTTTTTGAGAGATGGAGGGACCGTTTCTATACTCATCTTCATCATCACTGACATCTGTGCTTGAGTACATGTCGCAGCTACTCGTTGAAGATATTGAAACGATAGACAGCACCCTCCGCTCCGGTCGATTGCGTGATGGGAGATTGTCGTTCACCCATCTCTCTATATCTTCATCTTGAGAAGCTATTCGGGTTCGCAGAATCTCCGCAGGTCCGTGGGCAGAGACAATCTCCACTTCAGAGGAGCAAGGAAAGCTTTGCGGGATTCCGCGGTCCAAAATAGATGTTGCGGGGTGACTTAATATTCCCTGGTCCGAACTTGATCTTGCACAGTCACTTAGGACGGTTCCTCGACCAAAGAGCTTTAAGGTATCGAAATTGAGGTGTGACTGAGAGGTAGTAGGTTTAGAGTTAAGCAGGATGCTCGGTACACGTGGTAATATCGGGAGAAGTAATTCTGCTGCGCTGTTAGCGATCAGGGCTTTGAAAGATGTATAGACAAGGCGTACGTACCCTGCTCTAACACGGCTACTTCCAAAGGTGAGAGCGGGTCCGGATCGCTGCTATAGCCGGAATCTCGGGTTCTTGAAGAAGAAAGCGAGTCTCTTCTTTGGACATGCTTACACGTGCTCAGCTTGGGCAAGCTAATGTGCGAGTTTGTGCACGATGGCATGGTTTCCATTGCGCAAGGATAGCGGTAGCGTTGGGCGAGATTGCTCTGAGTTGCAAACCCGGACAACCAGCATATATGAGAGGCGTCAGCTTCGTCAAGAAATTTATGACGGAATTGGAAATTGCCTGGACGGCTATCATAAGCGTTTGGACCCCATTGCGCGAATGCGCAAACGTGGGATCAGCGTAGCAGACGCCTCCCGCCGACCCGTCATCAGCCGAACGCCAGGCGCGCACCCAATCAACCACGCAGTACCGATTTTGCCTCGGCTGCATGGACAGCGCAGAATGAGCAAGAAGGCGTTGGGTGGCTGTGTAGCATTGATGAGCAAGGTGCTTGTGATACTGGTGGATGACACCTGCAGGCCATACGAACCGGGAATGGCGCTAAAACAAAAGAAACAGCCGTGGGGCTAGAACATGACAAGGCAACCATTTGGACTCACCTTGTTCATCCAGCTTTACAAACAAATACATCACACCAACTGCACAAGGGCCGCTCTCCCATGTCATCGCAATTGGTCATACCCATTCTCATTAATAGAAATAGTGCTGTCAGGAAAAGAAGATGGACAGTACATTTGTAAAAGCAAGATTCCATGATGTGCAGTTCCTCATAACGCCATTGTCATACCCAACCCTAGTCTCAAATCACATGCTCAGTGTCTCATGGTCAAACTGTCAATCAGAGAACCGACATCGACATCTCTATTCCCCTGTGTAAAAGCGTTCCAGATATCACCACCATCACCACCCCGCCACTATGTCTTCTGTTGCTTCTTGAACAATGGTTTCCGATAGTTCGCAGGTCCGGAAGTGTTGTCAACCCAACGAAAGGCGAAGGGTAGTCGTTCTCCATGAGCCTTCTATCCTTGGTACGAATAGATACTCCTTTGCGTATAGCAGTCTCGTATAGTCTACCATGTACGCAAGCACTATGTAACTCCATTACTTCCATCTTCTCAAACATCTTGCTGTAGATGACCTTAAGATGCATCACTTCTTACCTTTGCTTGCAGTACTTGAAGCCGTAGTCGCGCTGAAGGCAAGCCGGTGGATCCGTGTTTTCGGTATCATGGATGAACTGCTTCAAATGCCATACTGTGGGGCGCTGTTCGGCTGGCGTGACAAGGAAAGTTTCCAAGTGGGTAGAAAGTCCGCAGAAGTTCCCATATCCGTTTGCATCGAATAGAGTTACTAGATTATACGTCTCTAGGACGTGTTGGAGCTCACGGTAGCTTTCTGGAATGTCTGCTTCCCGTATGAGGACGGCGTATAGGCCTGCAAGTCGCCGCTCTTCTTCTTCATTCGTAGTGCAGACAAACCCAAAGGAGTACCAGGCCCTTTCTTGTTTCGGAAGCAGATTACTACGTGAAGCGGTTTTAATGAGCAGGGCGACTTCCTGCTTAGTTCTGGGCTCAGGCTTGCGCATTAGCGGCACAGTGTCCGCCAGCAGTTGAAGACCTCCTGGGATAGGCCTAGCCAAGAGAGACGACGAACAGGTTTGGTCTTCATGTCGTTGTACATGTATAACCTCGTTGAACTTGCGTATTGCTGTTCAGTGTGACCTTCAGGCGATAATGATCTGTTGTAGAGAGCAACGTTCTTAAAAGCCTGTGACATGCTGGCAACTGAGACCAGAGTACTGTATGCTTCTCTCGGAAAGCCTAGTTTGCAGATGAGCACGAATAGCTCATTTGTAAACAAGGCATTCCCGATAAGATCGTTCAAGCGCCTTTGAAATTCCGTCCCCGTCATCATGCTAAATGCTAGAATAATAGGCTTATTCGTACCTTTCATCGACTTGTTGTACACGTGGATATCATGAGAGAGCACAATGATCTGTTTGCCAAGTGTGTGGTCGAGCTCGCAGTGATCATTGTCAATGCCAAAGCCGAACATCTGAGTTACCAGGTCTGCAAAGATGCTCTGATGACTTTTGAAGCTGCGATGTAGGCGGTGGATAACAGCGTTCATCTCATACGACAAGACTAGAAGCGTATCCCACAGGCTATCCTTAAGGTTTTGAAGCGCAGAGCCTATCCGTGTTAGTAATAAGACAAGCGGGTAGGGAGCAGGACGGCCATCATACGTACCTGCGGGATGAGTTGCAACTGCAGCCAATATCTTCCCAATCATTTTGAGTTCCTCTTCTTTTCCAATGCGTGTCTGTGGTTCTCGCGGAAGATGCCGGTCTCTCAGGCGATCTAGGATAGCCAAGACCTCAATGGGATCCATGTTCATTGAATCGCCTGCGAGGCTTTCAGTCTTTACTGTATCGCAGTTTTCTTGTTCGAATCTGTGTTGTTCCATGGTTTTATCCCCAATAGTTGTCTAGCCAGGCCGTGTATTCCTCCAACTCGTCCTATTGATCAAGTTGTAGCTATCAGATGAAGTAGTCTCTTTTGCTAGAAACTACTTGTAGAGAAACTGAAACCAATGCAACCGGTTCGAACCCTAGACTATCAGTCAGTAAGCGCTAGGCTAGCCAAGCTCATTTTGTAGCATACTCACCACCCTAATCGCAATCTCAGCCGCCACTGAATAGACTCTTGTCACCAAGCCGTACTTACGTTTGGAATTGGATGTCGTGGTCAGGCAAGAAAGATGAAAGCTTCGCCCTGATCGAGTCGTGCAATTGCTCTACGGAGGGAGAGAACCGACTCCAATCGCACCCTGATATAGCAAGTAGATTGTAGCATCAACGGTGGGAGTGGCTGGCGCTGCCGTCTTCACCTTTGTTCACATCAGCCTGCGCTATCACTTATAGAATGAGAGTGAGATGAGGTGATATGCTGGGAATCGCATGACGGCAAACGGGGTGAGAGCGGTGGCAAACAATCAGGGGTCGAGTTTGGTCAAGCCTAGAACAAGGCTTTCAACGAAAGAGTGGCGGTGAGGGTGATAACAGAAGGTAGAGAAGAAGTAAAATTGCTTAAACTTATGAGGTGCGAGAGAGCTGTGAATGAAAACCAGATTGTACCACGAGATGGAGTGAGAACAAGAGATAGCATGGGGCTTGAAATCGTGACATGATACTTGGAGATGAGACACTATTTCTTTCCCTCGTTGATATCTTCCTTAGATGTGCCGACACGGGAAAAAGATTTGTGAAACGCTCAACCGCAATGCCAATGCAGATAATACAATATGATGCGCAGTCACCCGTATATATTACGCCTTTTACTGGATATTTTCTTACACATCCAAATCACACTACATTGCGGACACATTTTCTACATCTGTCTCACCCACCGAACCCAAATACCTCCGCTGTACTCAACATACTCATTCTCGTACCCCAAAGCGCGATGGCGATGCTGACAAGATCCACGACAAGCAGCACGGCAGCGCCGACCATGAATCTCGGGTTGAAGATGCGGTACAACATCAAGTGTCTCCTAAGGTGGCCTGCCCACATGGTCGTTGCCAGATTAATTGTAGCGTAGAAGAGAATGTGGGTAGCTACAGCCTTTGCCACGACACTCAGCAAGCCCTTCTTCTGCGGCTTAACCTTCCATAAAACAAGGGCAGGGACGGCGACTGCGCACAGGATCTGGGCGCCAAAGGTGTTAAGAACGACAAGAATTGGTGTCCATGGGTAGCGAATCTTAGCAAGTGGGATAAAGGCCGATTCCCACTGGATGCTTGAGAGTGTGGCTTGATGGCCTGTTTTGAAGAAGTGGAAAGATCCAAGGAGGCCTAGGACAACGGGACCGATTGGGGATTGGCGCAGGTTGTTTGTATCCATTATCTCGAAAAGGGAGAAGAGCTGCCAGACTAGGATGCCAATGGCGCCAGCTCCCATTGGCTTCTGGAGGAGGGCAATGGCAAGATACCAGATGGTAATGAGAAGGGCATAGCGCGAGCCGTGAACGTTTGCGAATCCGAGAACAGTGACCGCCTCTTTCGGTGCACCATTCGCGTCCTTGCCGTCTTTATCGATGATGACATTGAGGAGAGGCTTCGACCAGTTGTAAATCGAGTATCCAAACGCCATGCTGATTGCCAGTACAATTTGTGCCAGGAAGCGCTTCGTGATGCGGATGACGTTCACCCAGCCAGGTACCCACTCGCCATCGTCGGCGGCATCTAGAGCCCAATAAGCTGCCGAAAGCATCAGCCCAAAGCGCAGTGCCAGTCCTATCCAAAGAGTCGCGTTGTGCTGGTAGCTCTTTGTTCCCTCGTAATAGCTTTTGATAAACGTAGGAATGAGAATAGCGACCGTGACAGGGACGAGAAGCTGCCATGGTGCAGAGGTAGTGGATAATGCAGAAGCATAGTACGTGGATTTGCAGTAAGGCATTTGCTCTTCTCTGCAAAGCCGTGAGAAACTGGCGACTCTTAGCAGGGCGGTGAAGAGAATAGAATGGTAGGCGCCCAATGTTCGGTCTGCAAGGCGCCTCTGACGGAGTGAGGAGATGAGTGCAAGAACGCCAAATGTTGTCAAAAAGTGGAGCAAAATTTCGTCTTCCCAGATTGTAAACGAGTTGGCTGCAAAGCCAGCAGAAAGTGCAAAGGTGAATACAACACTTGCCCAGCCCCAAATGGTATTGGGCATAAGAGGCATCATGCGGTAGCTAAGGGCATAGAATGTGGATGCGCAGCCAATGATTCCAGAGAGTGCAGAAGAGAGGACAACCACATGCGATCTTGCATTTTCGGGCATGAAGACGGTGATACCAACGCCAACGATACCCCCCAAGGCTAGGCCAATGGCGCCTCGAGTGAAAAAGACGGGTGTAACCTCAGTGCGGTCTCCGTGGAGAATTCTAGCGTAGAGTGCGAGAACGATCAGACTAGACGCTAGGATCGTGACACCACTTATCATTCTTGAAATGTCGAACCTGGCCCAAAGGGCGCGACAAAGACCAAGGGTGTTGTGTTGGTAAGCAGAAAAGGCGTCGTAGACTTGGCGCATTTGTGCATTATTCGCCTTGGACTTTCTGAGTGAGTTCCATGCGTCATTTGCACTCGTCCAGAGGGAGAGTGAGGTAGCTCTGGCACTATTAGGAATACCTCGCGCCTTTGCATATTCATGCTGGTATTTGTGGATCTGTGCAGCGGCCATGCGGTTGACAGCCGCGAGGTTCGCGAAGTTGTTTCCCTTCTTTCCAATAAAAGCTTCCTCAATCGGCTTGCCAAGGTTGTTGAATGGTATTGGCATACCTAGCAAGAGCGAAAGAGTTGGAACAAGGTCAATCTGACCGACTGGCCGGATACGAGCGTTGCGTGGAGGAGTGACGTAAGAAGGGTCGCTGCGTCCAAAGATACCCTTTTTGGAGTACATCCACAGAGCAGCCTGGATCTCATCATCCGACTCTCCTCCATGATCTCCCTTTGCATCCATGCCATGGTCACCCATGACTACCAAAAGTGTATCATCGTCAATCTCATTAATCATGCGACGAAAGACACTATCCATTTCATTAAGTTTCGCAGTCATTGCGGGGTGGTCGGGACCGTAACGATGTCCAGCATGGTCTACGCCCAGATAGTGACCGAAAATGACATCCCATTTACTTGCATTCTCAGCCTTTAACAGTGGGAAGATGTGCTCGGTGACGCCATTGTCTACTGTATGTAGATCCCAGACATTGAACGAATCATACGCGTGCGTGAGATTTGGCTCAAAGTAGTCGGCGAAAAGTGCATGCCACGTGTCGTCTCCAAGATGCACCATCCTCTTGCTTGCATTCTTCAGTTGGCCAACAATGTTGTCTTCATGAATTGCCTGGCCTGCAAAGTTGCTTCCCACATCGATAAACGTCGGCAATGTACCCGTTGTGAGCCCCTTTAATCTCTGCATCGTGGCCGTCGGCGGATCCGCGATGAATGGAAGGAGAAAGGCATTTTCAGGCTGATTTATGGCCGTCTCGTACAGGACAGGAAACGCATTATGGAAGTGGCGTGGGGCAGCTGGCGATGCCTGAGAGGGGTTTGCAGCAGCGGCAGCTAGATTGATAGGTTCGAATTGAGCTTCGAATGGCACGGTGAAATCATATCTAAGTGCATCGACAATGATCACAATTGCCTTGTCAAACGTCTTGGGGTGCCAGCATCCCTTTTCTGGATTGCCCGTGGTGTACGAGTTTGCCGCGTCAATAGGAGGCAACGCACATTCCGACTTGTGGTCGAGAACCAATCGCGTGAGGAGGAAACCGCTCGTGAATAGGTATATACCAAAAACGTGAAGCACACTAGCGCGCGTCAGATATATTCGCAATACGCGTTCTCTCCAAGCCTCAGTGGAGCTGAACCGAGATGCACTTACAGCATGAAACAAAAGAAAGCCACGAGGATACCGTGCGAAGCCTTGAAGTGTACCTGACTAAGCTTTTTCACCTTGTCTGGATCATGTACCATAGTCCGTGGAGGCTGTGCCGCTTGCTGTTGCTGCTGCTTTTGCGGTACATGCTGTTGACCTTTTGGAGTGCTTTTCTGACCGGTGATCTCGGACAGCGGAGTAAACACCTCACGGTTCGCCATGGCGACGGAAGAGAGGAAGCCAATCGGCGAATACTAAATGCCAATTGAGATATGAAGGGAGTTGAGATGGCTCAAGGGGCCTCAAGGAGCGACAGAATCCATGAGAAGAAAGTTGTTGCGGAGTTTACGCGAGTGAGGGTCTGTTGCGGACATGCTTGAGTGGATCATCGTAATGCCAAGCCCGCACCAATAATACGCACCTGTCATCGAGGTGCACGACCAAAGGGGCTGGCCCACGACCTGATACACTTTGACTTGCTTTTCGGATATTTTGTTGAAGAAGGATTATCGAAGACGACACGACACATGACAATGGCAAACTCCGAGCACAGACGTAAACTGAGGATCATTGGTTGATTGCCATGGTGCTGCTTTGCCAGATTCTTGAGCACATCACGGGAGAGCAGCAGATGTGTTTTTTTTATCGATAATGGCTTGTATTGGCTCTCATGCTGCTCGATGCAGTCGCTCGAGAGGAGTATAGATAGCATACATTAATGAATAAGAGTTATATAATAGGCGCAGAACCTCGTTGAAGGGATGGCCGAATCATGAAGAGGTCTACAACTAATTGACCATTTAACTCCGAGAATATACATGGGTAGTGCCACCGCCGTGCTGGTCATGCTTCAAGAAGGTTGAGAGAAGCTGGCATTCAGCGCGGTATAGCCGTCATCAAAGTCAAGTCGGTCATAGCCAAGTGGCTTGAGGGCCCGGGCTGCCAGACCTGTTCGAGGCGATGGCTTGGTCGGGTAATTATCGGTTAGGATTGGAGTCAAAATTATGAGTAGTACTTGTCGTCCTTCTCCTTCAGGCCGCCCATACGATCCAAGTCGAGTGAATCGAAGCGGTCTGATGCATCCTGCTGGTAGGCTGGCAGGTCCTCACGCAGAGGCTCGAGGCCAACGCTGTGGTCTCCAACACGAACGACAACGACACGGC
The DNA here is from genome assembly GCA_002286855.1 of Bipolaris cookei. Taxonomy (NCBI): domain Eukaryota; kingdom Fungi; phylum Ascomycota; class Dothideomycetes; order Pleosporales; family Pleosporaceae; genus Bipolaris; species Bipolaris cookei. The sequence continues at coordinate 30,243 of NRSV01000089.1, forward strand.
CAGAGTGCTGCTTGCCCGACTCGTCAACCTCGTCGGGGAAGGTGATGCGGATCTCAGGTACTGGGCTGGTGGGGCTGTCCATGAGGGTATGCTTTTCTGAGTAGGTGATGATGGACTCGCGGCCTTTGTATGGCATGGCGGTAATGGTCAGATGGTTGATGTTTGATTGACGCTTCTCGTAGACGGGGAGTTCTGGGGCGCTTTGTTCCATTTTCCTTGCGCGACGAAGGCTCCGTAGGAAGAGCAGGCCTGTGATGCTTGCTACGCCGAGCAAGGCCAGCATGACGAGAGTGATGAGGAGCGTCAGATGGGTGTCGCTGAGGCTGTCGTCCTCGTCGCGCTTGAGTAGGTTGATGTTCATCATTGTGATTGGTTTTGGTTTAGTTTGGTTTTGGTTTAGTTTGGTTTTGGTTTGTGTGATCGTTAAGGCGTATCGATGGCGTGCAGAGTGCTCAGTGTGCGATGGCTGCGATTAAAGAATGCAGCCGCTGGGTGAGAGTTAGCATCCATGGCTTTAGGGGTGGTGGTAGTGTTGCTGGCGCAGTCGTGTTGTCGTCGCTGTCTGGCTGGAGATGCTTGGCGAGACGCTGACGGATGACGAGCGGACAGTTTCGGATACGCACCTAAGAGAGCACCGGCGTTTCGCAGGTGAGTAGATAGGGAACGAGAGACACAAGTAGGAAAGAGCGTAAGTGCGAATACCGCTGAAAGAGTGAAGCGATGATTCGGCAAGAGGGAAAAAATGATTGAACAATGGGCAGGACCGTAGGAAAAGGTGGGCAAAGAGAGCAAGGCGAGAGGGAGGCGACGTTATTTTGACGGCGCAGGGCAAGAAGCGCCTCGCAGTTTGCCAATGCAGGTACACAGAACGTCCATGGCTAGGCAGCCAATCACCCGCCCGCGCTAGAACGCGTCCCCCTACCGGACAGACCAAAAAGGCGAAGGAGCCGCGCGCTAGGCCCAGAAGAAGCATCGCAATAAAGACGTCTGCACCATGTCCATCCTCTCTGGCTCTTAATTTGGCACCATTATCAGAGCCAGTCGTTCGCTCCGCCGTGGCCACCAACAAAAAAAAGGGGAGCATGGCGTTGGCTGCGCGCCTAACGCCGTCGCACACTTTGGGCTGCATGCACCGAAGTCAAGCGTGGCCAGGACAGGAGACGAGGACTAGCGGCCAGCGCAAGCAAGCAAGCAAGCAAACGGATAGAGAGGGGGGAGAGAGAGAGCATCAAACAGCAATAACAAACGAATCGCGTTATGGCCGGGAACATCTGGGTAGTGCAAGGAGCGGTAATACGCACGAGGGGGCCAGCGGCTAGGCGAGAGGTCGAGACTATGCACGGTGGATCGTGAGTGGATCGTGAGTGGATTGTGAGTGGATCGCAAGGCCAGCACGTCCGCGCTGTGCTGTTCGGTTGAGGAGAGGTCCCCAGACTATGTACCTTGGGACTGGCAGGCTGCATGTTGCGTTAAGCTCATTGGGACCGAGACGTTATGCGTTTGAGTCGGCAAATGACAAGAGCAACAGATCCAACGGCGCCGAGGGGCGGGACGCATTGCATTGTCATTGTTGCTTGAGACGAACGTCTTGCGCAGGCTGTGGAGCGATACAGCATCATCCATGACCATAACACACGGCACAGCATCGCACGTATGTACATGTATGAAGCGAACAGCTTGACAAACGTCACAGCCGATGCGGTGCAGGGAGCGCCATGTGGTGATGGGACTAGAGCGACTTCATGGGCGTCTCCCCCTGGGTTCAACAAGCCGGGGCTGCTATAGCTGCTATAGGCCTTGCTAGGTGTATGGCTTGTCCTGTCTATTTTTTTCTTGCCGGGACCGGCTTTTGCTCCACACTCGAGGTATTATAGCAGTTGGGGTATATTGGCAGCACGCGAGCGATGGCCGGATTCCCCGGGATAGGTTGCTGCCGGGACCGCGAGTAAACATTGCATGGGCGACTTCTTTGTTTGATGAGTCTTGGGGAAGCTTGATGCTTTTGCCCCCTTCTGGACGCCAAGTGCTTGCCTTTTTGGAGATGCGACGCTTGCAGCTTGAGCTCCTGAGGCCGTCGCATCTTGGGGGACGAAAAGCAGTCGCAGCACTTGGCTCGCAAGGCCATGAACGGCGCTGACAATGTGCAACACTGTTGGCGTAGACACGATACGAAAAGGCACTTTGCAAGGGCGCAGGGAAACCCAGTTGTGTACTGTGTAGGCGGCAGTTTGACCCAACTAGAGGACAAAAAGTCGCGCATCCAAGTCGCCATAATGACATTCGCCGGCCCGCATTGGGTACGTAACTAAGCAGTGATGACGCTCGGCCGGGGGCTTATTTGTGCCACACCAGCCGTGAGCAGTAAGGCACATAGATAGCAGCAGTAGTGGTGGTGGACAGCAAGCGGTGTGAGTGTGTATGGGTGTGGGTGCGAGGTTCCTATGAGACGAACGACGAGTGCGACGGAAAAGGAAGTGCAGTGGGCGGGAGGGCGGGGTTGGCATCTTCTTTGTCACGTCGGTGGGTGGGTGCGCTGGAAGCATTGCCAGAGTGCCAGCACAGCACAAAGGCTCGCACAGGGTGGAGAGGCCGATGGGCTCAGTGGACGCCTTGGACGCAGCGTGCAGCCCTGCAGCGCAAACCCGCAGCTATGAGGCGTTATATTGCAAGGAGCATCGCCAGCGGAGGGCAATCCATGGACGGAGCAGGCCACGAGGCCGCAGAGACTCTGGCCGCGCTGTCGAAAGGGTAGGTAGCGAGTGCAACAGTGGCTTGGTTGGGACGATTGCGTTTGCAAACGTGTGCAGGCAGGGGAGTGGGTGGTGCCGGATGCAGCAGCTCTTGTGTGAGCAAGAGAAGAGAGTAAGCAAGCAGGCTATGCAGAGGGAGTCTTTGGCGTGGTGCTTGTTTGCGTCTGGGCTGTGGTCTCGCAGTCTTACTACCATTGCTATTGCCACTACCACTACAACGGCAAGTAGACGCTCCACAGGGCAGAGCAGACAGGAGCGCGGGCACATGACAGGGCGGTGGTGAAACACGCTCGGGCTGGACATGATGCTCCACGACTCCTGTCCATGCGAGGGGAGTGTCTCAGGCTGCCAGACGGGGAGCGCGCAACACAAGAGATCGGCCGGATTGCGCTGCCGCATCGTCCCTGGCTCGGCCTTGGCACACACGAGCGCATTGCAACCCGTCGTGACAGACACGACGCCTGCGCCCGCTACCGTGTTCTTCTAAGACGACGACGACGCCGCCCCAGCGCTGCCAGCCCCGTCTCTGCCTCCTCAAAGCGACCGTTGCCTCGCCCTGCCTGCTTGCCACCACCCTCACCACCGCCCTCTCTTCTCTCGGCCTGCAGTCCAGTCCAATCCTGTCTGGCCCATTCCTAGCGTACCCCAGCGGACGCCAAACTTAGCTGCCGATCCCATCGTCGCCAGGGCCCAGCAGGTCGCATCTTCAGCAAAAAGACGTCTTCACCCACCCTACCACTCCCCCTCCACTCGTCCTCTGCCTCTGCCCCCTCCCCCGACGCCCACGTCTGTGCTACAACCAAACTCTCTCCCTCCGCGAACCGCACACAATCCCACACTGCCCGGCCCTGCCCGCCCCCGCTGCACATATAAGACGCTTCCACCGCCCGTCCTGCCCGCCCTTGCATCCCCGCTACACTGGTTGTCGACCCTGATGCGTTCCCCGCCTGGCGCGCAACATCATTGCTTAGAATTGCCCATCTACTCTGGCTAGAAAGAAGCGAACAATACCACCACCACCACCACCATTCGCCCGCAAGCAACCACGCTCCCACTCCATCTAGAGTTCGCTTCCCCACGACCCACGGACGGCACTCCAGCTTACCCAACTACTACGCTCCATATCACCACATACTTTTGGTCTTCTTTTTTCCCTCTTCTTCTTCTTCTACTACTACCTCTCCTCTTCTTCGTCTTTACTGCTGCCACGTCCTTGTACACACCTTCTTCACATACTTCTCATTGTGCCCTCCGCTGTGCGAGTCATAATACAAGCGTCGGTGCGCCCAAACTCTCAGCAACTGCCCTGCCTGTGCTGACGCCTGAGCCTTAGTTCGACCCTGACCCATCCACACCCACCCACCAACCACTCTGCGCAGCCTCCACAACCCACTGCCCTAATAAACCCCGCCGCCCGTTGTTCATACATATACGCCACATCACCTCGACCCGCCAGTGTACATGAACTCTACATCCAGCGACCTCAGTCGTAATATGGCCGCCATGACGGGCAATGTGGGTAGCACCTTCCCCACCACTCGCCCCGTCCAAACTAATACAATCCCCCAGACCCGATCGCGCGACTTTGGCAATGCCCTCTCGCTCAACGGCACAGACGCCGACCGCACATCACACTCGTCTCCATGGGGTAACAGCATCTGGAATGCCCCGATTGGTGCCTTCCCCTTCGGCTCCTCCGGCAGGGACAGCTCGCGCCCTATAGGTACGCCACCACAGATAAACCATTGTGTAAACACTCTTCACACTACTGACACGTGTGCAGATAACGCTACCCTCGCCGACGGGAAGACAGGCTCAGGCTCCCTCGTGGCCAACTCGGACACCGAGTGGAGGCCAAGCGCTAGGCAGGCCTGGAGCGAGAAGCCGTCCGGAAGCATGTCACAAGCCAGAAGCTCCGCTGTCTCGCCGGCAGGGAAGCGGCCAATTGCGCAGGCGCAGCCAGGCCAGCCTTACGCTGATAGCACCTCGTCTGGTCTATTTGGTGCATCTCGAGGCTCCCTCTCCAAGCCCATCAAGCCCTTTTCAGAAACAGCAAACGCAAACTTCTCCTCACGCCCAATCGACGGACTCAATGCCAGCTTCACAAACTTTGGCTTTGCTCAGCCAGAAACAAACGCCCACCGCCCCGACACCGGCGTCACATCATGGCCTGACACTGCCTCAGTCCACTCCCCCAACGATGACCGCCGTAGCGTAGCTAATTCCGACCATGTCACATCTTCGAGCGGAGCTCCCTCGCGAAGCGGAAGCCTGCCACCTTCGCGACATGGCGCCGAACCAAGCCAGTTCAACCAAACCATGGACGCTTTCTCAAGGCTCTCGCAAGCTCCGCGCCACAGCTCGTCGTTTTCTCTTGCCAATGGTCGCACCTTCCAAGAACGAAGTGGCTCAATGCAGAGCGACTCGTTCCAAGCACTTGGCAGAATCAACTACGAACAAGAGCCGGAGTCGCGCATGGCTTCACACAGGGCTTCTATGAGCACCACCAATATTCCTTCGGCCTTTGCGTCAGGAGAGGAGCTTGGCGAAACTTTCAATGGCCACACGTATCTGTCAAATGCGAGCAGAGTGGATGCAGGGTCTTACACTCCGGATACCTTTCCAAGCAGCCAACTCAACGGCCAACTCCGATCCCATCAATTTGACAATGGCCGAAGTGCTGTAAACAGCACTAGTGTTCGTCAGAGTCCAATATACTCCCACAGCAGCACACCGCTTGTGTATGATCGTCTGAATCCTTACAGCAGCGAGCAAAACTTGGCCCATCCGAATAATGTCGCCCAACTGCAGAACAAACTAGCTGGCTTCCAGCTGTCACAGCAGGGGAGGCGCAACTTCATTTCGCCGGGCCAACTTCATCAGCAACAGTTTCAACACATGTTTCCCACCGCTCAGCTACAGAACCCTTTCCAGTATCAGTTTGCGATGGCCAACGGCATGCCTCTCTCTGCTCTACCACAGCACATGAACATGGCCCAGATGATGCCAGGTCAACAACAGCCGCCCAGAGGACCTCGCGAACAAAATGCTGCCGATGCATTAGGCGCCATGAGCCCTGAGCTGGCGAATTTCAAGAGAGAGCAGAAGCAGAGCAAGCGATGGGAATTGACCGACATCAAAGGTCACGTGGTCGAGTTTGCAGGAGATCAGCACGGCTCACGATTTATTCAGCAGAAACTCGAAACCGCAAATAGTGAAGTCAAGGAAAGTGTCTTCAGGGAGCTCGAGGAGAATGCGCTTCAGCTCATGCAGGATGTCTTTGGCAACTACGTTATCCAAAAGTTCTTCGAGCACGGTGACCAGACTCAAAAGAAGATTCTTGTTGGTAAGATGAGGGGCCATGTGCTGGAGCTCGCCAATCAAATGTACGCTTGTCGCGTAGTCCAAAAGGTAAGTTTTCCGGGTTGCAAGCATGAACAAAGACTAATGGGGTCTAGGCCTTGGAACACGCCCTCACCGAGCAACAAGCATCCATGGTCAAGGAACTTGAAAAGGATGTGCTCAAGACTGTGAAGGACCAGAACGGCAATCACGTCATCCAAAAGGTTATTGACCGAGTCCCGATGCATCATATCCAAAAGATTGTTGAGGCTTTTAGGGGCAATGTTGGTGTTCTGTCGGTAAACTCGTATGGCTGCCGCGTCATCCAACGACTGCTTGAAAAGGTGGAAGAACCCCAGCGCAGGTTCATACTTACGGAGCTTCATGCCGAGGGACCAAAACTCATCACCGACCAATACGGAAACTACGTGACCCAACATGTCATCGAACATGGCTTGCCAGAGGACCGAGCCAAGATTGTTGCTTTGATCAAAGCACAGTTCTTGGTCTTTTCAAAGCACAAGTTTGCCAGCAACGTTGTTGAGAGATGTCTGATCTGCAGCAACGATGCCCAACGCCGCGAGCTTGTGTCCGTCGTTTTGTCCAAGAACGAACGCGGTGAGAGCAATGTCATGAACTTACTCAGGGATGGATATGGCAACTATGTGATTCAGAAGCTTTTGGATACCCTTACTCGCGACGACTACGAGTTGTTTGTTCAGTCACTCAAGCCGGAGCTTGAAAGAGCCAAGAAGGTTATTCCCGGTAAACAGTGCGTATCGGTAAGCTGAGCCCAACAATCTGACTAGTTGACAAACGATTGGTTAACTCTTTCCAGGTCGAGAAGAAGATGAACCGCTATGATCGCATAGACTCACCCACCATGCCCACGCCTGCTCTTAGCAATTCTACTCAGTCACCATTGAGCAGCACAAATCAAAGCACCAACGCATCGACCGTTGATGAGCTTGTACCAAACGGATCATCTAACAGCAAAACCGGTGCAGCCGATACTACTGGCGGAGTTAATATTGAGAATACCGGCTCTTAGAGCGGTTTCTAGCCGAGAAGCATCTCGTTTGAGAGCCTTTGTAAACAGTATTTACAGGACCTGTGAAGTTTCATCTTGTTTCTTTTTTGCTTTTTCGCCATGGGCCGGCGTATCTGCATTCTATTGTTCATATACCATACTTGCTTTTCTTCTTTTTTCCATTCGTTGTTACATATCCTTTTTTTTCTCTCCTCACGCCAGTCTCCCCTGCATTCTCTTTTTCTTGGTCTGGTGCCTCGGAAAAATGTCGTTCTATGGGTATATGCCACCATGTCTTCTTTCTTTCCATATACGTTACATGTCACACAAGAACTTCCCTGGAAGTTCTAACGAGTCTGTTAGCTTATGGAGGGTACTCGATTGTTTTTAAAAAAATGTCTCTATTCTTCAATCCTGCTAGAAAAAGCTACCGTTTGGTTGCTGGATCACCATGGTATTGTTGTTACATGTAACGGCGCTATTGGCATGACGAGAGGATGTCAGGGTTGAGAGATTGGTGCGAATACATCCTTTTCTTTTCTAATCAAATGCTGTAGTTTCTACTGGGGATCGTTTGTTTTGCGTTGTAACATTCATCTTTACTGATTAAGAAAGCAGAATCTATATAAAAAAAGAATGGCTTCGATGTATTTGACTGACGCACCTGCGTGTACTATCCCCAAGCGAATCGGAAATTTAACGTCTTCCAGTTTTATGTTCCATTCTTATCCATGTCTCATCCATGCGGTCCATCTCCCATCTTTCCTTCTTTCTTTTTTCCCGCCCCATTATACCTCCCATCCTTCGTCGCATCTAAACATAGATTCCCAAACGAAACAAAAAAAACCTTACTTGTTTTCGATCTTCCAAGCACAAGCGAGGCAGCGGCTAAAAAGCAAAATCGCAGACGCAGATCATTATGCATTCCCTTTTCTCCTTTTTTTTCTCCGACTTGGGGTTCACTTGTTTTATTTTTTGATGATTGCAGGTTCCCAACGGTACGGTTCGGCGCGTGTGACAGGCAGGGGGGCACAAGTGTCAGATGTTCGTGGTGCGCCTTTTTGTCCCCACACACCCCGTGTTTCAGACCTTTTGGTGTCCTTACTTTGAAGGTTTGGGGGGGGGGGGTAATTAATTCGGGGGGGGCTTGGTGGTGTGGGGAAAGAGAACGGGAACGGGGGTAAGTAAGAAATAGAGAGAATTGTTCCTGTATGGCGAGTAAATTTTTTGTTTGGCACACATGAATCGAGGAGGTTGAGCTGCGGCGATGAGGAGCGAGTCTTCTTTTTTGAGTGGATCGTTTGTCATATGACTGATTGTTCGAGTTGTAAGGATTCTAAGTCAGCTGCGTAAGGAGTCAACTTGGTACTATCTGCGTGTAGTTCTGCATGGGAAAATAAATCAGTTGAGACATTAGTAGAGAACAGGTAAAAGAGCCAGGTCATATTAGTTATACAAACTGAAGAACATGCCTCCATTGGTTCCGCTCAAACCCGACGCAAGATGCGATGCCTATGCCTCCGCGGATTATAAAAATTACCTTTATGGAGAATATGCTAACACTAAAATGGCAACTTGAATGATACTTGTCCCATCATTGGTATAAAGATGTCATCGGAGAATGTAGAAAGAGTTTGACCCCAGCCAGTACCATCGGGTATGGAAAAATTTCACTGTATGAGCATTTATCTGCTACAAAGAACATCATGATGGTAGAGATACAGGCCATCTTCAGCTCAAGAGCCAAGAGGCGGCCTTGGATATCTTGTAAACATGACTAGTACATATCACTTGGAGTTTGGATTTCAGGATGATCGGGATCAGCGTCACAAGACAGACACATGACCAAGGCCAATGTGTAAAATTTTGTGCTTCAGGCGGAGTCACTAAGCTCAGTTGGAGCAGTGCTCTTATACATTTGTGCGCGCGAGTTTCCTTTGCAAACCAAGGTCGCAAGTTCAACACGATAGGGACCGTCTTTTTGCCACTCCAGACGTCCCCATGGTACAGATATCTTCTAGACTCCACTTTTTTTTCTGTCAAAAAGCATGCACAAGCGCAGGCTAGAACACTAGGTGTGACTTGCCTTCCTAACGCGGCCTGAAAAGTTTCTTCCATACTGCGCCTCAGCGGGTGCTTAACCAAACATGGTCATCTGAACGGACAATCGGTGGCACATGGTTTTCCTTTCGAGAAATTTTCTGTAATTGGTAGATGAAACAGGCAAAACTATTGCACGTCAGACAGACGCAGATTGCAGAGGACCAAGCCTCCACCAGCCAGTCGGGCCAGTCGGGGTCGCGGAGATTACGTCGTTGGCGGGGGCGGGGCAAGATGCGAGTCGGCAGCGCAGTCGAAAATGCTCATTGATAACGGCCATAGTTTCGCCGAACCACGCGCCACTGCGGCTTTGCATGCTTCTTTTCTTCTCTTTGTTGTATGTCTCTTGTGAAATTCAACTTTCGAGCATCTTGCCGTCCTGTCAGAACTCCGGTTGCCGCTGTGTCCACCCACCAAGTCTCTACTGCAGCTGCTGTGACTCGGCCGGTCGTCTCTTTTGCGCAACAGTGCCACTTCCGTACCTCGATCCTGAGGATGAATTCACACAGTACTTCGAGTCATTTGGCCTCCTCAGGCGATGACTTGAAGCTGAGGAACCGCCTCAATGAGAGCCGGAGTCCCTACGTCCGCGGCCACATGAACAATACCGTCGCATGGCAAATATGGGGACCAGAGGCTATTGAACTTGCCAAAAAGTTCAACAGGCTGATATTCATCAGCATAGGCTATGCGGCGTGCCATTGGTGTCATGTCATGGAACGCGAGTCATTTGAGAATGATGAGGTTGCGAAGCTACTCAACGAGCACTTTATTCCCATAAAGATTGATCGCGAAGAGCGTCCAGACGTCGATCGCATATACATGAACTATGTCCAGGCTACAACAGGCTCTGGAGGCTGGCCTCTGAACGTCTTTATCACTCCCGATCTCGAGCCTATATTCGGCGGTACCTACTGGCCTGGCCCAGGATCGACAATGGCTATAGGGGAACACATTGGTTTTGTTGGTATCTTGAAGAAGATTCGGGATGTGTGGAGGGACCAGCGACAAAAGTGTCTCGAGTCGGCCAAGGAAATTACAGCACAGCTACGCGACTTTGCTGAAGAGGGAAACATAAGCAGAAAAGACGGTGCACCTAATGAGACTCTGGACCTGGAGCTGCTAGATGAAGCATATGAAGCGAGTACTACTTGCGCAAACAGTACGATATTGTTACTAACAATGCGCAGCATTTCAAAAAGAGATATGATCAAGTCCATGCAGGTTTCGGCGGTGCGCCAAAGTTTCCGACTCCCTCGAATCTCCACTTTCTCCTAAAACTGTCGCAATACCCGAACCCGGTCAAGGAAGTTCTCGGAGCAAAGGACTGCACGTACGCAAAAGATATGGCTCTAGCAACACTGTCTGCGATGAATAAGGGTGGTATACATGATCAGATTGGAAATGGATTTGCGCGCTACTCTGTAACAAAAGATTGGAGCTTACCGCATTTTGAGAAGATGCTTTATGATCAGTCGCAGCTGCTGGCCGTGTACCTCGACGCATACCTGATGACGAGGAGTCCGGAGCATCTTGAGGCCGTTTACGATATTGCAACATATCTGACTAGCCCACCTATGCATGCCGAGAGCGGTGGTTTCTACTCATCTGAGGATGCCGATTCACTGTATCGTCCAAACGACAAGGAGAAGCGAGAGGGTGCCTTTTACGTGTGGACATTGAAGGAGTTCCAGGATATACTTGGTGAAAGGGACTCTGAGATTCTCGCACGGTATTACAACGTCAAAGATGAAGGCAATGTTGCTCCTGAGCATGACGCACATGACGAGCTCATCAACCAGAACGTATTAGCCATTACCTCAACACCTGCAGATCTGGCTAAACAGTTTGGCCTTTCTGAAGACAAGGTTGAGAAAATCCTCACCGAGGGCCGACAGAAGCTTCTTGAGCATCGCAACAAGGAGCGCCCGCGGCCGGGCCTAGACGACAAGATTGTGGTATCCTGGAACGGTCTCGCTATTGGCGCTCTGGCGCGGACATCGGCTGCGCTGGCTTCTCAAGACCTAACACGTTCCAAGGAGTATCTTGCTGCAGCTGAGAAGGCGGCTGCTTTTCTTCAAAAACACCTCTACAACTCAGAATCCAAGACGCTGATACGTGTGTGGCGCGAAGGCCCTGGCGATGCACCTGGATTTGCCGATGACTACGCCTACCTCATCTCTGGCCTGATTGATCTGTACGAAGCTACTTTTAATGACTCATATCTGCAGTGGGCCGACGACCTCCAGAAAACACAGCTGAAGATGTTCTGGGATAAGCAGCACTTGGGCTTCTTCTCTACGCCCGAGGACCAGACTGACCTCATTATGCGGCTCAAGGACGGCATGGACAACGCAGAGCCAGGCACTAATGGTGTCTCGGCGCAGAACCTCGATCGTCTCGGCGCCCTGGTTGAAAACAACGAATACACGCAGCGAGCGCGCGACACGGCCTCTGCTTTTGAGGCGGAAATTATGCAGCATCCGTTCCTGTTTCCGAGCATGATGGACGCCGTGGTTGCGGGTAAACTCGGCATCAGGCATGCCGTCATTACAGGCGACGGCCAGAAGGTGGACGAATGGCTGAGGCGGTATCGTGAGCGACCGACCGGTCTCGGTACTGTCAGTAGAGTGGGCAAAGGGACTGGCGAGTGGCTTAAGGCGAGTAACGCCCTGGTGCAGAGTATGGATGCTGCTAAAGAAGGCGTCATGCTGTGCGAGAACGGGGCGTGCAGAGATGCACTGACGATGGACATGTCGAGTTTGGAGGATGCTGTGCTGGCAATATGACGTGGGGGTTGGTTGGTAGATACCATTGATGATTAATTGGCGTTTATAAATAATACGGGTAGGATTTTTGTTTGATGTTTGCTACACTTGTTGTAACATCCAATACACGTAAGTAAGCAAGTAAGCAAGTAAGCAGCTAAACCTTTATTCCCACTCCTCATCAATCCATCTTTCCAAGCATCATAAAAAAATAATCATCCTCCGTCCCCTCTTTTAAAAGGTAGAGGGAAGAAGGATATAAAAAAAGAATGGTCACTACGAGGGTCGAACTCGCGACCTTGGCGTCTACCAAAGTCCTTTTTTGTTAGGAGCACAGCTCCTAACTCGGGAAATTTATTAGCACCACGCTCTAACCAACTGAGCTAAGCGACCTGTATGCGTTTCCTCGAAAGAGGGAAAGAGAAAGTGTCTTGTACCTGGACTTGCTCAAATTGAGCAAGGCCAGGTTGCGTACACTACGCTGGAATCAAAGTGAATCTAAGATTGACTTTTGATGTGATTGATGAGATATTGAGAAATTAGATAAAATATTTAGTTTAAAAAAAAAGTCGTTTTTTGGGCAAGCGGGGTAGAGGGGGGGGGATATGAGAGACGGTGGTTTTTGGTGGGGAGTTGGTGGGGGGGAAGTGGGTTGGATGATGGCGGGAACCGGGGTTTGGTGGTTTAGGGATGTGGAGATTAGTGGCGTGGGTGGATGCTTGGTAGCGTCGTGTATTTTTGTAGTTTGCGTGAGGAGGATTATCATGTATTTGTGCTACTTTTGGTGGAGCGTTTTTTTGGTGTACTATACGTTGTCCAATAATCCAATGTTTGAGTTTAACTAGTACTATGGTGGAAAATAATTTTTTCCATGTTTGTGACTGATTAATCTGTGCAAATTCTATCATCCTGGAAATGAAAAGTTGCATGTCCGTACATGACTCCAGTGCATAAGTTTCCAGTATTGAATCAACTCCCGGTCGCTGTCAATAATCTACGCTTTGTTTTCACCTTCCTTCCTGGCCGCCTTCTTCTCCTCAATAGCCATGCGCCACGACTTCCCATACAGCGCCGTGACATAGGTCCCCACCGCGCTGGCAACAAGAAATGCGGCGCTAATGGTTGAGAACCAGCCAACGCCAATGGCTCGAACGGCGGGCAGACAGGCAGCGGATCCTGCAGCAGCAAACATGTACCGGATAAAGTAGTTGCCCGCTATGACATCGTTAGTTTCCATCTCATACAACAGAGACCATGGTACTTACCGACAACCTCAGCACTGCGACTCTGCATGACATCCAGACAATACGTATTCAAACTAGGAAAGCAGAAAAGCTGGCCCACGCCCTGCAGGAACATCATAATGACGGGCAGAGCGACCCCGCCGACGCGCTTCTCGACACTCCAGCCATAGATGAGCATGCAGGCTGGCATCATGACACCCAGAAACAAAACACAGCTACGTAAGCGATCTTCCGAGACACGCTGGCCGCGCTTGCGAATGTACTTTTTGACTACGCTGTCGGCATAGCGACCGCCGACAAAGGTACCTATTAGGTACCCGCATCCAGGCGCAATGTAGAAGAGACCAGACTGCAATGGTGTCTCGAGGTTGAAGCGCGGGTTCAAGACATAGCGGATGGGCGTGAGGAGCGAGTACATGTTCCAGACAAGCGCACTCGAAGCCAATCCTGCGAGGAGGATGTTCGGGTACCGATACAACATAATGATGCGAAAAGGGTTAAGCCACTGCCACATCTTGACGGCTCGCTCTTTTCTCGGCAGCCCTTGCAGCTCGTCGGCACGTCGCTTGTGGATCGTCTCTGGCTGAAGGAAGAAGCAGAACATGGTTGCTGCGCCAGCCAGAGCCGTCTGCAGCCAAAAGATGTCACGCCAGGTTCGGAACGTAACGATGATGCCACCGAGAAAGGGGCCCAGCGCTGGTCCGATAAGCGTGCCACTGAGGAACCAACCCAGTGCTGTTGCGCGTTCAGTCTACGAATGTGTTAGTAAAACAACAAAACTGTAGTGTAAACATTACCTGGCACAATGTCCAAGTCATACTGTACGCTGTTATGATCAGAAACCAACACTTACCGGCTTGTAAATATCGCCAATGACTGCTGATCCAATTACCAAAAACGCAGTGCCTTGAAACGCAGTAAGGATTCGAAAGACGAAAAAGGCAGCTAGATTCGGCGCCAGAGCTGTGCCAATGGAAAAAGCAGTGAACAAGGCAGCACTCGTTACAGAGACCCATTTGCGGCCGTAGATGTTGCCATATGGCCCATAGAAGCACGGAGACAGGCCCATGAAGAGCATGTACAGGGCATTGGACACATTGATGATGGAGCCGTCGGTGTTGAAGGTGGCAGCCACCTCAGGAACAGCAGACAACACGGTGGTTGAGGAAATGGGGGCGAGAAAGCTGCAAAAAGACACGACGGCAACAATGATTAGTTTTCGACTGTTGGAGAACTTGTTGTAGATGACGTCGTTGTCGCCAGTTGCGACATATTGGACATTGACTATGTCGTGGTGATTGCTCGAGACTGTGCGTTGGAGCTGCAGTCGGTCTTGCTGGGGTTGCTCAGAGACAATGGAGGCATACTGAGTCTGCTTCTCAGGTTCGGTGCCCGGATTGGCATGTTGTGGGCCAGCGGGTACTGAGGAGGATGTGGAAGAGGGTGCCATTATGCGTACTCATAGAAGGCAAATCGAGAACAAAAACGATGTTAGTGAATGAGTCGAAAAAGATTGGGCATAGAGTGATATCAGATAAAGGAAGAATGCAAGCGAATCAAGAGCATTAATGTACGATTGGTTTGGGCTACAGATTGGGTTATCCTTGGGTTGCAGGACGCTAATGGCGGATCATATCCGCGGGTGGATACGCCTGGTCGTCCATAGAAAAGCTTTTCCGTGAAGAATCTTCGCTTCGAGGAGTAGATATATCCGAAAAGTGGATCATGGCCACAGGTACATCGGAACAAGAATGTCCGGACAGAAATGCTGCAGGCGGTGTGACTGCGTCTTGACGATTCAGTTCAAGATAGGCATTGTGTTCTAGGTTGTAGTCAGAGTAGATGCAATATATACCAGGCAGTGAGGTGACCAAGAGTGGACTCGGGAATAGTGCGAGGAATATCTTGGCACAGGGCCACTCACGTGGGTGCTCATGTGGACAATACGAACAGGAAGACAAGAACTAGCAATACAGGGCAAAACGCTCAAATGAAGAGCTCAGATATCGGTGTATATAGACCATATCAGTCGTGGCCGTGGCCAAATGTGTACCCAAGAGTGTTGTAAAATGTTGAACCCGACCCTACACGAAGGGTGTGTGTACAGTCCCAAACGCCGTCGATGCAGTTACGCTTTTTAAAACCAAGTCATGCAAGTAGCGAATGTCATATGCTGAGCTTGTCGAGACTTAAGCGATCCGCACTCTTGTGTCGCTTGACCATGCCAAGCTTATAAAACTTCTCCTCGCCCGTTGCAGTGCGGCCGCCGATATACCATTTTTCCGCGCCCATGGCCTCGTGGAAGCCGTCTGAAGAACTGTCCGAGCCTCTCCTGCTCCGTTGTGATGCGCCTGGTATGGGAAAAGCCTTTGCTTGGGGCGATGTGGAGCGGGTGTAGGGAGGGGCGTGCTGTCTGGTGGGCTGGAAGTGACCGGTTCCCTGGACAGCAACGGTTGCGCCCGGTGAAGGGGATCGTGCCTTTGCAGTAATAGTGCGCGACGCGGCTGCCGAGTCACGGGCCTGTTGTTGCTGTGCTGGTGTGTTCTGGGCGTAGGATGCGACAGAAGCAGCTTGCGAGGACACGGTCTTTTGGAGAGAGGGCTGCTGGGCGCGGAAGGCAGCGAGGAAGCCCCCGAGAAAGGGCCTGTTGGTAGTCATGGAGCGATCGGGCGCGGGGTGGTCTGGTGAGGGCCGGTGTGCGTCGTCGTGCATCAAGGCCCGGTGCCTCGTTTTGTGTTTGTTGAGCAAGGCGCTGGGTGGGCTGAGGGCGGTGTGGACGGGCGTGTTGGCGGGCCTAGGGGCGAAAGGCGACGTGTAACGGGCGTAGGGTGCAGGCAAGCAATGGGCTGTGATGATATTGGTGGTGGAGTCTGGCGGGAACGTCGTGTCTACGCCATGCGCTCTTGTGGCAGAGGCCGCGGCAGGCGATTAGCGGGCTATTATGTATGTACGGGACAGGGGCGGGCGGGCGGAAGCGTGTGACGTAGTTGCTGTTGTTGTTGAGGGTGACGGTGAAGGAGGTGTTGTTCCTGCTGCTGGGGCGTCTGACTGGCTATGTACTATGTGTGTGTGCATGTGTGTGGGCGTTATATATGTGTATGTGTATGCATGGAGGGATAGTAGCCGAGGTGAGTGGTGTAGCAAATGGCCAGTGTGGGCGAGGCGGACGGTTGTTTCTTGGACGGAGCCGCGAACCGTCGAACTGTCGATGGGCAAGGAACAAGTCGGAAGCAGAGGCTGGTCATTGGACTCTGACACGCTCGCTCGCTCGTACTCGGCCCAACCCCTCGCCCGCCTGTCCGTTGGCGCTGGCCGGGGGTTGGTTGCCAGCAGACGACATTTTCCCTGCTGCCCTCTGCCCTCTGCCCTCGCCTTACCTACTTGCTACATAGCGCCGACCAGACCCGCGTCACATGTGTCGCCCATCTGCTCTGCGCTGCCCTCCGCCCTCGACCCGTTGGCAGTCAGCGTGGCCGGCTGTGTGCAACACCATGTCGTCTGCAGCATCATATGTCTGTATACATACAAATATGGATGCATGCCCCTCGCAGAGCCCGTCGACGTGCCCCCAAACGCGGGGTTGGCCCGGAAATAGGTCTGCTCTGACTGGCCAGCCTCGAGCCATGTGAAGATGCATGTCATGGACCCACCGCTGCCTCGCCTTGACTCGCCCTGCCCACGCCTGCCTGTTTGTGGCTGCAACTGTCGGATCCACCATTGCCACTAGCACAGCACCGCACAGCCATTAACACTCGCTGCCGTTGAATCTTGCAGTCCGTACATCGACGGTATGCGCAAACCATATGCCCAGGTCCCCAACCGCCTCCAGCTTGCCAATGACGAGATACATAGCCAATAGGCGCGGACCTCCAGCGGACCCGGCATCCGCATCTGTCCTGACTTGAACAAGATCAAATAGCCATCACCAGTCGACACAAACATCCTCTGCCACGGCATCCTTCTCCAATCTCTCCAATGAGCTGCTCAAGCAAATAGTCGCCTATCTTCCATAGCATGACACATCTTCGTTTTGCTGCCTCAACAGCCATCTCCACACACTGGCTACGATTGATTACTTTTGTCTGAACATCCTCAAGGACAGCAGAAAAGCCAGCAATGTCAAGTCGATCCGTCTGGGCGTGTCCTCTGGTGAAAGCATTACTCAAGGCCAGCGACAACTTCCTTACGATAGCTCTTTCGACCATGTCTACCTACTCCAAAACGCCATGGACATTTGGAGCAACAAGACTATTTTTTCTACCTATGCTTACCTGAAAGAGGCACTTGGTATGTGATTTTTGATAGCCATCTTTGGGAAACTCTGGTGTCATGACACCCTCTGCATCATTGAGACTTATTCGCGACTATAAAAAACGTCAACATTTGCTCTTGTAATGCAAGCCCTGCTTTTCTGACAACGCCCCTCCCTAAAAATACGCGAGTATTCTGCGTATGCAGCACTCATCATCCTAGTCCTCCCATCACTTCGACATCTACAAGTAACCAACTGCAAGTCTACCACGTATGACTATCTTCAAGTTTTGCCGGATACTCTAGCTCCCGAACCATTGGGAACTCCGCGCTTTTTGGCTCAATCGCTTGTCCGTCGCCTGTCATCCATCACATACCTATCTCTTGTCTTTGACCAAACAAGAGGCATAGCATACCGCAACCCAACTGATTACCTTGCAGCTGATCATTTTCTAAATCTCCCTAATATGCAAACCCTCAGACTTTCAGTCCGAGGCGGGAAACGTCATCAATCCACGCCCAGAACTAGTGCTCCACTCATCCGACGCATCAGACCGACTAATATCGCCACGTTGGTCTTCCGCCATTCGGGCGCTTCCATCGCAAGTTCGCGGTCTCTTTTTCAATGTATTCCTAGGCTACGCCCACTTACCTACGACTTCTTATTCGACGGTAGTGGAGTAGTAGATCCTGTTGTCGATCTAGCCGCCTGGTGCGACGTGTTATAACTCTTTCAGTCCACGCTGGAGATTCTTGTCTTTAGTATAGAATATTGTGACAAAGCCGGCTGGCTCTTCTGCCAACCCCGGATCTCCGAAATGCTGCATGGTTACCTTGATATGACGCACTTCCCCAAACTTCACACTCTCGAAGTCCCACTTCCCTTCTTGAATGGAGACCCCGAGTTTGCCATCGGAACACAAGTCGCCCCTCTACTCCCACCAAATCTGCGACATCTTATCCTGCGCACAGATCCCTCGCATGCTCAGCATACGTATTCTTTGGATACATCCATTCTGCCCGATGGCCTCTCGTTCAAAACGTCGCAGCGAATTGCGCACTACCTAGTGTTAGTCTGAAGGGATGTTTTGTGCATGTACTAAACCTCTCTCACTCTACTCGACCAGGCAACAACTCTTGAGTCACTATCCATATGGCAGCCCGCCGATCCTTCCCTTACCTAATTTGACAGCCAAGTTGAGGATTTTGCAACGACTTGTCGTAACAAGAACATTACCGGCAAAATTCTGATACTAATGCTGATAAGATGGAAGAATGCTGCGCATTGGGATCTTACGCAAGAAAAAACCATTTTGATAGAGAGGCTCTAGGACTTGGGGCTGTGACAAGATTCTGGAGGAAGGAGTGGGAGGGGAGGCCAGTGGGATTGGCAACCCAGTATCTCTTGCATGCGTTGAAATTTCATCCGGTAAAACTCTATCCCTAGAGATCAATTCTACAGGTCGTCACCTCTACTCCAATCAATAGCTACTGCATTCAACTGCCTGTTCCCTGTGACTGAAAATGACAAACTCCAAGAGAAATGATATAGTGTTGTGATAATGGCAGCTTGCACGTGCAGTCGCGTGTTCTTAGTGCAGACCGAAGCGCGTCATCCCGCCTAGCTGCCGCGGGCATTGCTTCAACTAAAAACTGACAACTACGTTCATGTGCACCTGCAATGACTGATGTCTGGAGCGGGCATCTCCTGCTACCGGACAGCCGTTTAATCAAAGGCATGCTTTATCGCTTTTTTATTCCTACTCTCGCTAACACTGTGCAGAAATCAGCCTCACTACGCAAAACGTCGCGTCGTCGCCAGTCCTCAGCACCACCAGCCTGCGCTTCCTAACCACCGTTGATACAGCAAAAATACCACTGTACCTTACCGCCGGCCCCAGTCTAGACGTATGGACAACCGAAGAAGACACTCAAACTTGGTTCGAGTCCCTCTTGCTCAGTAAGCCTACAACATCCCCAAATGCATCCAACCATGATACAAATGAGTGGTGGAACCTTGCGCACTCACAGTCTCCCATTGGGATACTAGCGCAAGTGCAGGATGTATCAGAAAGCGCTCAGAAACCCAGGATAACAGAAATACTCTTCTATGGGACAATCGCTGCGCATACCGCTGGTGGGATACCAACACCACCACCGTCCTTGTCATTTGTCGATAATGCAGGCGAACAACTTCCGGAACTCAGGGTACATGCAACACCGCTTTCGTCCGATATGCTACACTATGCCAGCATCGACCCGCCAATCGACAATGACGCTCATTTCCTCACACCAATGCACAACGCCCATGCCGCACCGAGATCTCCGAAGAAACACCGAGACATCTTTGAGGAGGCTACAATAGCGAACAAGAAGGCGAGAGGAAGGGGTGGAAGAGCAGTCTCGGCAGCGGCTGCTCGGGGAAGCGAGTCCCAGCTACCCTATACCCACCGCAAATCATCATTGTCCATTGACAAAAGAGCGTCGCCATTCCCAGACTCGAGACCTTCGTCTTCATCTGGTCCCCTCCCGCACTCCAACTCTCGTCCGCTGTCTCGATCACCGAGCATATCTTCAGACACAAGACCCTTGAGCCGCAAAGGTCCACCTGAAGCACATTCGAGGCGATCCAACCTTTCTCAGGTCGCTACTGTACCCATCAAGCCGGAAGAGCCAACAACGGAGTCGCGGAACAAGGATGCACTTGTCAAAGTGGTCATGGCAGCTATGCGCATGCACGGGCTGCAGCAGCGAAAGCAGAACAGGTCCCGTCGGGCATCATTGGCTGTTGCTGGTGACGAAAGCGAGCGCTTGACTGAACAAGCAACCCCAGAAGAGGCAGCCAAAGATGATGAGTACAAGTTGATTTATCATCAGACCTACAAGGGTGCAGCACTTGCACTGGTATGTTGGGTGTGTTTCTTTTTAGGCCTGGTAACTAACTGTCTACAGAGAAATCACATGTCGGAGAAACCCCTGCATGTTCAGCCAGATCGGATGCGAGATGTTGTCGAAAAGCTATTGGTAATATTCTTGTCTGATCCGCTTGCGGAACCACCGCCTGCGGATGTGCCCGCGGATCTAGTGGCCACTCCAGGAAGTAAATCAAGGCCTGGCCTTCCGGGATCCACACATGGTCACGCAAGTCCATTCGACCTACCTAGCACGTCTCGACCGAGGATGATGAGATCCGTCACTGACAGTCACGTCTTTACCGGGTCGCCCGTCAGCAAGAAGAGGCCCACTGCTAATCGGCCAGCGCCGACGTGACATAGCCAGCATCATGACAATTTCTGAATCTCTGTTCAGTAATGTTCAAACTCACGGTGCGACATTGCGATGATACAATCGTTTAGCATCAATATGTTGCCTGGACGCCTGGACCGGATACGACTTAGCATCCTTCCCATTGCGGCACTTTGATGGCGCTTGTCATCATTCGTCAGCACCTTGCGACGATCGTCAGCCACAACGACAAACATGGTTGTTGTTAACCTTGAAACCATGGTGGCATTTAGTATGATGTCACTAGCATTTACGTGCTCTTGTAGTAAGGTGCCAGGGAGTGAGGCTAATTTTGTACCTTGCTGAGCGTGACACGACACAAGCGGACGGCGACTCGTACTTTTAGTAACATCGACATGTACAGCCTCGTATTCTACGTGACATCAGGGAGTATGGATTTTGCCTTTGCGTGACTGAAGTTGCTGAGGCGAAAATGGAAACAATAGTGGTATAAAAGGCCAGCAGCCAGGCTGTTGAAGACATCGCACTACAGCACTATCACTCAATAACTCATTCCAAACACACATTCGCTACCTTTCGAACAACGGAAATCAAATCCCCTCACCATGTTGTCCAAAATCACCTCGTTCGCACTTCTCACCGCCGGTGCCTCAGCAGCAGCCGTCCCCAGCACTGCGCCATGGACCTGGCAAGTCACCGACTTCAGCAGCGTCTGCACCGCCGCAACATGTCGCTATTCCTTCAGCGTGTCTGCACCTGTCGGTCCATCAGGCCAACCAGCTTTTGATGCTGAGTTCTGCTCTGGCACCAGTGTTCAGGGCGGATTCAAGTCCTGCGGCGTAGTCGGTGTCGATGTACCTGGCGATGTGCAGACGCAGGAGTTCAACCAGGGGATCGATATTGGCGCTATCATTAGTGTCAAGTACTCTTTCAAGCAGTAAGTTGATATCTTCTGGGATAAGTTGGGAGTATCCAAAGCTGATCAGTTTGAATAGGGGTGATGTCACGTACACGTATACGGGTAACAACTCTGTTGCCCACACGGGTCTGGGTCCTGCTGTTGATTTCACTATTATTCCTACCGAGGTTACTGCTGTGGCTTAAGCGTGTTGTGAAGGTGATGCTGCACTTGGTATCTTGGGGTCGCTCAAAATTCGCACTAATACTGTATTTATCCACGTTCTCTTTACACAATAGATTGCCATTAATCATCTCTGCTGTGCTGGTTTTTCCTTGTTTATGAAGCACCGTGTGGGCTTTCTGGTCATAATTCTTTTCCTGCTAGTGTGGCATCTCAAGTGGCAAAGTATATGCGGTACGTGGAAAATGTACGGATGTTATTTTGAGAGACATAAATTCATGACAGTGATATAACGTCCGTCCCTGCGGGTCGAACATCCCCCCGCAACGAACCACGAATGTTGTTCAACTATGTTGTACCCCCCTTGCACAATCGTATAGAGTCAGGTCGATAGGATTATATTCTTTGCCTTTATCTCTACCTAGTGCAAGCTTTATATAGTAAAATTACAGCATTGCAGCTTATATTCTTAAGCTTCGTGTGTTTAGCATAGAAGGTGTAATGACAAAACACCCCTGCTCTCTCTTAT
Source organism: Bipolaris cookei (assembly GCA_002286855.1). NCBI lineage: Eukaryota > Fungi > Ascomycota > Dothideomycetes > Pleosporales > Pleosporaceae > Bipolaris > Bipolaris cookei. The sequence goes on from NRSV01000089.1 coordinate 52,584, forward strand.
ATAAAACTATCGCTTAATCCTTCGGAGCCCTTACAAGATATTTAGGTAACTATATAATATAGTCCTGCTTTTAGAAATGTGTGCAGCTCCGATCTAAGTGCTCTCCGAGTTGCTCCGGTGCGACGTGCCAGTTCATCAGATTGAGCGAGAAGACTTAGCGTGCTGACACAGCCAGTATTAAAAGCTTAGCGGTCTGCAATGTACACCTACGCTATACCAAAACGGCTTAGGCTGTGGCGCAAAGCTCCAGAGGCTTCGTCTAACCACCATTTACGTGCATGGTCACCTGCTGCCTGTCCTTAGAAATCGGCTAGAGATAGACACCACGGTATTAATATTATATACATACTAGTTGATATAAGGATAGACCTACCTTAATGTAAGTATATTAAATATATAAGTAACTACTGCAAATATGCTTCTATTAATCATGATTTCTTCACTATTTCACCTCACAAAACCATATCCTCCCTGATCCTACTCCCATGCCTACTAGAGCCCCACTCACGGCTGAGTATGACGGTCGATACTCAGACGGTACCCACAGTACATTGCTTCCGGTGCGCACAATCCAAACCATATCTGAACTTAGACTGACATTCTGGTACTGTGGTTCTGATGCTGCCATGTCCATGCTGCTACAAACTTGGAAAGGAGGGATAGCGATGCTTCTAATGTCTGTAAAGAGTAAAGTACCAGTAGAATCGAAGGATAAGCTCAAAAGAATCCTGTCAACATCAAGGGTATGCAGACACGTCCCGCTGCTCGCGTCCCAGATCTTGACAGTCCTGTCCCATGATGCTGACGCTAGCCGGGTCGAGTCGTGCGAGAAGGCCACCGAGGTAACAGACCTGCTATGGCCCTCGAGCGTGTGCACACACGTCCCGCTACTCGCGTCCCAGATCTTGATAGTCCTGTCGTCTGACGCTGACACTAGCCGGGTCGAGTCGTGCGAGAAGGCCACTGAGGTAACAGACCTGCTATGGCCCTCGAGCGTGTGTACACACGTCCCGCTGCTCGCGTCCCAGATCTTGATAGTGCTGTCGCCTGACGCTGACGCTAGCCGGGTCGAGTCGTGCGAGAAGGCCACTGAGGTAACAGACCTGCTATGGCCCTCGAGCGTGTGCACACACGTCCCGCTGCTCGCGTCCCAGATCTTGATAGTGCTGTCGCCTGACGCTGACGCTAGCCGGGTCGAGTCGTGCGAGAAGGCCACCGAGGTAACAGAACTGCTATGGCCCTCGAGCGTCTGCAGACATGCACTCCAGCCGCTGCTCATAGCGGGCTTGGTCGTTATTCCTCTTGGCTCTTCGTGCTGGAACAGCCTTCTTACTATGCTATCGGCTGGACTGAACAGCAGAGCAGATGCGTATGCCTGTAAAGGATAGTTCTTAATCGCCTCCTTATGATACATAATGAACCGTCGTGCGTCGTACACGATCTTGTTCAATACGTCCGTGTCTCCAAGTCCCTAGCTACGTCAGTAACTACACTATAAAGGCCGTGTATAGATGTAGTTGTATTAGCCGTACCTGGACTAGATCCCATAACCTTGTCATCGAGACTACCCCTTTGGCCATATTTCTGCACAAGCTGAGCGCTTCTAGCCAGTAGAGACATTTTTGCTCAAGAAATGCGTCTATAGCCCCAGTGATTTCTTGATTAGTAGCACTAGGTTTTGAGTCGCAGAAGTGGTCAACCCAGTACACACATGGGTAGCGCGACACGGCTAGAGGATCGGGAAGAAGTGGCTTGACGTCTTCTATAGCATATCCAGGCGCTTGAAGGTTGTATATATCTCTGCGCAGTGTCTCGTGCAGAATTGCAAGTGATTTCGCGAAGATGTCTTGATGTACACATTCTATACTGTCTAGAAAGACGTTATTCAACGCTTTCGTGACAAGGAAGTCCTTAGCTGACTGATGCACAAAGTACACCGTATCGTCTCGCAGCGTTAGGAATGATCCGCAGAGACCGATGATCTCCCGCACAGACTCTAGGTCATCAGCAAGGTCTGCAAGCTGTTCAGTGAGCACAACTAGCTCAGCGACTGTGACCGGTCGATATAGGACAGCAGCCACTGCCAGCACCCGCAGACATCTTCGAGCGCTACTAGACTTGCGTATCTGGTGTAGCATCTGCCTATAAAGTAAGTCTAAACCAGGCGGGAACTGGGCTAGCTTCTCTTGCACGTCCCACTTCGGCGTCGCTTTGAGGTCTTGGCACACCAACGCAACCCAGAGGAAGGTGTCGTTCGCGTTCGACGTTAAGTGCTGGAGCACCGCGTCTTGCACCTCTGGCGTGTAGCGCTTCTCTTGGGCTAGGCGACACACCTTCTGCTGGATAAACACCTCTACTGCTGCAGCCACCGACTCGGCGTTCAACTCAAGGCTGAGCCTCATTTCGTGCTCAGCACGCTCTAGTTCTTCCTCAATATCTGGCCAGTTGCGACTAGACACGATCCACTTGACGCGAGAGGACGCAGACGAGTGCTTCGCGATAAAGCTAAGCAATTTTGGTAAGTCTGTCGCGCATTCATCGAGCGCGTCAATAATTAGGTACGTTGTGCCTAGGCCTGCATCTTGCAGCACGTCGGCGAAGATTTCCGTCAGGGCGACCCAGGCATTCGCGTCCTCGAACAAGCTTTTGCCTGCGTGGTCGTGCTTCCTGCGAACATGCGATGCAAGCGACGGCTGCCGGTGCACAAGCATGTACAGCAAGCCCCGCAGCACAGCTGTGGCACTATTAATGCGCGTGTCAGTCGCCTGGCAGAAAAAGTATGATATAAGGGTAGGTTTCAGCGTCAAGTTTTGCAGTTCGTCGATAATGCCACACAGCAGCATTGTCTTGCCTTTGCCAGGATCGCCTTTCACCCAGAGCAGTCCGCTGTGTTGGTCCTCATGCCACTGCTTGAACGTGGTGTTGTCGAGGATCCAGCGGTAGGAGTCTGCTAGCAGTCCACCTTTGGTGTCCTCAATGCGCTTCTTGTCGTCGCACGGATCTGTTTGGCGTATGTCTTGAATGCATTGTTCTAGCTTGTTGACCTCGTCCATCAAACGCTTGAACGCGCCGGCCTCGCCCTCGCCATATAACGGCGCTAACTCAACATCGAGGATACCTTGCAGGCAATATGCTTTGTCCTCGTCGCGCCTAGTCGTCCGGCCTTCTGCCCACCTCAACCGCTCGTTAACGATAAACCGAGAAAGCGGGGCCCCGTTGAGCACTTCGGACGGAATGCTAGTTATCTCGTGGATCATTATCTGCAATGACGTCTTGCTACCAAGACTCTCTCCTTCTTGCGAGAAGAACTCGACTATGGCTGGAGCAAGAAGCTCTTGGAGAGTCCAGCCACGCTTAAACCACCGGCTCGACCTAAAAGCAGGTTCCCAGCTAAGCCTAGCAGCTCTGTCGCAGGGTTTCCTCTTCCTTTTCCAAACATCCGACAGATATACATAACACCGAGCTGCATCGCGGTACCAGCGAAACATCGATCGGATGGAGAAGGTAAGTTCAGCCTTGTTGGCCTTGTCAATGCAGCACGTGTCGATCCAGAAGTACTGGAGGCTGTCGCACCGTGCCTGTTCTCCGCAGAAGATGATCTTCTTATAGCCTGGCTTTGTCTTGCCGCCGCCTGTCTGGAGGTCTGCAAAGGTCACCTCGTCGCCATCTGCGCCCCAGGTGTGTGAAAGTATCGCGTAAGGGGGTATGTCGCCATCATCAAAGCTATGGATGCTGAGATCTCCGCTTTCGCTGTACTATAAGAGCCGCATAGATTCGTGTGGGTTTATAGTAGGTACATGCGATGAGAGTAGGACTCGAAAGGTTGAATTTGGTAGCCTAGTCGCGAGGGCGCTTGTTGCTTGTTAGCTGCTTTCCTGCTAGATACCGATGGACGGTCAGCATACAGAGAGAATGACGAGCAGGTGCACCAGCTAAGGTACCGGCAGGATCCTGTGATGCGTCAAGATGTCGCGAGCTGAGGCTGCCAGCTCTCGCTGTGTTGTTGACTTGGTGCTGAAGCCTGTGTGAAGCCCCAGGCGGGGTATGTAAGGCGTGCTATGCATGCGCCGTGCATTGCTCGCAAGGCTGAAGCGCGTCTGCATTGAAAGCTGCAGAGGATATGAGGCCCCTAGGCGCTGTTGGTAGGGGTCTAAGCACCGACGCGCTCAAAGCTTGCCCGTTCCGATGCAGGACAAATGAGAGAGCAGTCACACAAATACAACACTTATGAATAACATCTAACTTAGGTTTGAATTTAACTTAGAATACCCTTTCTATCCAGCCTGCGCAACGCCGCGAAACCCATCATACGGAGCTAGAGAATGTGGTCTAGTACATCATGGCTACACGCGCTTTCCATGCAGATACCGGCGCATGCGTTAGCTCAGGCGCATCGATCCGCTGCGCTACTGTGGGCTTTGGCGACGGCAGGACCGTTGATCCTTCTAGCGCGTCGCCCTTGCGCTTACGCCCGCGCTTCGGCTTGCCTGCTAAAGCTTGCTCCTTCGCAGCACGCTTCGCTCTAGCCTCTTCAAGGTCTTGAAAACTCATCACCTTAGTCTTGCCTAGAACTACCGACTTTGTCAACCAGCGGGTTTTGGCTTTTTGACTGATCTGAAGGAGGAAATAATTACGATCTTTAAGGAGGGCCTGCTCAGCGAAGGATACCTTAGCCGCGCTTGCTAGTTTCTATATGCGTCTCTATAGACGGTCTTTGCTCGTCTTTTCAAGCACGTGTGTGTCCTTTGTGATTAGATCATGCAGCGACGTAAGCGCTTCTGTCGTCACTGGTGTTACTAGCGTAGTAGGCGTACGAAGCACATCGTCCAACATATCAGCACTCGCAGTCTCGGTTCCTAGATTTAATATATTGCTTACTTCCGCTGGAGGTTTAGGGACATCTCTAAGCACTCGTTCCGGGTTAAAAGGGAACAGGCTAGTTGCAGACCACCCAGCTCTGATGTTCCTTTTAGTTAGTGTGCGATCTCTTGCAGGGCTATAGAGATAAGTGAAATGCTCTTTGCTAACAATATCTACGCCTCCTTGGTTGAGTCGCTCGATTTGTTCACGATACGCGCTCTTCAAAGGTGCAAAAGGGCCGACATCGCATGGCTGCAGCTTGTGAGAGGTGTGAGAAGGCAGACGACATAAGATAATGTTGTTAGTAAAGCAGAACTCTAGGATTTCGAGCGTTTCATGAGTCCCAAAGCCATCACAGATTAGCACTCGTGGGTTTCTACCTGCTCCCTCACGTGTCTGGGGGTCAAACACGCGCTTGAGCCACTCCAAGCTAATCTTAGAGTCGTTGTACCCATTCTCTGAGTGCGCATAGTGCCATCCAGGGGTACTGTGGGTGGTCCAGTTACTGCGATGGGTCGATGCTGGCCATATGATAAGTGGCAGGAGGGCCCTTCCGTCAGCACTGATGCACTCAATAGCAGTAACCATAGTGCGCTTGACACCCGCACCCCTACTACCTTGCCGATCGTCCTTGCCGACTAAGACTTTTGCGGAGCCAAGCATGCTTAGCATGACTCCAGTTTCGTCCATATTATACACGTTTTCCGGTAGTACGCTTGGATCCTGTAGTACCTGGCCAATCACATCGAACCACTCTACTGTCTTCTCGTATATATTGTTTCAATGACGCTTCCAGTCTATCGATCTAACCCTTTTCGCGTGGAGTTCGGGGTGACGCTTCTCGAACGCTCGTGGCCAGTTCTTCCCTGGACGCTTGATCGACTCGCTCTTCGTGGACCGCTGGCGGGCTATGCTAAACGCTAGCGAGCGAAGGTACTTAACGCGCACAGGTTGTCCGAGACTAGACATTAGTAGCAGGAACTTTACAAGCGCATTCTCCTCCTCTCGAGTCAAGTACTGCTGACTCTGAGCCTGCTCTGCTCGCGAGCGTCGTCCAAGCCTACGGTGGATCAGAGTTGAGACAGGGACATCGCCGTGCTCTGATCGAGCAGCACACGTATCACGCACACCCTCAGGCAGACGTTGCGCGAGCGCCTGGCTGGCTGGATCCATGTTCGTGGTTGTGGTGACTGCGGGATACCTCGAGCGAGAAGCCAACCGAATCCACCACCGATCTGCTTCTAAGAATAGCCAGCAACACGCAGCACCCGATAGAGGCTTCTAGAACTCTGCGCCACAGCTTCAGCCCTTTTAGCATAGCGCAGGTGCACATCGTAGGCCGCTAAGCGTTCGCAATCCAGCTGTGCCAGCGTTTTAAATCCTTTCGCTAATGCGAAGGACTGGCACACCGAGCCGGAAAAACTCGGAGCGCATCTAAACAGAGGCTGCATATCTTTACAGTATGGCTAAAGATTCTTTAGCTTACTCTAAGTTATATATAATCTCCGAATAGGCAAGTAGAGCTTCTGTAAGAGGTAGGACAGGGGTGTTTTGGCGTTGCACCTTCCCACGCTTAGCACGAAAGACTCACGTATGCCCCTTAGATCGCTGTAATTTTACTATTTAAGGCTTGCGATAGATAGAGGTAGATCTAGCAAGCATACAAATGTGTATTTATGTCTAAGAACCTCTGCAGCTTGGGCGTAAGGTGTTTGGGGCAGTGTTGGTGGTTCGTTGCGGAGGGATGTTCGACCCACAGGGATTGACGTTACCTGTACGGTTTGGATACACAATAGGCAATAGTAGTAGGATGGGTGTGCAAATAGTCTGTATTGATACGAGACAGATCGCTAGAGAGCTACTCTACCGATCTGGGGGTTTATATACGTGAGGCTGACTAATATGGGCTGACAGCCCCTGACAGGGACAGCGGGAGGCTGTTCCTGACATTGATTCATCGTGGATCTTAGTAACATCCATAGTCGCCTAATTGGTAACTGCATTTAAGACCGTAATCCTTAGCGCAATCCGACACCAAGCTACCATGATATCCACTGCACCAAAGCTTTTCAAATTAGTTCTAGGAGGTGGTGAGATTCTAGGTTATTGTCTGCGTACGATTTTGTTTCCATCGGAGCTGCATGCCTTAACCCTTTTATTAGTGTGACAAATTCTTGTAGTAAGCAAGACACTTAAACGTACCTCGTATGTGCCTGAAGATTGTGTGCACTGTCCATGAACGTGGACTAGAGATAGTGCAGTAGCGAGGATATAAGTAAATGAGATACGCATGTTGATTATTGGTGGTGCAGAATTTACCCTAATAGTGGCTGAAGTCTTGTAAAGCGTGAAAATTGAATAGTACTTCCTAACCTTGAGGACAAGTTGAAGACTTTATAAATCTCTAATAAGGAGGCTAAGGCTCAGACGTTAATGAACCTCTCGCCGGAGGTTGACGGAAGCTAGTAAGCACTGCTGTACTGTGGTTGCAGGCATAAGTATTGTTCGGTCCGACGAGGTGGGGCCCGAAGGCGTGTAACGGTACATTGAATTTAAATTAGGCCGAGTACAAAGATACCGTCGTGAGAGGGCCATTAGGTGTTATGCTGATTATTCCGCCGTCAGTACACGCTGAGGAAATCTGAGATTGGAGCCGACTTTTCCTAGTGGAACGGCGCAATCGCGATGCCTGTCCGCGCGATTACAGTGTCTGTGCGCGTGCCGCCCATGTTCGCGTGCCGCCCACCCCAACCACTTTACGCAGTGTAGACAGATAGAGCTGTGGAGCCACGCACAATAGCTATTATCGCAAGAAAACTTGGAGCAGTTCTCTATTAAATATTCTAATTAATTCCCTAGCTCAAACTTTTTGCGTGGGGCGATTTTGCGGCCACGGCTGTTGTATGTAGGTGGAGGGGTTGGGGAACGCGCCGTAGCAACACAACAACTACGGGCAGCTGCAGCACCACGACTCTGCTTCTTTCTAGGTGCTGCAGACTGTGAAGCTTTCCGCTTGCCTCTTTGGGTCAGTCGTATAGCTTCTACAGCATCGCGCTCTTGCTTTTGACGCTCTCGTTCAGCTTTGCGTGCAGCTGCTTCCTCACGCTTCAGCTGTGCTCGCTCAGCAGCCTCCTTTCTCCTTGTTGCAGCAGCAGCTTTCTTCTCAGCGTCAAGCTTTTGCTTCAGCTTCCTGTTAGACTCATGGAGCTCTCGCTCAGTGTGTTTGCGGAGCTCGTTGTCCCTCTCCTCCTGCTCAAATACATCCTGAAGGTGTTGAGCCTCATTCACTCCCCGGGGAGAGTACCATTGTGTCTTTGAGCGAGTCTCTTTGCGCTGAATAAGCGGCAGAGGCTTGCTCTTTGTAGACTTGCTCTTTGTAGACTTGCTCTTTGCGTGACTTAGAGTATCTTGCAAGTTGTCCCTCTCCATCTTCAGCAGCTCATTTTGGGTTGTAAGCTGGTGGAGTGTTTGCCGCAGCTCCTTTGCCTCGTCCGTAGTCGGGTCCTGCACAGATTGCCGCCAAATCCTGTCATTGTGTCGCCAGTCGTTAGCTTCATTGAAGGCTTGTGCTGCAGCTGCCTCCGCTTGGCTGGGGGTGAAGCGGTCGAGTATCACGTTGGGGTTGAGCGGAGCGATCCCTACTGCCTCAAATGAGCGGAGAATAAGCTTCGCAGTAAATGTCTGCGTCCAGGCTTGCCAGAAGATCCTAAAGAAATCACCTTTCTTAATTGGCGTTAAGCCTTGGCTGTTGTGGAGGTGATTCGCAAGAACTATGGAGTAGTTGGTTGCTAATGGCGAAAAGCATAACCTCCCTCCCCGTAGGTAGAACATCCCACCGCGCAGAACCATGAAGATCTTCCAGCAACACCATGCAGCAGCCCACCATCCTACCGAGTTCAAACGAATCCAATAACGTACTTGATAGGTGGTAAAATTTATTTTAAACATCAAAAAGCAAAATTACAACAGTCTTGGTTGACGTTACAAGGAATCTATCTGCAGCGCTATGCACTGTGAACACGGCCCACCCCTGTCTTATTCAATGCGATGACAATCGCTATCTCGGAGGTCTTAGGACATGCGCTGGTATGTCTAGCATCTACTAGTAGGTTATGAAGTTGTGCAGTGGCCTACAAGACCTTGTCCGGAATTGCCCGCGAAGACAAGCAAACTCCTGCGAGCAAGAAAGCAATACTCGCGTGCTGAGAAAGCACGTTCTGTATGTTTAGCGTCCTACATTGTACACATACGCTATGCTCGAATCGCTTAAGCTGTGGCGCATGCTTCTCGAAGCTTCTCTTCTCGCGTGCTGCGCCTGCTAGTTATTCTTAGAAGCTGACCGTGTAGAGAGCGAGGGTGAGGCCGTTGTTGGCGTTTTGCGCGAGCCAGCCCTCCTTCCTCCGCATACGTTGCCATGGACCCAGCCAGCCGAGCGCTGGCGCAGGCTCTGCCTGCAGGCGTGCCCGATACGTTTGCTGTTCGATCAGAACACAGCAATGTCCCGATCTCTACCCTGGTCCATCGGCGTAACGGACGACACTCGCGGGGGGAGCAGGCCCGAAGCCAGCAGTACCTCAGCCAAGAGGAGGAGAAAGGCCTGATCCAGTTCTTGCTACTGATGTCTAACCTTGGCCACCCAGTGCGAATGAAGTTCCTCCGCTCCTTAGCTTTTAGTATAGCCCGCCAGCGGTCTACGAAGACGCAACCAATCAAGCCCCCGGGCAAGAACTGGCCGAAAGCCTTCGCCGAGCGGCACCCTGAACTACAAGCAAGAAAAGTTAAATCGATAGACTGGAAGCGTCACAAGAACAACGTATATGACAAGATAGTCGAGTGGTTTGATATAATCGGACAGGTACTAGAGAATCCAGATGTCCTCCCAGAAAACGTCTATAATATGGATGAGACTGGTGTCATGCTAAGCATGCTTGGTTCAATTAAGGTCTTGGTAGGTAAGGATAACCGGCGGAACTATGAGGTGGAGGCGTGAAACGGACGATGGTCACCGCGGTCGAATGCGTGAGTGCAGATGGTAGAGCGCTGCTACCACTAATTATCTGGCCCGCTTCAACCCACCGCAGCAATTGGACCACTCACGAGACGCCAGGATGGCACTATGCGCACTCTGAGAACGGGTACAACGACTCTAAGATCAGTTTAGAGTGGTTTACGCGTGTGTTCGATCCTCAAACTAAAACACGAGCTAATCGAAAGCCACGTGTGTTAGTGTGCGATGGCTTTGGGAGCCATGAAACGCTCGAGATCCTAGAATTCTGTCTTACAAACAATATTATTCTGTGTCGTTTGCCCTCTCACACATCTCATAAGCTACAACCCTGCGACGTTGGGCCTTTCGCACCCTTGAAAACGGCATACCGTGACCAGGTTGAACGACTGAACCGAGGAGGCGTAGACATAGTCGGCAAAGAGCATTTCACCTACCTATACCGTCCTGCCAGGGAAATGGCATTAACCCGAAGGAATATCAGGCCCGGGTGGTCTGCAACCGGCCTGTACCCTTTTAATCCAAATAGAGTACTAAAAGACATCCCCAAACCTCCAGCTGCAGTTGACATTCCAGGAACCACTATTGCGAGCACTAATGAGAATGACACAACGCCTCAAATACCTATGACGCCAGTAACACCAGTGACGGCGGAAGCGCTTACATCGTTGCATAATACGATCAAGCAGGACATCCATGTGGCTGACGAGACGAAGAGGCGTATACAGAAACTTACAAATGCTGCTCAGATCTCGTTTGCTGAGCGAGTCCTCCTAAAGGACCACAACCAATTTCTTTTCAAGATAAACAACGAAGCTAAAGCTCGTCGATCCACCAGGTCAGTCGTGCTAGGCAAGGCGAAAGTAATGAGCTTCGAGGACCTTGAAGAGGCGAAGGCAAGGCGTGCTGCAAAAGAAGAAGCTGCCGCAAAGAAGAGGCAGCGTAGTCGTAAACGCAAAGGTCTCACACTAGAAACAAACGCCAGTTCGTCGTTATATAAAGGTGAAACAGTGCAGGTGTACGAAGCGATAGCGCCAGCAAGCGCTTCTACGTCGTGGAGGGCTCCCGTAGCGCGGATGTACTAGGAAAACTCTAGCGCTTATAGCTCTGCTTCTAGAAAATTATATTTAGAGCCTTAGCTTATTCTTATATGTCTTTCCTTTATTGCTAATCCACGCTTAGCACTATGGCAATGCTGGTATCTTCTATGAGGTCTTAGATTGACTAGTATTCGCACTGCGCCTAGTTGGTATCGTCTGCATCCGCGCTGCCTTCAACTAATAGTATAGGGGAAGATGATACTCTAGGCGTAATATCCATCCTTACGTGCCCGGACGCACGGTGTAACAGGGCGCTTTCTTTTTCAGACCCTTGGATTGTCCACAGCGTGCCTGCATATAGAAAAGCGTAATGCACATTCACTCTGCAGCTCTCGCAATTCTAGCACATCGGCCTCTAACTCGAAAAAAGTGCGTTGTTAACCGTGCTATCGCTCGTTCTATTAATACTGTTAACTAACTCTCCTCTAATACCTCTCTGCTCCTCTGCGACGGTACACTTCTGCGAATAGCTTAGTAGGCTAGAAAGGAGGCTAGGATAGCAAAGTTTAAGACTGCACACTCAAAAAGTCGATTTAGAGCAATAAGTATACATCCTAGCAATTTCTCCACGTAGACGGCAAGATCGCTAAACTGCCTGCCTAGCCTGATAGTTGCTTAGGCATCTCGCTTCCTGTTAGTATATAGATAGCTACGTAACCTAGAGCTTAGCTCCCTATCGAATACAATCCTGTTCTACACTAGCAAAGCCCTTGGCTTAGCACTCTTCTGAGTCTCGCCTGTTACATGCACAGCAGCTAGCGCTGAATAATGGTATGAATGGCAGGACCTGAGGCAACGGGTTGTAAGGGGCGCGACTCCGGGGAGAGTAGTCTTAAGCTCGGGAGCACAATCGGACAGGCCAAGGTAACAAGAGGTTGTATTCGATAGGGAGCTAAGCTCTAGGTTACGTAGCTATCTATATACTAACAGGAAGCGAGATGCCTAAGCAACTATCAGGCTAGGCAGGCAGGCAGGTAGGCAGCTTCGGTTGGTAGTCAGGTTGATTAACAAGAGGTAACTCAAGGAGCTACAACTACAGACAGACAGGGTAGATATTTATGCGAGCGCCAAGCGCACCTAGTGTTCGTGCGTTGGCTGCCATAGCTAGCGCTGTGACACTTACTCTATTGGCTTGAGAACAGTCGGACACTGTGTCTCAGCATCACCATATGCTATACCCAAAGCTCCATCCGGTGAACCAACACACTTGTGTTATGTTAGCTATTTAATCACCATTGAATCCGAATAACATACTGCAGTTTGCCAACCAGGAGAATTTGGTGATGTACTTTTCCCACAAGGAAATTGATAAATTTCTTTAGTCTCAAAGGTTAAACATACTTGTGGGGTTTTGCCATCATAAGTTGGTTCTCCGAAACATTCCTATTAATGTGTTAGTTATGTAAAACTTCATGTGCAAAGCTATCTATACACAAGGACAACCACCCTTAGCCTTACGGCATCCAGGCCCAGAATGTATTGCAATACTAATTGCAAAGAAGAGGTTTAGTCCCAGATAAATGTTCATTCTCAATATGCTAGTTATGACAAATGTAGGAAATAAGGTAAAGGTTATCATAACTGAAGTGGGTAGGGAACTGATCATTTAACGTGCTCCACCAGTGAGCTGCGCACCCCAGTAAGCTGCGCATCCCACCAAACTTGACGCGACGCTCTACACCATTGAGCCACAACGACGTAGTTAAAATAAATAAAACTTAGAGATGTAATTACTTATTTAGCTCTACATGAAGTCCGAGTATGTCATTCAACGTGACACTTCGTGCACGTTGGCGGCGCGCGCCGACGTCGCTCACCAGCCTGGTTCTGGCTATCTCCTATGAGTAACCTTTCTGCCTCTGTAGCAAGCTGCTGAGCCTGCTGTACCTGGAGCACTCCACCAGAAGCAATATATTGACGTGGCTGGCTCTGCTTTTGTCGTTGGCGCTGGTTTTCTTCACGTAGCTTCTTATTCTCCTCCACAAGTATCGTTGCTGATTGCATTGCAAGCTGAGCGCTCTTAGCAAGCTGGCGTATCGCAATGCTTGTTGGACTCTCTGGCTGCCGGCGCAGTCGCTCTTGGAGATAGCGTACCTGCTGCTGAAGCTCTGCTACTGTATGCGGTGTCTCTGTCTGCGCTGCTGCTTGCGCTACAACATTGTTATCTATAGTTGTCTGTGGTGAAGACGGTGTTCTGGCTACGGTGAGCGACGATAGAACGCGATCTGGACAAGGAGGGACAAGTCCTGCCGCCCGAAAGCCTGCCTGGATATTCTGCTGCGTGAAAACTATCAGCCGGATCCGTGTATAGGCTGTAAGAAAGTCTGTTTTGTCAACATGGTAGACGCCGTGGCGGGCGAGCTCCTCGACCTCGCGTCCGTACGCGCGCTTTAGTGGAGAGTAGCAGCTTACGTCTAGAGGCTGGAGGAGGTGCGATTTATGAGGCGGCATACAGAGAGTGATAATCTTGTTCTCGGTGCAGTACTGGTCGAACTCTGGCGTTGCGTGGCTACCATGGCCGTCTAGAATAAGCAGCCGATAGACTCCAGCTGTACGAGCNAAGTAGAGCTGCGTCTATAGCTGATTTCTTTAGTCTCCCTCCTATCTGCGAGTCATGTAGGAGGTTTGTGGTCTCGGCTAGGTAGCCAAGTCTCTTAGCTATTATCCGTTCTGTTACTTTCCCTAGGCAGCTAAGTAGAGTAATTACTCTATAGGCCTTTGGGATGGAATAGTCGGGTTTAGATGGCTTCTTTAGAATTGCTCCTGTAGCTCTTCTCCAGCACGTTGGATGGTATCCATAGTTAAATAGCAGTGAGTAAGCTTTGAAGAACGTATTTGGCTGAGCTTGGTAGGCAGCTGTGATAATTTCCTGTGATAAAGCGTCTGGGCCAGGCGAGCTACTTTTAACCTTATTAGAACAAGCCCGTTCTAGTTCGGCTATTGATAGCGCTGGCCACTCCCACTCTTTCTCTTGGTGGTTATTAAAGCTTGGTGGTGCTGTACTTGGGGGTGGTGGAAATAGTGCTTTTCGAAAGGCTTTGCACTTTCCCCTAAAAGAGGTTTCTAGTGTCTCTCCCTGGATAGGAGGGATTCTTTCTACTCTCTTTTCCTTAGTATAGTTCATAGCTTTAAAGATAGATTGTGGGTCTTCTTTTTCAAGGAAGTTGTTCCAGTGCTCTCGTTTAGCTTTCTTAATTGCTGTTTGGTAGTAGCATCTGGTAGTATGACGCTGGTTTTGTGGTTTTTGCTGGCTTCTTTTTTGGCTGTACTGTTGTCCAGGCCTGGTTTGAGTTATTTGCTGCGATACTAGAGTAATTGCTGTGCCAATTGCATCTAGTTGCAGCTTAAGCTCGTTGTCTTGGCCTAGGAGTAGGTTTCTTGAATCTGCTTTTCTTGGTTGGTTGATCTGATCTAGTGATTGTAGAACTGCGTTGTTCTGTATAGCTTTACTTAGCTCTTCTCTAAATAGGTTGGCTACTCTGCCCGTTTCGGTATAGTCTCTAAAGACGTCAAGTAGCTGCTAATAGCTGGCCGTCTTGGCTAGTTTTACAGCCTGGGTCCCACCAGGGGTGGTGCTCGTTGGCGTCCATTAGTAGTAAGGTAGATGTTGGTAGCTGGGTGTTGGCGAGTAATCTTTGAAATGTTTTTGTATTTTCTGCGTTTTGCTAGCTGGCTTGGTGGGTGTAGCTGGGAGGGACTCTATGTCCATTTCCCTGTCGATTTGGGCCTCGGGGCCTGTTTTCTCCTGTCTATTTTCTTGAGTATTCACTCTAATAGTATCACTATCAGGGGGCTTTTTATTACTAAGCTTTTTTCTTAGTAAGCAGCTATGTGGTCTGTGTGTTTTTTTTTTTGTGGTTGAGACGTTTTCAAATTAGCTACTTTACCAGCTTCTAGCTCTATAGCGCGTAGGCTGCACGACGTCGCACTAGTTGCAATCGATTTCTTAGGATGGATTTGTATATATTCAGCTAAAATTACACCTATTCTGAAGAACTTGAAGTTGGTGTTGTGGATAATTATGTACGTTGTGCCTAGACTTGCATCTTGCAGGACGTCAGCGAAGATCTCTGTCAGGGCGACCCAGGCATTCGCGTCCTCGAATAAGCTTTTGCCTGCATAGTCGTGCTTCTTGCGGACGTGCGACACAAGAGACGGCTGCTGGTGCATAAGCATATACAACAAGCCCCGCAGCACAGCTGTGGCACTATTAATGCGCGAGTCAGTCGCTTGGCAGAAGAAGTACGACAGAAGAGTATTCTGAGGTAAAGAACTTCGCAGCTCGTTGATGACACCACACAGCAGCATCGTTTTTCCCTTGCCAGGATCGCCTTTGACCCAGAGCAGTCGGCTGTGCTTGTCCTCATGCCACTGCCTAAACGCGGTGTTGTCGAGGATCCAACGGTAGGAGTCTGTTAGCAGTCCGCCTTTTGTCTCCTCGATGCGCTTCTTGTCGTCGCGCGGGTCTGTTTGGCGTATGTCTTGAATGCATCGTTCCAGCTTGTGAACCTCGTCCATTAGACGCTTGAACGCGCTCGGTCCTCCTTCACCGTAAGCCGGCGCAATCTCAACATCTAAGACGCCTGCTAACGAATACCACGCATCTTCATCGCGTTTGGTCTGCCTGTCGCCTTTCCACTGCAGACGCTGCTTGATACTAAAGCAGGAAAGCGAAGTTCCGCTAAGAACTTCAAGCGGTATGCCTGTTGTCTTGTGAATCGGGAGCTTAAGCGAAGTCTTGTTGCCAAGTATCTTTCCTTCTTGAGAATAAAACTCAACAACAGTAGGGGCGAGAAGCTCTTGAAGCGTCCAGCCACGTGTGAACCACCGACTCGACCTGAATGCAAGCTCCGAGCTGGACCCTACAGACATGCAATCGGCGTTGATAGACACATCTGAGAGGAAGACGTAGCACTTGATGGCAGAGCGGTACCAGTGAAACATGGACTGTATCGCACACGAATGCTCAGCCTTGTCTGTCGTGTCGATGCAGCACGTGTCAATCCAGAAGTACTGGAGATTGTCGTGCTGCGCTTGTTTTCCGCAGAAGAGGATCTTCTTGTAGCCCGGCTTTATCTTGCCACCGCCTGTCTGGAGGTCTGCAAAGGTCACCTCGTCCCCATCTGCCTCTCAGGTGTGTGAAAGTATCGCATAGGGGGGTACAGCGCCATCGTCGAAGCTGTGGATTCTGAGCTCTCCGCTTTCGCTGTACTATAAGAGCCGCATAGGTTCGTATGGGTGTGTAGTAGGTGTACGCGATAGGAACGAGACTTGAAAGGCTGAACTCGGTAACCTAATTAGTCGCGCGGGCGCTTGTTGGCTGCTTTCCTGCTACCGATAGATGGTCAGCATACAGAGAAAACGACGAGCAGGTGCACCGGCTCAGGTACCAGCAAGATCCTTGTGATGCGTCAAGGTGTCGCGACTTGAGGCTGCCGGCTTTGTTGTAGGTACTCTTGTTTTGGCGGAAGCATGTGTGAAGCCCTAGGCGGGGTAAAGCGTGCCATGTGCACTGCTCGCAAGGCTGAGCCGCGTCTGCATCCAAAGCTGCAAAGGAGCTGAAGCCCTTGGCGCTATTGCCAGGGTCTAAGTACTGACGCGATTAAAGCTTGCCATTACAACTCAGGCCATATGAGAAAGCAGTCGCACAAATGCAACACTTGGTTAGTTATAGACAGCATTTAGGTTTAGATTCGACTCAAATTTTCCTTCCTATCTGGCCTACTCAATGCTGCGAGATCCTGTCATACAGAGCTAGAGAGAGTGGTCTAGTACATCCTGGCTACAGGCGCTCTCCATGTAGATACCGGCGCATGTGTTAGCTTAGGCGTATTGATCTTTTGCGTTGATACTTTAAGCTTCAGCGACGACAGAATCGTCGGTCCTTCTAACGCGTCGCTCTTGAGAAGCCAACAGAATTTACAACCAGTCTGCTTCTAAGAATAGCTGACAACTGTGTGCTTGCGCAGCACACGGTAGAAGTTTCTAGAGCGCTGCGCCACAGCTCGAGCCGTCTTGGTATAGCGTAAGTGTACATCACAGGCCGCTAAGCTTTCAATACTGGCTGTTTCAGCACGCTAAGTCTTCTCGTCCAATCTGATGAACTGGCACGTCGCACCGGAGCAACTCGGAGAGCACTTGGATCAGTGCTGCAAACATTTCTAAGAGCAGACTATATTATACAGTCACTTAAGTATCTTATAAGGACTCCGAGGAATTAAGCGATAGTGTTATATAAGAGAGAGCAGGGGTGTTCTGTCGTTGCACCTTCTATGCCAAAGACAAGAAGCTTAAGAACACAAGCTACAACGCTGTAACTTTACTATGTAGAGCTTGCAATAGGTAGAGATAAAGGCAAAGAATACAATCTTATCAACTTGACCCTATACGATTGTGCTAGGTGGGTATAACATGGTTGAACAACATTCGTGGTTCGTTGCGGGGGGATGTTCGACCCTCAGGGACGGACGTTTGCTAGTCTTTTTCGTATCGAGCTTGGTTCGGCATCAGGATAAAGCCGCATAGCAGCTTCACTAGGATGATCTTAGTTATAGTGCCGCTGAAGTGCTAGAGGTATTCACTTTCTTTGTTTTCGGGATATCTGGAGTTGTTGTATCACTTGGTTTACTCCTTTGCCTGGAGGCGCTGCATGTAGCCTTTTTTGTATGTCGGGAAGCTTCGCGTTCCAGAAAGGAGGTCTGAATATATTTCGCTACATCAACTGAACTCGGGCCTACTTGCGTAAGCTGAGGGAAAAGATCCACGCACAATGGTTTTCCTAGTTGTCTTGCTGTCTGAGGAACAGGACAACCATTCCTAGTATGAGGCATCGGGCTCGGATCAGCATTGGAGGAGTCGATAACTGGTATCATGGCCCAAAACTCCCTAGCAGCGTCCTGTGCATCATTCCTAGGACAGGCAAGTTGGAGAAAGGAGCATTTGGTGCTTAGTTCTAGTGAATGCGAATCCAGCTTTTTCTTCAGCTTGCAGTTTTCGCGCCGTACCATCTCAGCGATATCCCAAGCATTCAACGGGATCTCGCCGTTTTTTCGTCTCCACACAAACTCACCGGCATCCATTGAAGCCATTCCCATAGATTTCAGTCTCTTCAAAACTCTCAGTAAGTCAGCAGAAGAACTACTAGCTGAGAGTGGTACATGTGGTTGCGATGTGAAGGATGTGGGAGTTTTGGCTTCTGGAGGTATCATCCACAGCCGCCACCCAACTAGGTGGATGTTCACCGATGTTATCACAGGTATCTTCGCTGTCAGAAGATTTCTTATACGCGGATCTGGATGCCTGAGGGTAATGACGCGGGTAGTAATGACGGGCGGTGATTGAATTTGGATGCGGATATCTGGACTGGCGCCTTGCTGCAATCAGCATCAACACAATTTGGTACGCGTCATCATCTAGCTTCTTCTTGAGCAGTTTTTCATCGGTGAAGTCCACCAAAAGTACGAGTACCAAAGCACATTGTGACGATATATGTAGCTTGTAATGACTGGATAGAACTTCCGACTTGATTGCGCAAAATGGCTTAGGTATTTTTGGCAATGTAAGTGCTATACCACTTTGCATAGTAATTCGTTCGGTATAGTCCAACTTGCTGCGTTGTATCGATAATGTTTGAAGTAACCTTGAACAAAGTAATAAAGCCTCCTGTTAGCTTTACTCAGTACCTGAAGATCCAGGATGTTGAGAAAAGACGCAATTTCGACTGGGTTTTCATTCGGCAGTATGTGAAATCCTGTAGACAATATTTCATGGTTGAGCGCGTGGTAACACTTAAGCTCTGATGACGATCATATGCTGCGAGTGTTAGGATAGGGAACATGTCAGGTCTTTGGTCGCCACTTCATCTCAACATTCTTACTTGCGTCCAAGAAGGGTCTTTGGGAGGGGCAGAACCGCTTCAATCCGAAATGTGGCACTATGCGACTGGAAGACTGGGAAGCCACCGTTACACAACAGCATTACACATCCATATATTAACGCATGGCCTGGTCATGATTTAACTAGTTGATGTTTTTTTAGGTGGATTGCGGACATCGACAACATAGTACCCACGCTGTTTAGAATACAAGTCAACCAGCAATACAGCAGTTTTCCATAATTGAGGATTAAGGACAAAGGTTCGTTCCAAGCCTAGAAGGATAAGCCCCCTGCCGGCCAAGAGCGCGGGCAACAAAAATGAGACAGGTTTGTTCCCATGAAACAACTGTCATGTTAGGTGGAAACGCCTCTAAAAGCAACAGCCAAAGACCTCCTAAAACAAATACGTTTCGCACCGCCACATGGATATAGAAAGCAACAGGCTGTGTTTACGGATTTGTAGTTATCTTAAGCATACCGAATGATATATCTCCTTATCCCACTAACTCCTTCAAGTCATCCCGTGCTCTCCGAAGTATCGTCTTCATCTCCAAGTACAGCTCTCGATTTGGAACCCTCCATCTCCCACCACCAGGAAATACTTTCCTCCGTAATCTATTGACGCAAGGAGCAAGTGGTTTGTAGTAAGTCGTAAATCTAGCCTCAATAGTGTCCAGAAAATCCGTCTCGTCAGAAATCAAGCCTTTTTTAAGCTCCGCTAGTTTTCCACTAGACTCGTAGTTCCAACATTCGAACTCAGTTGACCCAATGTCTTTGCCAGGCCCATCATAATGAATACACACCCAGAAAAGGACCCAGAAGAACGATTCAAGATCGTGCATGAATGAGTGTTGTTCGTCGTCTAAAAGCACTCCAATTGCCATGAACGCTCGCGTGCCGGTTTTCCCACGCGCCCCTGAAGATGTCTCTCGCTGTTCATTGATCGCAAGGTCGAGATCGACCAAGAACGCCGGCCAGGACGGGTTGTCGGCATCCTCGTTCACCATGAGGTTGTTTGGTGATATGTCGCGTTGGAGTATGCCACCCAGTGTGTGTAATGACTCATAGCCCTCAATGCATTGCTCTAATGCAGCAAGCAGACTGGCTGGGGAGCTTGCTTTGTAGATGGCCTTCCCGTAGTCCCACACGATCACACGGCGGCGGACCCTATTCAAAATCGCAGGTTTTGTTGGAGAGCTAGAGCAAGGGCGCTTGCTAGGTGGCAGCGGGGCGTTCATGGAGCTCGAAGATCGCTTCCTTCCGGCTACCCTGCTGCTTTCGTCTCTTCGCAACGCCCGGCGTCTAGTGTTATTTGATCGCGGTATTGGCCTTTTTGGCGTGTAGTTCATTGCCTTCGTTATGTTCAACCCTTTCCGTACGTTTGCGCAGATGTCATCGTCTTGGCCGTCTACACGGACCGTCCCGTGGTAGAAGTACCTCGCGACGTTCTTCACCCCCTTCTCCGTCGCCTCGCGTAGCAGCTCACCCTCCTCTTCGCGCTCCGGATACTGCCATGAATCTTTGACAACGAGCGGCGTGCTAGGGTCTTCTTCTCGGTGAACTTTCCAGCAGGTCGTTGCCCGGCCAGCGACGCAGGGCACCCTCTTTATAACCTCATCAATGACGAGGCGCTCCTTCCCGTTCTCATGTTCAATCTCGATGTACCGCCTGTTTCCAATCGTGACGATAGTCGGATCGAACCCCAGCTGTGCCTCGTTCATCCACAGAAACCCAAGTATTGCAGACACAAACTGAAGTCCATCCTCATTGACGTCGAACTGCTCAGAGGCGATACCCCCAAGTCGGTCGAACTCCCATAGCCGCATAAAGGATCCGCAGAGAGTGAAACCAAGAACGAACCGGCGGCTGTCTTGCGCGGCAAGCACCTCCCGGGCGTACCGGCCCAGGTCGAGCCACGCCTTGGACGCTTTGTCGGCTGACGGGTTGCTCTTCAGCTCTCCAGGTACGAGAATCTGCGACCAGCGGCACTTCGAGTCCACACCAGCGTTCGCATCGTCTACGAATCCAATGTCCAACTTGCGATGGGCCGTAGAGCCTTGCAAGGGTTGATAGGGGTGTGCCAGCAGTCGCCGTGAACTCCGGGGTGTTGACAGGTGGTTATTCGCAATGTCGTGGAGCTGGTCTATAAGCGGTGCAAACCAGCTCAAAACATCCTTCTCCTTCGCCCCTTCAGGCCAACCCTGCCAACCACTCTCCACACAGTAGAGCGGGTTGTCTCCTTCTTTGCACTTGTCCAACACAGCCTGTGCCACTTTTTTCAATCCTGGCACATCTCCGAAGAGTGCATTGAAGAAATCGGGTACACCAACGTACAGGTCTCCTAACTCTTCCTTCAGCACATTATCGACGTGTTTGCGGTGCTCGGCCGAGTTCGCGAAGCTGCCCGTATTGATCGACAGCGGTGTTTGTTGGAAGGATGAGGAAGGGCGGGGTGGTGGTGTGGATTCGGTGACCGCTTCATATACCCTATCCCAAACAACCTTATCGGGCTGGTTGTTGACGATTGCATCGAGTAGAGGTCGTATCCGTTGGTTGTCGAAATTACCAGAGCTGACTTCTGCATTGAGCCTCAAGAGGTCATGGAAGAGGGTCTTGCCTCTATTTGGCGACTGCAAAGTTCGAGCGGCCGGGAGGGCTTGCAAAGCAGAGAGAAGACTGACTAACAAATCCTGGGTTTCTAATGCGCGTTAGAAGTGCGGTAAAAATGTTCAACCTGTACTACCTTCATAGCCCACCTGGTCAAGCGCTTCTGAGGAGTTGGAGACGCCAATATTTTCGCATATCGATGTAAAAGTATTGCGAAAGTCATCTAGTCCTTTACCTATTGGTTTAGACTGTATGATTGGCAACAGCGATTGTGTGGACATCCTCGAAGAGACATATCAGCCGCTAATATCTTGCCAAAGCGTTGTCGTCGCAAACGCAATCACTCAGAGTTCCACGTCATTCGGAAAGGGTTAGAGAAAACAAAGGTGACGAGGTAAGGCGTATGATGTAAGTGGTGAGGGTTAAACAAGGTAGAGACAAACACGCGACGACGCGCACACTAGGCCGGCGCGACGGCACTTCGGATTACTACGTACCGATGACGGCCAACCCACGTGAACACCAAAACAGCTCTACGACCTCGGGATCGCGCAGATGGATCCTAGTGGCCCAAAAACTGCTCAATATATTATCAGCTATAAAAGCAGATAAATACGCCACCCAAAATATGCGTAGGAAATCACTTTTCTTCATATTAAGTAATCTTTGATCGCTCTGCAATAGATTGGTGAGCTCAGTGCTGTACGCGGTTGCCAAAGGTGAGTACACTGCAACGTCAAGTGGCTAGAGGTTGTAAGTGGCGTGAGGCGGAAATAATGCGAGTAGTATTCAGTGGGTATGTCAGTACTTGATGAAGGAAGGCGCCAGGCGACGGCCATGCCCGTCGACGAGAAGCATCCGGTAGTCGCGTTTTGCTTTCTCCTTCGTGAGCCGATCGAACACCTGTTCAACCCAAGCCAGCGCGAGCTCATTATTGCTCCATCCTGACGAGCTTGTACAGCAAAAAGTCTGGTGTTTTCCCACCTCCAGGTCCCTCGTAGATTATCGTAGGATCTACCAATCTCCCATCAACGCAAATACAGCCAATAATCGTTATCCAGTCCCTAATTCCATCTTGGAGAGCTGGCCTGACTTTCTTCTTATCCCATAGCTCCTTCTAAAAGATTCTTTTTGGTCATGAAATATGGCCAAGTAAGAAGCCCTTCCTATCCATATTGTAGATGTTATAGGGCGCGACGTCGTACTGATCGAGCTTAGCATAAAGGAGATCGAAATACGATTGGTGGTTAGCTAGGTTGTTAGCTAGATGACGGTCGCAGTCGACACTAGTAGCTTTTTAATAAATATTTTGTCGTGGTCACGCCTCCAAAATAGAGTAACCCAGTCAGTGAAGGGCTCCCATTCTGCAGTAACTGCCACATATTTTTTTACTATTAATCATGAAGTTGGTAGCCCGCATTCTGATAGTTCGTCCATATATTTTACCAGCTCAGATTCTTGTGGTGGAGTGAGTAATTGGCGTTTTTTTTGCAGCTGCCGTTCGCGTCACACACCGTGCTGAGGTCGGGGCGTGTTGCACTTTCAGTATGAATGTCAGCGTGCCATGGATAATGATCTTGACGAGGTCCGCCGGCACTGGCTGGCTTTGAGTGCGATCAATACAAGTTAACGCGTCCTGAAGGTAGGTGCTGAGGCGTGTAGCGTGCTCGCGGAATGGGTTGGCCATGCGGGCTGCTGAGGCCAAGGTGTCGCCATGGCACGCCAGTCGCAGTGGACGCTACGGCTGAGTGGTGGCTAGCCAATTGGCGTCAAGAGCGAGCGTTTAGGTGCGAAAAAACGACCGAATTCCAAAGATCAAGTTCTCGCTGTGTATGTATGGTGTTTCGGCAGCTGCTTGAGTTATGCATGCATTTCAGCAGCGGATAGAGCACCGGTTGGCCAACGGAACTTTCCGGTTGTCGACTGAAGTTTTTTGAGGGGTAGCAGCCTTGGCTCTTGCCCCACGCTGAAGTATCCCAACTTCATCATATGAGCAAAAGCACATCAAATGGCTCTATCAGAGTCGGAGGTGTGCCTTATAGAGGAAGGGGTATTCTTTTTAGACGACCCAGAAGTTGGAAAGAGATTCCAAGAGATCAAAGAGAAGCGGTTTCCCTTCCAAACGGTAGAAGGTCTCGACTTCTGTCGAGTCAGTACCCTCCAAGATAAGGTAACTAGCCCCACCATCTCGTGCACGCGACCACCTCGTGCACGCGCGGCCTAGCAGCCACCTCTACCTCAACACCTCATATCTCTACCATCATGAGTAATATCGAGGCTGCGCTTGCAGCTATCGATGCCTTAGGACCTGAGGAGTCTTTTACGTATACTGAGATTTCAAAAAGATACGGTGTTACTCGAACTACGCTCGCCCGAAGACACCAAGGTCGCTGCACCTCGCCTTCGACAGGCTATCAAAAGCAGCAGCTCCTCCACCCACAGCAGGAGCAGGCCCTAATCGCCTATATCAATCGACTGACAGATAGAGGCTTACCACCTACTCAGCCAATGATACGCAATTTTGCCTCACAGATTGCCAAGACTGAGGTTGGAGTACACTGGGTTAGTCGCTTCGTGCAGCGCTATCCTGATCAACTTACCTCAAGGTGGGCAAAAGGCCTTGATAACTGTCGCCACAAAGCAGATTCAAGGAGTAAATACAACCTCTAATTTAGCCTCCTACGCGATAAAATTAATCAATATCACGTCGAGGCGCGTCATATCTACAATATGGATGAGAAGGGCTTCATGCTTGGTATCGTAAGTCGTTCAAGGAGGATCTTTAGTAAGGCCTCGTACGAGGGCATAAGGAGGAGGAGTACGATACAGGATGGCTCACGCCAGTGGGTAACGCTATTGGCCTGTATCTGCGCAGATGGATCTTGCCTTGAGCCTGCCCTCATATATCAATCAGCCTCAGGATCGATACAGGACACCTGGCTGCAGGCCCTTGATCCAGATATCCATCAAATTCGAATATCTTCATCACCT
The DNA here is from genome assembly GCA_002286855.1 of Bipolaris cookei. Taxonomy (NCBI): domain Eukaryota; kingdom Fungi; phylum Ascomycota; class Dothideomycetes; order Pleosporales; family Pleosporaceae; genus Bipolaris; species Bipolaris cookei. The sequence goes on from NRSV01000089.1 coordinate 77,022, forward strand.
TCTGGATGGACCAATAACGAGGTAGGCCTCGCGTGGCTTCAACAGGTGTTTGATCGTAGTACGAAGGCGAAGGCTCGATCCTCCTATCGATTACTCGTCCTTGACGGCCATGGATCTCACGTTACAATGGATTTTATCAAGTATTGTGATGAGCATAAGATCCTCCTCGCAGTATATCCTCCTCACTCAACCCACACGCTGCAGCCTCTTGACGTTAGCATGTTCAAGCCTCTCTCAACAGCGTACTCAAACGAAGTTTCTGCCTTCATGGATAGGAGCCAAGGCATCACTTCAATGAGTAAGAGGGATTTCTTGCCCCTCTTCCAGGCTGCCTGGCAGGCCTCCTTTAAGGAAACGACGATCCTAAACGCCTTCAAGGCTACAGGGATCTCGCCTCTTAACCCAGAAGTTATCCTTCAGCGCTTTACTGTGCCTGATCCTGGAACGGATAGTGACTCCTCAGCTCTTAGTGCCTCTGATTGGAGGAAGATGGAGCGTCTGCTGCGTCAGGTAGTCGCTGATCAGGGCGATAGGCAGGTCAAAAAGCTCAGCCAGGTCCTTCACTCGAGTTCGGTTCAAAATAGTCTCCTCAAGGATGAAGTAAGGAAGCTAAGAGAGGCTCTAGTTAATGAGAGAACACGTAGGAAACGAGGTAAGCCTCTACCCCTACAGGAGGCTGAGGAGTATCATGGTGGGGCTGTATTCTGGTCTCCAAGGAAGGTGAAGGAGGCGCGCGATCGCCTACAACTCCAGGAGGAGGAGGAGGAGGAGGAGCAACTGCAACTCCAAAAAGCTGATACGAGGAGGCAGCGTGAGGAGACAAGGCAGGCCAGGGCGAGAGAGAAGGAGCAGAGGCGTCAGGCAAGGCTTGCAGTGAGTCTAATGAGGCAGAAGGAGAGGGAGGAGAAGGCTATTGAAAAGGCCTCAAGGATCGCGGCTCGCAAGGCTGCAAAACAACTTCAAAAAGCTATCAAAACTTCTCAAAGGGGTAGGAGGAGGAGCTTCAAGGCTCCTGCAAAGGCTACTCAAAAAAAGAGGCCTATCGCGAGGCCTCAAGGTGGTGAGGAGCCTCAGGGAAGTGCTGCAAGCTCACCACCTCCAACCTCACGTCGCGGCCGCGCGATTAGAACTCCGTCTCGATTTCTATAGCTATATATATATTAAAGCCTATTGATCTCACCATTAAAATATATCGCGATAATAACCTTTTAGTGTGGCTCTAGAGCCTCGTTTTTGAGGTAGTCTTGGTGAGGCCGCGCGTGCACGAGGTGGTCGCGTGCACGAGATGGTGGGGCTAGTTAAGTGAAGCCCAAAGGTTACATGGTATATCTAATTATTCATAGCGTATTCGATGCATTATAGAGTCGTTTTTCGAACACTCAGGCCTAGGCCTATTGAAGGTCTATGGCTCACAGCCGGATACCATTTTCACCTTCCTGAACAACCCTTCCAACAAGCCGAGCGAGAATTCCGACGAGAAGAATGAAGGAAAGCAAAATGTGCGCGTCCTACTCGTCCTGCTCTTACCCAGGGGTTCTACTGTAGTCTTCTACAAGCGCTCGCATTTGCACTTTCTACAAGCTCATCTTGCTAGGATCGGGTTGTTGCATGTCCCACCAGAGAAGCTAGAAAGAGAGGGCATTGAGTTGTGTGAGGTCACAATGAAAGATGGTGGTTTGTAAGGAAACTTGTCTAGATTTCACTATGAAACTTCTAACAATCCCGCAGTGCAATTATTGATGGCAGACTTGCTTTCCGGATAATTAATGGACAGGCAATTATCGTCGGATTTGCCGTACAAGAAGAGATCGAAGTCTGGGCTAAGATGTGTCTTCCAAGAGAGACGGGCGTAATGGCAAAGGTGGAGGAAATGAATCGGGAGAAAATTGTCATGAATGTTGAGTTCGTCGAGGGGAAAATCTATCGCTAGCGCTACGCTACCCCAATAATCTAACGCCACTTGCTGATAGGGATTGGCTCTGCGAGAGGTTCGCACCATCGAAAACCAGAGGGGTCTGTTCGCCTGCATACTGTATAACCTCATCGTTGCCCCAGTCTACAGTTTGTCCATACAATATACCTGCTCGAGTTGGCCACTGTTCAGTCGGCCACTGCATTTCGTGCGGAATAACCTCATCGATTGCTGTAGGAATGCAAGACATCTGGCTAATTGTGGAAGGAAATTGATCATCGTGTCCCTTCCATGGAGGATTTTTGACAAATGGGGTGGCTCTCGACTCTACGGGTAGTTTGAGTACAATGAAACCAGATTATGGGGATATTCATACCCATTGTAATAGCCTTGTAATTCGTGTCTGACCCAGTACTCCCTACGCCAAACCGGCGCCTCTGAGGTACTGATCCGGTATTTTCAGCCTTGCGCTTTCCGCCGCCATTCCCGTCATCAACTGTATTGCCTGCTTCTATCTTGTCGTCACGCGCCTTCTCGAACTCTTACCCTTGTGGTGAGGAAGGACCGAGCTCAATTGTAATTCAGCTAAGCGAACTTACCCTTGTATTAAGGCCCACCACGCTGGCGCCCGGTGGCTGTGGTCCATGCTTTTGGCGGCATCCAAACGCCCAACGCATGCGAGGTAGGAGCGATCTGCGGTGGCGAGGCAGGGATGCTTGCCATCTCGAGAACTGTGACGTGGGCTTGACCTGATTAGTCATGCGATAGGAGACATGCTCTCGTCGACCAGGTCAACGATCCTTTTTGCCTTGTTTGCCTGATTTTCCTTGGCACGAATAGTTTCAGCCTGATCCCGAAGCACACGATTAGAGATGTTGGGATCCTCTGGTTTCTGGGCAAACAGGGATACACAAAAGGATCATGTAGGAGGCTCTTGCATCTGCACTGACACAACATAAGAGAGTGCGTTGTTCGCTCTCTGCTGGTACACATGCCAAAATGCATGGCGAAACTGTCTATGACATGACGTGTTGTGAGATTTCATAAGGGCTTCACTCTTTATACATCATTAGTATAGTTCAGTCGTTGTGGAAGTATAGCGGCACAGCACAGTGTACATACAATCGCCTTCTGTTCGCTTTCTAGCCCATCTACGGGCTGCTGGTCAGCGCCACCATCAGCGAAGAGTCACACTTCAACGTGACCTCACTGCCTCCAGTGCAGGGAGGACGCTTGTACCTCCGCCAGTCTGCATTCCGGCATGCTCCTCGACGGATAGGACCCCCAGCCGCCCAAAAGCCCAAGAGCCCAAGAGGTGGGCTTGTAGCGACCTGCTGCCACTCCCCTTTTCAGTGCATACGTAGTATACAACTTGAGGCTATGCTCGGTCGTCTGCTGAGGTGTTGGGAATCGGGGCTGGGAGACCAGGATGGCTATGTACGTGTCTGCCTGGCGCCCTGGTACGCACCGTTTTTTGTATCAGCCACCGAGCGGTGCCACATGCGAACTAGGTTCTTTCAGGACAACAGCACCGACGTAGAGGTGCGTAGAACTTCCACACAGCGAGCACGTATCGTGGAATCTCAAACACAAACGCTGCCCCCAGCGCTGTGAGTCAACCAATGTGCTAGCAGTTGCCGCAAGGCCAGCGTCTTCTCCACACCACCCGCCTACTGTACGGAAAGCCGACACAAACCAGCCCAACAACTGTAGTGAGGTGCAGTCGCACAAGCAACTGAAACACCGCGTCTATAGGTGGCGATATCTTGCCGAATCGGCCGCTTACTCCGCGGTCCTTCCTGCATGACATGATAGCGGCCTGGAAGAGCACTGGCGCTTGCGTATGCGGGAAAAGGGTGAGCCGCCAGCTGGCTCCAGGCCGATCCTTTGGCGTCCAGTGAAACAGTCCGTTAGGCTGCAGCATACACTTGTGTTGCATTGCGTGGACGTTTTGTGTCTCCTTCAACCATGTCTGGCAAGAGCCAACTCTTTACAACCGTCACTTTCCTTTGGCATGTAGACTCATAGTCCAGTGGAGAGGCCTTGCCCATCCAGACACAAGACGACTTATCACTTCACGCGGGTCAGCTCAGGATACACGAAATGGTTGGCATGGCTCTAGCGCTTCTGTTACAGTTTACGATCAATCGCAGTTCGGCCAGGCAACAGCCAGCCGGCCGCCGCAGGCTGGCCATTGCGCATGGACGTTATGCGCTCTTGCTACTTTCAAACCTTCTCGGCTGGGAAATAGCCTCGCATGCAGCGTTCTCTGAAACTCTCTGACTCGCCAGCAGGTATCTTCTGCTTTTGGGCTGGGATTTCCAGGGCAATGGTCACCTGCAGAGACACGGCGAGAGGACTTGCTCCTTGATACACTCCAGTCCTGGTCCGGTGGCGTTTCTGATGCAATTTGCCATGGCTCTGGGCCGGGTTTCGCCTATGCAGTTTGGTTCAATTTACCCGTTCGGCGTGCAAATAAAGATGGACTCTCCCGATTCACTTCGCCTCATGCCAGTGTCATCTCTCGCAAACAATCTCCCCTAGGCCTACCGTCCTTTGATCAATAGACGGTCGCCCTGTTTGCGGCCGCCACAATACCTGACCTTAGCCAGGGTGAGATACGGATATGCTCACCAGAAGCGATTGAAGTACACGTCAACACCCCAACCTATACCGGATCAGTTGAGATATGGGATAAAGATGTCCGAGGATCTGTTTCTCAGCTCTTAGAGAAGCACAAGTCCGATAGTATAGAGTAAGCGATTGGCGTTATACCAGTGTCATACCAAACAGAGCTAACGCATTCCTTAGGACACCAACTGTCGCCCATACGGAAGATACCTCTTCATTCTCGACCGCGCCACAGCCAGAGGCCAGCCATTCTGTCCTCTTAACCCTAGGCCATTTCCATGCCACTGAAAGTCACTGCCAGTCAATACGAAAGCCAGGCTCAAGAAGCACAAACATGGCACAGTCCTCTTTAGAGAAATCTCCGAGTGCCGAGTCTGAACAGAGACATCAAACGCTCGAAAATATTCCCAAGAGACACGAACGGTTTCCAAAATTACCGCTATTATCTACCAATCCTGGTAATCTCCCAAAGAGAGGCAGAATATACAATACATCTCTCCTAACCTTACCAAACGTATTCGCCGAAGCCACGAAGAACGACAAACTTCAGGAGAGTGCCGGAATTAGAAACAATGTCATAACTGGATATAACAACACCTCAAATTCCGATGCAGACGTGTCCGGCAGTGATATTGGTGAAGTTGTCGCAACCAAAGGATTGGCTAGGCTGCCACCAACAGTAAAAATCGACAAGCCTATCCATAATCTGTCGAAGCGAGAACGCCAGCTGACTGGGTTGCTCAAGATTTTCGAAGAGGCGCGTGGTAGAAACAAAGCGCTCAAAGACTTAGGTCCTCTGATTAAATTCATCGGAGACATAAACGCTCTTCTTCTATCTCGCCGACGGTCTGGCAGTAAAAGTTCGCACAATCGGTCGAAGCTCGCCCAATGGCTGGAACTTCTCAACATCTACCTAGGCCTCTGTAGCAATTACTACCTCATAAGAACTACGCACACAAATCGCAAATCGTGTCAGTTGCCCACTTTTTCTCGGTTGCACAAACTTCCCCCAATCCGAAAAGCACGCAAAAAAATAGAAAAGTGGCGATCGCGATTTGAAAACAACGATACAAATGAATGGTCGAAACACGTAACGAAGGTATTACTGAATACAGAGACACTTGACGCTCTGTTCGAAACAAAGCTTGTTGGTGGAATAGGAAAGGGGTTTGTGCAGTTTGGTGAGGACCTTTTGACAAATCAACCTGACTCGCAGCTTCGGAGAAGGAGCGAACGTCAAAGGCTTCGCAAACCGTGACTTTTTTGCTCTTGCAATTTACTGTTCTTACGTATGCCTCTCCTCAGTGGATATTTCAAATATGAATATCGCGGCTACATCTTTGAGTTGTTGTTTGCTTGCGAATTGATTTACACTTTCTTAATAAGTATGTGCTTTTTGACGTAGTGTAGATGTTGTCACACTGGATGATATACCGTAGACTTGCTAACAATTAGTTTCTTGAGTCATTTGTTTAATGTCATTGCTTTGGGTGAGTCCATCAAGCATCAGTCACGGAGTAAACACGCCATTAACCAACACTCACGTAAAGATTCAAGTTGATTGGTTTGATCTCTGTGGTCATGTGCTATCTCTGAGGAGTAGTTGGTCGGGGGAGATGGGCGGAGGTAGGTTACGCGATACTACGTGATGTATGTATGGAGCTAAACTTCTCGCCAAATGAACTCAATTCAAATCTCAAAGCCTGTCTGGTTGCGCTCAAGATTCAGTCTCAGTCGCCATGAGCGGAAGGTGGGATAGACTGAAGCCATTTGGTCAGATTTCATTTTCAGTCGCATAACTGGAAGTCCGGTCTGTTGTAGCTTTCAATTTGCTCTGTTGCTGTCACAGCGCTGGCTAAGGTAGTCAGTATGCTGCGCGCTAATTGGCTGCGCACAGAATCCGGGTGCGTCCGAGCACCCGGATTTTGTAAAAAGCGGTCACAGTCCTGCCTAAAAGTAGCTCTTTGAGCTACGTCCTGTCTACCACTCTGCACTACCTGTAGTGAGAGTCCGTCCGACTAGTCTGTAGCAACAGAACCTGTACTCATGCTTGTCTATCCCGCCTGTGAGCCCGCACCGTGACAGTTGCACTGTATTTCGAGCAACTCAAACCAGGAGTTCCTATTCCTTTTTAGATCATGTTGGATGAATCAGATAACATTAGATTACATCACAAACAGCTGTCTGCCACTACTGGCATCTCGGCAGACATCGGAAGAATGGGCTTGAAGATATTGAGAGTCAATCAAATTGCTGGACATGCTGTTTTTGCGGCCCTTGGAGTGATCGTAATATGCAGTCAACACTAGGACAATGAACAGAGTATAGTTGCTGTCAATGTTAACTCAAACACTAATGAAACTCTGGCTGAAGATTTTCTCTGCGCTGAATACTCACAGGAGGCTTCAAGTGTTTTATAAACTTGCACTCATGAGGTTGGTGGCTCGTTACAAACACTGAACAGATGTTCAGCTTCCTGGATACGAGCGTTTTTATTGAATACGAGCTTCCATAATAGGTTTTCCAATCTTTTTGTCAAGGAGTTTACTAGAAGAAACAGCTTTCGTAGACCACAAAAAGCGATGCTTGCAAAACTAATATCATCATTATCTTTCGCGCACATGTGAGAGTGGAAGACCCAAATGCAAATAGGAAATAGTTGACATACGCAAACGCCGTATATATGACTGGCACATATCGCGCCCCTCGGCAAATCCGTCACATAGCGACTCGTGAACACCAAGTCGCTGACACAAGACCCGACCCTATGGGTGAAGTGAATATCGATGGAACAATATGGCGATATAAAAAGATCGTTCTGTTGTACTGTAATACAAACGAGCGAAAGAAAACAAATAAACGACTTGACTTTGTATAGGCCTGGTTGGTTTTTGACCAACTGCCGTGAAGCTCGGCTTCACTGCCAACGTGCCATACTTCTGGCAGCAATCATACGCCTGAATACGCCTGAGATTATATGGCAGCTTTCAAAGCGATCTATGATGGCGCACGCTGAAATGCAATGAGATTGCAAATCGTAGCTGTCTTCCTTTGTCCCGTGCGCAAGGGTCAATATGTCCGTCTGCGCTAAAATCGACCCAAGTTCATAATATTCATCAATACTCCACTTGATACTATAACGCAATGGTTTGATCCACTTTGCGTTTGCTAGGGAAAGATGCTGCGTGAGCGCTTGTCTGAGCGCGCCCTGGGAACCGGTCATAGCTGCACGTGGCCCACGTTGGGTACCCACGGTACCGAACATCCAATCAATTAGTCGGAACATTGATCCGAAGTTGCTATCAGGTGGAATATGATGCATTTCATGGTACTGTGGGCCAACAGAGAAGAAATCAGGGTCCGTTGGCAATTGCTTGTATGGAACATGATTCGAATCATGACCCCCGCGGCACGCAACGAAACAGGCCTGACTTATTTGCAGAGACCAAACAAACGTCAGATCTAGTTTCGAAAGCGTTACAGCATGCGAAGAGGTGAGCTGTACCAATGACCAGCTCAGCGCACTTCCAGCCAAATGACATATCAACTCGAATGGGACGTGCCAAACTAAGTTCTGCACCCGAAAGGCATCATTGAATCTCGGATCGCGGCTGAAGTATTTGTGGTGATAAGCATGGGCCTGAGTCAGGAGTCGCAATATGCGGAATCTTGATTGTTGCGATCTATGAGCTAACATATGTATGAGCAAGGACGAGAGACGCAGAGATGACAAGAATGGCGTGGAGGACAGCGCGATATGCTCAACCAAAAAGTGGCCGTGTGGTACTATCTGGTATCATGGTCGATTTTTTAATGTAGGAAGTAAAGGTTTGCGCATTAGCATATCGTGAATCGAAGCAGGAAGGGGATGGCAAAGTTTCAGCTAGCTACACACACGCCATGTCCCTATGGCTTGGGCTGTAACCCAAGGGTGAAATCTGCTATTTTTGTACAATTCGTTCCAACTCAAGCCCAGAAGAAATGCAATCTCGAATCTTAGTTATCCAGGACTGGCAGTATTCTGCTAAGTAGATTACACACCTAGCCCTACGTCTTACTAATACACACGACGTCGCGATCAAAAACCTCAAAAACAGAAGGAGAGGACAAACTCTGCAACGATTGCATAATAGATTGATAACTTTATGTAAGCGTGCTCGTAGTTTCTGATGAGCTTCGTGGTGAGCAGGTTCGCATACAAGGTGTTTGGATTGCTGTTCTCCTAGAGTGCTTATCGTAAGCCGTAAGTAAACCGCGTAACTTCAGAATTTATACCATGCGTGTTGTATGTAAACTTTTTCCCCCGACGTTATGTTCAGACCATTGATTCGCTATGTCTCAGAAATATGTAATATATGTAATAGTCATTATCATGCTGTAAATACTTGCTCGCCAATCTCTACAGCATCTCTCCACAATCTGATAGTGATGCAGCTCTCTTGGCTGTTTCTCAACTTGGGTCTGTAAGATGAGTGGTTGATCGCTGAAGCATGTTGACCGGCTCATTTGTAAAATACATTTTGCTGCAAGGGAGTCCTCTTGAGAGGTTCTGCGCCACTAGCGCATCTCGCGAAGAGTAACGTAGCCTCCCATTTTGCCATGCACTTGCGAAATGAGACACAACTTCAGCTGCACGTATTACACGCAGTGCTGTGTCTCTTCAGCGTACATGAGGATGCCTACACTAAAACAAACTAGCTCTTTTGAGTCTTTTGCAAGTATATGACCAGGCAACTCTAGTGCCACCACGTCACGTGTATCTTGGTATTGTAAGATCAAGGCTGCCGTAATTCCAGGGATAGATGATATGCCAGCCGCTACAATAGCAGCAGTTATTGACAAAGTGTACAAATTAGAGAAAAAAAAGGACTACCGACTTGGTCGGATAAGCTGCTTAGAAGCTGCTCACCTAGAGTTTTTGCCACTAAAGACACTCCTTTAATCAAAGCAGTGAAAGATACCTAAGTTCAATATATAGCAATATCTATACGATCACTATCTTTTTCCCAATTCTCTAGATCCAAATTATACCAAGTCAGAACAAACCATAAACAAACTAAGCCTCGTAACATGGAGCCTATCTCTCAACCACCGCGGGCTGTGCCGGATCATATCGACAAGGCAGCAGAAGTAGAACCTAACGCTGTTTGGGCACTGGTGCCACGATCAAGCAGCAGCGCCAATGAAGGTTGGGATGAGGTCACGTACGCGCACCTAGCGCAGGCAGTGGATAGTTTAGCGTGGTACCTAGAGGCCACGCTGGGAGTTTCTGGCCACATAGGAGACCCCATTGGCTACGTAGGGTGAGTGTCTCCTCTTTCGATCTCTTCTTCTTGCTAACTTATAGTTAGTGCCAACGATCTTCAGTATCTCGTCATATTGTCCGCAGCACTTAAGGCCGGCTACGTTCCGTTATTTGTATCGCCACGAAACTCTCCTGCCGGCCAAGAAGCCATCCTCCGAGAGACTGGATGTAAAATTTTCCTGACCACGCGGGAGAGACACCAGTGCCTGAAAGAAATACAGGAGGTTGTCCCCAGCACGCGAGTGGTTGAAGTACCACCCTTGCAAGACCTGCTCTACCCGAGTCATCCGCCGCCCCGTTATGTTGGACGACACCGCCGCAATGGGGATGCTCACAGCCTGATTCTCCACACTTCTGGTTCGACTGGTCAGTAATATTACTCCATGAATGGTGTTGCATGACATAAGTCTCTAATGACAAGGCAGGTCTTCCCAAGGCCGTCCGTATGACGGTGGATGGCTTGAACTCGGTATTCAAGCAATCGACTCTAGGTCGAGAAGAAGGCTGCCTACAAGTCACGGAGCTCTTTCTTGCAGACAAAAGACCAATGCTCGCTGTAGTGCCATTCTTCCACGCTATGGGTATTGTCGTAGGGCTCCGATCGCTAATGTGTAGGGGCCCGATTGCAACTCTTCCATCTGGAAAACTGTGGAACGCTAGCTTAGTCATCGACGCCATCGCCTCCATCAATCCAGCTACTGGTGTCTTTCCTCCTTCGATCCTTGAGGATATCTCTGGCACGGAAGAGGGTATTCAAGCACTTGGAACACTGGAGGCAGTTTTCTTTGGAGGTGCGCCTCTAGCCAATGCAAGTGGAGAAAAGCTTTGTCGAGTAACAAAACTTCAAACCATCATGGGCAGCACCGAAGCTTTGCTCATACCTAGTCTCGTCACAACCTCGCCAGATGAATGGAGTTATTTTCACTGGAGCGACGCCGCTGGTGCTGTTATGAAGCCGACCGAAAATGATTTTTGTGAGCTCGTCCTCAAGCGGAAGAACACCAACTACCAAGCTGTATTCCACACCTTCCCTGAAGAAGAAGAATGGCCGACCAAAGATCTTTTTCGACAGCATCCCTCTAAGCCTTTTTTGTGGAGGTACAGCGGTAGAAGAGACGACACCATCGTGCTTAGCAATGGCGAAAAAGTCAATCCAGTGTTAATGGAGAAATTGATCGAATCCCATCCTGGCGTGAAGGGTGCGATCGTCGTTGGTAAAGGCGAGTTTCAAACCGGACTGCTCGTAGAGCCGGATTGGGACGGGGCTGAAGTAAGCGACCCAGCTGCACTAATAAAACATATGTGGCCGACGGTGGAACAAGCAAACACCGAGGCACCTAACCATGCACGTATCTACAAGAACAGGATTGCTGTCATAGAAGGGGGTGAATCTTTTGAGCGCACGGCGAAGGGCTCGATCGTTCGGTCTCGCACTGTCACCAGGTTTGAGGACAAGATCAAGGCGCTGTACAATGACACAATGTGTACTAGAGAGGCCAGTGAAGTGCCCAGCGGTGCTGTAGACCTCAGAGATAAAGTCCGTGCTACCTTAGTCGAAATCTTGCCTTCTTTTGGTGAAGGAACATCGGACGATGTCGACATATGCAGCCTTGGAGTCGACTCCCTGAACATTCTCACTTTGGCGGAAGCATTATGAGCAACCCTCCAGCGCCCAGACATCACTGCTGCGACAATTTATCATAACTCCACTGTCCAAAAGCTCTCCCTTGTCTTGTCATCAAGCGAGAGCGAGCCGAGCATGATGAAGCGCTCAACGAGTCGCGAAGAAGAGTTGGACGCTTTGATCAGAAAGTATACAGCAGACATGATTCAGCAGAAACGGGCAACTGCCGCAAGAGAACGCCCATCGGAACACACAATACTCCTAACAGGCTCGACAGGTAGCCTCGGGAGTCATGTACTACAGAACCTCCTCCAGCGCCCTGATGTCAAGCGAGTGTATTGCCTGAATCGTTCGCGTGATGCGGCAACTCGACAAGAACACGGTTTCAAGAAACACTGTTATCCAGTACCAGACCTACAAAAAGCGAAATTTATCCACTCTGATTTCAGTGTTGCACACTTTGGTTTTGCAGAGGCAGACTATAAACAGCTTGTCGCTAGCGTCACAATAGTCATCCATTCAGCATGGTCTGTCGACTTCAACCTCTCACTCTCGTCTTACGAGGACACGCATATTGCTGGAACCCAGCGTCTTGTAAACTTTGTCTCTGAATCTGTTTATAAACCCCCCATTAATTTCATCTCGTCGATTGCCAGCGTCGGAAAATGGGCCAGTGTCGTACAGGATGGCTCTCCTGTGCCAGAAGATGTCACCACGCTCTTTGACCGGCCCATCGTGTTACCACAAGGCTATGGCGAGTCAAAGCAAGTTGCAGCTGAGATACTTGCACTCGCATCACATCGCCTTGGTATACAAGTTGCGATCATACGCGCGAGCCAGCTTGCAGGACCCAGCGCTCAGGCTGGTAGAGCACCCTGGAACCGACACGAATGGCTACCGTCACTAGTTCACGCCAGCAAATGTATGAAAAAGCTGCCAAAGACGCTGGGAACTATGGAACAGGTGGACTGGGTACCGATGGATGTAGCGGCTGCGGCTGTGGTCGATATCGCTATGGCACCCGCTTCGCAATCCACGCGCGTTTACCATCTAGCCAACCCCCACCCAACAAGCTGGGGACGTTTATATCCTGCCATTCAGGAATTCTATAAGAGTAAGGGTGTGGATATTGATGTCATCGAGTACGATGATTGGGTCCAGGAGTTGGTACGAATTCCGTTGACTAAGGAGAATGCCGAACACGTACCTGGGCTAAAGTTACGCGAGTTCTTTAACAGTTTGCGTCCTGAGATGGCAACGGGCTTACCGAGGCTAGTGACTAAGAACACAGAGGCCGTCAGCCGGACCTTGCGAGAAGGACGGTCAGTTGATCAAAGTGATATGAGGAAATGGCTGGAGCAATGGCAATTCTGATGTTGTGCAAACAAGACAATCCTTTGGTATGGATTCGAAAATTTTCCGACGATTTCACAACTATTCATGCGTTTGTGTTAATAAAAAAGACCTATATCAGTCTTGAGGGTACATGAATCTGTGTACGAGGCCAATTTAGAATAGACAACGTTGCTTCTCACCTGTGTGGTTGATGAATTCAGCAGTGTGTTTGCTTTACAGCTTTCACCTAGCTCTTGAGATTCTATATTTTTTTTCTTTGCTAGATCTGATCGCATGTAGTGGAAATCCTTGTAGGTTCGAATGCAGCATCTTGTGAGAAAACTACATTATCAAGTCACTAATAGCGGCTTCTTACCTGCTATCATTAAGATAGGTATATAGACGAGATAATTAGCTCACGCAACTGATTCATTACTCTTACGCCAACGTACAACAAGTCCATCCCTTTGAGTTTTAAGCCTCACAGTGTAGGTATTTTGTCACGCTGCGATAGCTCAATACATGTGAAACGTTTGGTCTGCCTACTATGACCAACCCACCGCCAATCTAAACCATGTCATTCTGGTATGTACTTCCAATACCACCGAAGAAAAGGTTTCCATACACAATCAAAGAACTTTTAGAGATCGATCTCCCTGAAAAAAATTCGATAGAAGTCCCATAGAGGCATTTTCAAAGCCCAATGAGCGTGCAGTGCAATATTCACTAGCTATCTCGTGCGATGTTCGATGGCGTTGCACCGGGCATGTGAAATCGTGGCAATAACGATCCTATTCCATGTACCGAAGATTCCGGTAAGCCAGATTTGAAGCTATGCTTTTACATTACCGAAAGATGGCCGAAAGCAATGCCAAGTCCCTTTTGTTTGCGGTATATCTAAACAATGGTTGGCAGAGTGAACAATTTGAATGGCAACGAAAGTCCGATCGCGCAATTTGGCATACCTAGGACTGTGGATCAAAGCGAAAACGGAGCTGAGTCTCTTCGAAGGAACAACAAATAAGAAATGTTCCTTCGGGCAACAAACCATGCACAACTAAAACATGAACCGAAAAGTAAGATCCTTGTTACCGAGTTTCTTGACATTGTTTGGGTCAGGCTCGTTCAAGCGATGATCTCGCTTGCCCCGGTCCCGTTGCTTGTTCTCCCATTTGCAGTAGGCGATGCCAAAGCACGCCAGAACGCAAACGCCGATTTGGCCATAAAAATTGACCATGTGGCCAATAGGGTACCTCGGTGCGTCATTGACGGTGTATATCCTATGCCGCATTAGATTTCTGTTTACAAGAGTCATTGCATCAAATTGACTAACCAAGTCGCAAGGATACCACCAGCAGTGCCCACGGTCACCACCCACGCCACGGAAACGGCGCGGGAAGCCGATCCTCCGGCATTGTTTGCTGCCCATGCAAGGAATCCAGGACCTCCGGGAAAGGCCCCGACTGTAACTAAGAAGACGCCTGCATAACGTGCGTTGGGGTGGGCCGACCATAGCAGGATGGAGAAGCCAGCGATTGCGGGAAAAGTGAACATAGCGAGGTAGACGCCCCGCCGGTTCGTCCTGTCAGAAACGTTTGCGACAGCGATCGCTATGAGACAGGCGCAGGCGTAGGGAGGTATCGAGTAGAGTTGCGCCTTCGTGGCGGTCCATCCCAGGTCTTTGAGGATAGTGGGCTGCGGGATACTGTCAGCATCTTATGTGATTTCCCATGTGCTCTTGCCTTACTAGAAAGAGCGATATACCCTGTACTGTGGTATTGATGAAGAAGAATCCCAGAGCACAGAAGTAATTGTTCACATCTCTAATAGCGCTCTTGAAGTGAGACCATGTGATCTTTGCATCCTTCTCTTCACGATCATCCCTGCAAAGTCGCTGTGTCGCTATCATACGCTGGCGATGGTTCAAGAAGTAACACTCTCCGGGACTTCTCGGCATTAGGAAAGGCGCAACGACACCAACCAGCACTGTGAATAGGCCCTCAAAGAAGAAGATATTACGCCAGGTATGGATGACCATCGAGGAAGCGCCCCATGGAGGGATGCGAGACAATCTGTACATACGTGAGCAATGGATGTGTATGTTGAACACCAAAACCTACATAGTGGCTAGCAGGCCGCCAAAAGCTCCAGCCATGGACGCAGCGGAAACGTAGATACCGATACGGAACAAGAGCTCGTTGCGCTTGTAGAAGCAGGATATGAAGAAGGCTAGGCCTCTAGACGTGACAAGTTAAACACCATAGCACCGAGCATAGCTGAGGCTTACCCACGGCATTACACCCCCTTCAAAAATACCGAGAAAAGCTCTGGCAGCTAACAAGCCCTCAAAACTCTGCACAAAGGCGGTGCATAAGGAGACAAACCCAAAGCCACACACCAAGAGTGGTAAGTAAAATTTGGGTCCGAGCTTCTTTAACAAAATATTGCTCGGTACTTCAACAAACATATAAACTATGTAGAAGATGGAAGTCACCCAATTCCAGCGGTATCCTTGATTGAGGCCTAGTTCCTCTGTCATGCCCTGGATTTTGGCGTTTCCAATGTTGATTCTGCATGATCGTCAGCGGGAGCCATGTTCGATACGAGGACGCCGTGTACCGATCGAGGAAGCAGAGCAGATACATGAAGGTGGTAAGCGGTACGATGATTCTGTCCAATTTTCGGCGTACTACCGCCTCTTCTTCCTCTGTCCAAGTGGCCATGTTTGTGGATTGGTTACTACTGTCGGGTTGTGTACCTGGGTAGGTGAGCAGGTTGCCTGCACAGTCTTCAGATGCGCCTGACCTGGCATAGCATAGATGTGCGTTTCTGTGTGTTTCCCACTTAGCCAAGTTGTTGTCATCGAATGCCGGCAATGGAGTCGAGAGAGCGACCAAAAAATGGACCTTGTTTTGCCTTGGTCGTAGGGTATTTCTGAGCTCGAGCGGTTTATTATTATTCCATTATAGTCCTGTATCAGCCGTTGGCTATGTAGGACTTTGGCCAAAGGCCGTTCTATCTACCTAGTTACAATTTGGTACGTTGTGCTGTATTGCGTGACTATGGTGCTTTGGCCTGTATCTAGCTAAGCTATTACTAGCTCTCTAGATGCCTAGTGCTAAAGAGCAGTTTGGTAACAGGGAGAGATGTAGGGCAGCTAGGCTGCCTTCCAGCGAGCTCTCTTAGGGGAGTGATAGGCTAGAGCCTAGTTGGTGTGTTGTACCTCGATGGAATCTCGGCCTGCTCCTAAAATCCGGATGCCACCTAGAGCTCCGAGTCTCGNTGCTCTGGATAGCTTTGCCCAGCTCTTCTCTAAATAGGTCCCAGTCTGCCCTTTTCGTATTGTATCTTGTTTGGCTAGCAGGGTTATTAACTAGGTCCTTTGTTGTCTGGATTGAGAAGAGTATTCCATGGTGATCAGATCCGGGTTCTGTTGTAATTTGCCAGTCTTTTATTTTATCTTCTAGATCTGGAGTAGCGATAGATAGATCTAGTGTTGTTTCTCGTGACATATTAGGTCTAAAGAAAGTAGTAGCTCCTGGCGTGTTGAGAAGGCTAAGGTTCTGGTCTTCTATCCAATCTGCTAGTGTTTGGCCGCCTTGGCTAGTTTTACAGCCTGGGTCCCACCAGGGGTGGTGCTCGTTGGCGTCCATTAGTAATAAGGTAGATGTTGGTAACCGAGTGTTTGCGAGTATTCTTTGAAAGGTTTTTATATTTTCTTGGTTTTTTTGGTTGTACACGTTGTAGATGTTGAACTTTGAGCGTCCTTCTTGAATCGTGATAGCAATAGCGTCGGGGTCAGCTATATCCTTTAGCTGGCTAACCTCTGCTGTTAGAGATCTAGATATATAAAATAGAGCTCTTGGGCGGAGGCTAGGGTCTGCTTTTGGAAAGATTTGGTAGAAGCTTTGGTGGGCTATTGACCTTGGGGCTTCGTAGTTATTGCTATCAGAAGGAGCAATCCACGGCTCTTGGATTGCAATAATATCAACTCTTAGCTCGATTGCTAGTTGTAGCGTTGACTCTGTAGCGTGTATACTTTTGTTTAGGCTTACTTGTAGTACTTTAAGGTTTTCTACCATTATTTAATAGATAGAAACACCTCGCAGTCTTTGCTATTAGCAAAGTGCGTTTGTTTGCAGTTTTTGTATTTTGGTAGGGTGTGGTTGCAGGCTTTCCCTTTGGTTTTGCAGATACTGCAGGAGTGCTGGGTGGTTATGTGGTTTTCAGCGCAGAACTGGCAGCTAGCTAGGTTCCTGCACCTAGTATTCGATTAGATTGGTTGATAAATTGATGGATTTGCTTAGCACTGTTAGATTTTCTCCGACCAGAATTAGCCATCGCGATGAATCATAATCCCCCATCGCCAGAGCCGATTCAAAACTGAAATACAAGCCACATTTCGAGGTTCGCCACGATGAATGTTGCTGGTATAAGTTTGCATCTGCAATAAAAATAAGAAAACTTGTCATTTGGAGTCGCATCCCACTCAAAGGAGACCTTCCCCTAAGCTGCTCTACTGCTGATCTTCACGTTAAACCCATCGTCTACATGATTTCTGCCAGATCCCCAAGCATAGGCCATGAAAATCTGTATTTGGGGTCCAAATGAAAGATCAATATCGCTTACTGGGATAACTAGGCATCTACGACGGGCTAGGATAAATATGTACATTGACTAGTTTTCCCTGCATAAGTTTCTGGCTGCATTCACAGCAAAGGAATTGCCCGACAAAAACAAACTACTCCTTGTCGGTAACACGAAATGATATTATATAGCGATGAGACGATAAAATTGTTGTAGATAAGCTACTCAGCTATTCCACGACAGAATCCGGATGCGCAGTCCACACCCGGACTCTGCGATCAATCAAGTCTATAGTCGATCTATCNTATATCTCATATTACAGCTTCCTAGCTTAAGGGGGCGTGTTGTAGATAAGCTACTCAGCTATTCCACGACAGAATCCGGATGCGCAGTCCACCCCCGGACTCTGCGATCAATCAAGTCTATAGTCGATCTATCAAGACTATAATCGATCAATAGACATCTATCTATGACGCTATAGA
>NRSV01000009.1:2983-267200 GCA_002286855.1 Bipolaris cookei
ACCAGCCATACGGCTAAGCCAAACGAATCGAAAATACGCTCTGCGAGCTATACAACTAGCTCCAACCCATCCAATTACAAAAGCTATTGCAAGGCTACAAAAAACAACCCTTCAGCTATCAAAAAAGCCATACAAGACTAGACAACTACGGGCTATCACGAGCTCCATCCCACCTACCATAGAGATAGAAGAAGTCATTCCATATAGGTTCAGACCATGGGATACTCTCAACTACAGTATCTCTATATCAAAGAAATCTAAAGAAGAAGAGGCAGCCGCGCACAAGGATTACATCCAAATGATAGAGGATAACTCTATAGTAATCTACTCAGACGCCTCTAAAACTAAAGACGGAGATGGGATAGGAGTAGGCTTAGCAGTCTATAACCCAAACCAAGAAGAAATCTACGCAAGAAAAGAGAATATAGGCGAAAACCAACTCGTCTATAATGGAGAGCTTGAAGGAATTGCAATGGCCTTCGAGTACGCTGCTAAAACTGCCACTAAAGACCAAAACATCCACGTTTACGCTGACAACCAGGCCGCAATCTACAGGCTCCAAAGCCTATCAGATAAGCCCAGCCAGCAGTGGGTAGTTCGGTGCCAAAAAGCAGCAAAAGCTATCCTTAACAAAAAAGCAAAGATCTTCTTGAAATGGGCGCCAGGCCACACAGACATAGAAGGAAACGAAAAAGCTGACTCCTTAGCAAAGGAAGCTACAAAACAAACACCAAAAAAATCACAAACAAGTCTAGCCTTTCTAGGTACTAAGATCAAACTCCTTCAACGAGCTAGCCAAGCAGAAGAGTGGAGAAAGTATAGGGAAAAAGCAAGAGAAAAGAAGACCAGCTACGGAGCTATCTTCGATCTAAAGCTCCAAAACCAACTAGCAATCCCAAGAGGCACGAAAAGAGAGATTTCAAGCTCTTTCTACTCCCTTAAGATAGGACACGGATACTTTAACTCCTACCTAAAGAGAGTGAATAGAAGAGAAACAGACCTCTGCCAATGTGGGAGACCACTGTCACAAGATGTTAGGAGCACGAATCCAAAAGCTTTGGGAAGCGTTGGTGAATTGCTACGTACACTATCTGTGAAGACTCAAGACGTTGCGTAAGGAATCAGAACAGAAATTCGTCAACAGAATATATATCATGGGTGGCTAGCGTACGTGTAGTACCTCGGTAGCACTCAGCCAATCAGCAGCAGAATCCAGGTGTTATGGTAACCCGGTGGTTACCGTGACAACCACAAACAGCAGAGCATCTACTTCTATACTGCGGCTTCTATAGCGCAGAAAGAAACCAGCTTAAAAAGACTCTAGGCCAAAAAGTACTTAAACTCCCACTCCTACTCCATACTTCGTGTGGTATAGAAGCTACCTTAGCTTTTATTACTAGTACGAAGATAGGAACAAGAAAGTGTACCTAGGCCAGGAAGACTAGAAAAGAATAAAAACAAGAAAGAAAACAGCAAGAAAGAAAGAAAAAGAAGAAAAACACGTTTGCTTTTATTTGCGTTTATTAGTACTATTTCCTTTCCCTCTAGAGAGCTCGCTGGAAGGCAGCTTAGCCGCCTTACATCTCTCCCTGTCACCAAACTGCTCTTTAGCATCAGGCATCTAGAAAGCTAGTAATAGCTGAGCTAGATAAAGGCCTAAGCACTCTAGCTACACTCTATAGCAGAAACCTCCAAATTGTAAATAAGAACTAGATAGAACGACCTTTGGCCAAAGTCTTACATAGCCAACGGCTGATACAGGACTCTAATGGAATAATGATAATAATAATAACGTGGTTCACAAGCGAGCGAGCGTATCCCCACCAGCGCGTCAACGTTCAGACGAAAACGCAAGATGCCTCAACAACACAACGCCCAATCTACTTATACTGAAGCAGATCTACAGCTTGCTCTTTCTGATATTAATTTTCAACGCGTTCAAAGTAGTTATCGTGCTGCTAGAATATATAATCTTCCTGAATCAACTCTTAAGCATCGACGCGCCGGGAGACGCTTTCGACGCGACTGTGAACCGAATTCAAAGCGCCTGAATAAGCTAGAAGAGGAGGCTATAGTAGAGGGTTTTCAAGAAGAGTCTACACGAGGATTTGCGCCTACAAAGCCTGAAGTTCGAGCAATGGCTGATAAACTCCTACATGAGCGCGCCAGCGACCCTGTTGGCAAGAACTGGGTTGATAACTTTGTTAAGCGAACCCCTAAGCTCCGTACACGCTGAAGTCATCCTTATGACCACCAGCGAGCTGCCTGCGAAGATCCAGTAGCTATCCAGCGCTGGTTCGATCTAGTCGAGGCGACAAAGCAGAAGTGGGGTATCGTAGACGACGATATCTACAACTTTGACGAAACTGGCTTCATGATGGGCAAGATATCATCACAGTTAGTTATCACAGGCTCAGAAGGATATGGCAAAAAGAAGCGGATACAGCCAGGCAACCGTCAGTGGGTTACTGTAATCCAAGGCGTGGGCGCGTCGGGTCGCTGGCTACTCTTCAAGAGGCTCTAGATACAGCAACAAAGCGCAAGAGCCGCAAGCGGCGATACGTACGGACAGAAGAGACTCTTAATGTTGGCGAAGTATAAGAAACACTAGCTGAACAGGCAGGTAGTAGTCGTAGTGGTGGTGAGAGTGCGTCGAAGAGGGTGCGAGGAGAGAGGCGATGCGGGCGTTGCAACCAGACTGGACACAACGTTCGTACCTGCGTAGTTGAGATAGATAGTGCAAGTGATTGTAGCGATTCTGATAATTAATTTGGTATATTGTAATAGTTTATTGACTGTGATAAAAGTGCGTGATAACGTCTCGACGTTGACGCGCTGGTGGGGATACGCTCGCTCGCTTGGTACGCTCGCTCGCTTGTGAACCACGTTACATCACCGCATGATCGCGCAACAAGCCTACGCATGGCTTCAAAAGTCATACATGAAATCAGAAGAGTCACCGCCGCCACTAGGTCGTAATTGGGCACGACGATGGCTACAGAGGCATCAAAGGTACCGCCGTGTTAGGAGCAAGCCGATGGAAGTACAGCGCATGCTGGCGCAATAGCCTGACGCGTTGCGCAAGTGGTTCGAGCAGCTTGGCGTATAACCTGACGACATATACAATATGGATGAGACTGGTTGTCGGATTGGAGCTGCAGGCAGCCGGTATGTATACAATGCTGGCGGCCGGCGAGTCTTTGTTGCCAACGCCAATAATCGCGAGTCTATTACCCTTGTGGAATGCGTCTATTCTACTGGCTTTGCAATTGAGCCAATGGTTACTATTAAGGCAGCAACAATTATGGAGCAGTGGGTGGTTGATCTGCCTGATAACTACCTTATTGCGATGTCAGAGAGTGGCTATAGCAACGATCAGCGTGCGCTCGCCTTGTTGAAGCATTTTGATCGCTGGACAAAGCAGCGATCTATTGGCGTGTGGCGATTACTACTAGTAGACAGACATGGCTCTCACTCAACTAGAGTGTATATTCATTACGCTGAGCAGCAGTATATACAGCTCTTTGCGCTGCCAACGCACACTACGCACCTCCTCCAACCGCTTGACGTTGGCTGCTTTCAACCACTTAAGTGGTACTACAGCCGCTGCTTAGAGTCGGCATCTCGCACCGGTTCAAAAGATATTAATTAGGCAGACTTTCTAACGACTCTTGCTGAGATCCGGCGTCTTACTTTCACGCGCACCACTATAAAGAGCGGCTGGCGGCGAACTGGTCTTGTTCTGTGGAAGCTAGAGCTTGTAATTGACCAGTTGCAGCTGCTCGACACGGACAGCGAGTACGAGCGCGCTACACCAAAAACTATCCGCCAGATTCAAGCGCAGGAGAACTTTGTCTATACTGTGCTTCGTGAGCACTTCCCACGCGACATTGCTGCTAGTGTTATTAAATACCAGCGTGGTGTCTCAGCAATTGCGCGCATCGCAGAGTGCTTACAGCGTGAGCTACAACATACAGAAGCAGCGCAACTCGCTAAAGGCGAGCGTCGTCGTCGTAAACGCCGTGCTCTTGAAGCGGGCGGTGGACCTATCTACTCGCAAGACGCGCGCTCAATAGTACAACGCCGCCAGGTTAATGATGTCGCCCGTTTACAACAAGAGCTTGCTACAAGATCACTTTGTGAGGTAATAACAATTGCTAATAAATGGAAGCGTATACGGCCTAAAATACGGAATCAGGGCAAGAAATACCTCAAGCGCGCAGCTAGCGGCGTCACAATAATGTGTGATGTTACACGCTGGCAGTACGCTATTAATAACTATAACTATAACACTAAGGTGCAATACAAATTGCAGTGCGTACAAGAGGATCACAGCTTTGAGTATAACGAGAGTGTGCTCACAACTGATAATACAGAGGCAGCAGAGGTATCTGCGGCGGTCCGCTACCAAGTCTGCCCGTACCGGCTGCTTTGCCAGCTCTCTCAACACCAAGATGACAGCAGCGATGACAATACAGCAGATGAGAAAGATGAGCTACTAGATATACACCAAAGCTATTCTCCTTGCTCAAAAAATTGAGTCGCAACAGTCACTTTTAAGCTCAACAATGCTACGTAAGATAGCTAGCTGCGCGGCGACGTCAGTTCAGTCAGTCCGAAGCTCTCTGGACTGACTGAACTGACTGATCGCAACTCTGCTCTGTACAGAGCTGGTTACCGTCATCGTATCTAACACTAAGTGGTCTAGCTTCTTGTTTCGATGGCAGCTGTGGCAGGCCCAGAAAATACGGCTGGGATCGCGCTGTGAGGCGACGCGAAAGCCGTGTCAGTATACCCAGCTTTTATGCTGCAATTGGGTCTGCGGTGACTGTATAAAGCCCTTTAGAAGCTTCCAATCAATAACATCGAAGTTATCCACAAAGCGCGCGTCAAAGCCACCTTCCTCCTCTTCTTCTAGAGCTGTAGACGCCACCGTTGCCGCCTCCGACGCCTCTATAGGCGCAACAACCTCATCTTCTGGCCGAGAGTCGCGCAGTTGTGATTCGAACTTGTCGGCCTTGCTAGCGATCACCAGGGCTTCTCGTGGTAAGCTGGATTGAGTATCATTGATAGCTATTGGCTGGATTTCCGTGCCTTGGGTGGTGAGCCTACGCTGTTTCTGTGGGCGGCCGTTGGCATGGAGCTGCCTAGTAAACAGCCGCTTGACGGGCTTGCTAGCAGTACGAAGCATCGCGCCAATACGAAAGAGACTAGCTGTGCGCGCCATTTAGTTGGCTTGTTGGAGTTGTTATTAAGCCGCAAGGACGCGTAGTTAAGTTGTAAACCAAACAAGCTTTCTTTGATTACTATATAAGGCTAAATTCGACACCACAGAATTATCGCGAGATCGCTGCCCAACTAAAACAAGCAGCCTCACGCTTTTTGATGCCTACAACTGCAATCATATCAATCAATCAATCAATTACAGCCTCACAGATTGATTTGATTACAGTGACAACAACGAAATTGATTTGATTGAATTACAGTTTCTACGACAATGACGAAGCTTGATTGAAGCTTTATTGAAGCTTGATTAATTGTTACCAACTCTGCTCGTTCTTGAGCGAGCATCGGTAATGACTATAACATGTCTTCAGCCGATAGGAGAACCTATTTAGGGATGACTTGGCCATACCGTCAAAGACTTGGATGTCTCCTAGCTTGTCTCCTGCCGCGCTTCGTGCTCATTCGGATAAGCACGGAAGGATGTTGGATGAATTTATTTTAGCAGTAGTACCGCACTGCAGATTTCTTCGAGGGTGGGGTTGGTAGGCTCGTTGGTGGTCTAGTGCAGAAACAAAACACTGCGTAGCGGCTCATTGTTTTCATCCGTGCAGGAGCTGTAGAGCACCTTTCCCGGAAGCTGTTGATCTAGCCAGTCCCATGTATGTCCCTCGACGGAAAACACGTTCTTTGCTTCCGCTTGCGCGGCTAGAAGTGTAACCAGACCCTGATGTATATAGTAGCCTGCATTACTCCTCGAGAAGACTGTGTTAAGAGTAGGATCTTGAGTGGAAGTAATATAAGACTTCTGGTGTCAAGACTCTTGGGTTGGTTTTCGCGGATGAAGTGACAGGGTGGTATGAACAGTGTTTCTGCAAGTAACTCGTATATTGTACTTGTACTCGTAACTTAAGTTGAACACATCGAGCCCTAGGGGTTCGATGCCTATTACTATATACTTTTGATGCTCGTAACCCTCGGTCAGAGGAGCCCGAGTATTCCTCGGTGGCTTATGTGCGAGGACTATTCCTCGGTGGCTTATGTACGAGGACTATTCCTCGGTGGCTTATGTACGAGGGGTCTGCCAAGACCTTTCCTCGGGCATGCGCCACCGAGGAGGTCACGTGATACGTGCCCCCGCGTTACATATGGCTGGGTCGACTGGTCGTCGATGCTTCTTGACTTAACCGCCGTGCCTCCTCCCTTCAGGTTCGTAACAGACTGTTGCGCAAGGTCATCGAACAGGCTTGCGTTAGCCAGGGATCGTGACCCAGAATTTTGTGATTATCAAAGAAAACCTGGATGGCGAGAGCGGTAGTTTCGTCTAGTGCATTTTCGTCCGGGAAAGCAACCATATCAGCTTCTGATATCGCTCTCGTGCGTCAAGGGAAGATGGGGGCGCTGTTGCTTGCGAAGGTAATGGAAATTGGCCTGCTACTTCGAGATTGTCACGCTGACTCTGAGAAAGTCTTGCCCATTTGCGCCTCTCTTTTTGTTTGATACTCTTTATCTTGAGATGTTCTTCATATGGGTAACTGGGTAATTGGGGTGCCTTACATTTGAAATTGACACCACAGCGCCTCCCAATCACGGCTACATTCCTTGAGTTGTTTGCGATAATTCTCGCGTTATTTACCCTCCATTTCTTTTTAACCTCAGAGAGAGCATGATAGCACGTGAGGTGGGACTTGAGGCGGGACCTGAGGCGGGGCTTGAGGCGGGGAGGGGATGAAACTATGCTGTTACTGTACTAGTGAAGTACTGTGAGCCAATCATAACCGCTATGGTTTTCAGCGGCTCGCTAAGCCTGCCTCTGTAGAGATAGCTCCAGCAAGGTACTTTAGCTTGGCGGCTCGTTTAACATTTAGTACGATATACAAATGGTTTACTACCAACTGCCTACTCGGGCCCAACGGCTGCTGTAGCAGAATTTCAATGAAATTGCCCGTGCTCCGCACGGGCCTATCACCTCAACGATAATGATCACCTCAATGATAACAATAATTTTTAATCGTGAATCTAAGCCAAATAGATATAGAAATGTAATCTTTTTAATTTTAGGAATCTAAGATATATAATCAAAGCACTCCCTAGTCAGATATTATCGAAATTGGGCTGTTACAGTAGCTGCTATCGTCGCTATTGTCGCTATTGCTTGCATCAATATTACCATCTATAACGTGTCTGTATAGCGAGTGGCTCACCGTGCCAAGACCCCATCAACTTCTACCACAACACTACTGTTAAACGTGATGCCTCAACAACCAAGTGATACTTCAGCTGCCAAAGAAGCTCGATTACAGCTTGCACTTCAAGCTCTTGAAGAAGATGCGACATTAGCTCAACGGCGTGCCGCAGCTCTCTATAACGTGCCTCGAAAATCGATTAGCAATCGACGCGCTGGAAAACTGTCCCGACAAGATTCTACGCCCAACTCAATGAAGCTTCTTGTGACAGAAGAGGAGACGATTTTTGACTATATACTTGACCTTGACGCACGAGAATTTCCGCCGCGCCTTTCTGCTCTCAAAGATATGGCTGATTCTTTGCTGGCTGCCCGCCACCGCGACACTGTTGCCCTAATAAAGCTGGGACCTGTCTTAGAGAATTCATTAATGCGTCCTGGTGACTTCGTCCAGAGCTCAACGAATGAAGTTCAATCGAAAAGTACTGACTATTAAAAGAGCCTTCTGGTCGAAGATCCTGAGAGGCTTTTGTGCAGGGAGCTTGAGTTCCGACTGTGGTTAATCAGGTGTGAATACCCAAAGCAAAATATGGAATTGCCATAGAGACGCGATCGGACATGTACAATTTTGACGATGACACGCTTCTATGATGGTCTCCTATTGTCTACATTTACTCGTTCTCTAGCAGTAGGCACGGCTTCTGACCGTCGATGCGAAAGCCAAAGATCTCTACGTCTAGCTAAGGCTTGCTAAATTAACTTAGAGAAAGTGGGCTTTATCTAAGCGTGGTTTTGGTGTGTAGCGCATCTGGCTATTCTGAAGCAATCCCACCCTTAATCATCATTTCAAAGCAAGCACCATCCGCTCTGCTACTGGCATATAGGAAAGAGAGTCTGCCTTAAGGATTGGGTTATTGGGGTCTCTAAGAATGGCTGGACAACAAATGAGCTTGGTATGAAGTGGCTAGAGCACTTTAACAGCCATACAAAAGAGCGCACTATTGGGACCCATCGTCTGCTCATTCTTGACGGCCATGAGAGTCACAACTCTATCGAGTTCCAGCAATACTGCACAGAGGCAAAGATCATCACTCTATGCATGCCTCCGCACTCCTCGCACCTACTGCAGCCCCTTGATGTGGGCTGTTTTTCGCCTTTGAAGAGAGCGTATGGGCGCCAAGCCGAGGAGCTGATGCGCAACAAGATCAACCATATCACTAAGATAGAGTTCTTGCCAGCCTTCCAGCAGGCCTATCACAAGACTATCACTAAGGACAATATCCTAGGAGGGTTCCGAGGCGCTGGCTTAGTTCCACACGACCCAGAGGCGGTGATATCGAAGCTTGATGTCAAGCTGCGTACACCATCACCACCTGCTGCAGAAGATCTGCCCTGGCTGTCGCAAACCCCAAGTAACACCCATGAATTAGGGTCGCAGTCGACTTTAGTGAAGCGGAGGATTCAGAGGCATATAGATAGTTCACCAACAAGTATGGTAGTTGCCTTTGAAAAGCTGGCCAAAGGCGCTGCGATTATCGCGCAGAAGCTGGTGTTGGCGCAAAAACGCGTCGCTGAGCTTGAATCAGCTAACCAAGCCGCCACACAACGAAGATCACACAAAAGAAAGCGGGTACAGAAAGGAGAGACTCTAATAGTTGAAGAGGGAGAGCGATTAGCAGCTCTGAGAGAGTTTGGGGCGCGCAGTGATGGGAAGAAGGTGAAGAAGAGAGCACGCGTTGAAGTAGGTGAGCCATCGCAAAGGCACTGTAGACGCTGTGGTGAGACTGGGCACAACTTGCGCACGTGCAAGAAAGATGTAGAAGTAGATTCTGAGTAGATTGGCCTATTTCAATTTCTATTTACTATTATGGTTGCGTTGCAATAGTGGTGTAATGGCTGTGAAGTTGATGGGGTCTTGGCACGGTGAGCCACTCGCTATACTGAGCCACTCGCTATACAGACACGTTGTTATTATTATTATTATTATTATCATTTCATTGTAGTCTATGTAGCTTGTGGCCATGTAAGACTTTGGCCGGAGGGCGTTCTATGGGGTAATTATTTACAATTTGGAGGTTTGTGGTGTATAGCGTAGCTGTGGTGCTTCGGCCTTTATCTAGTTAAGCTATTACTAGCTTTCTAGATGCCTGGTAATAGAGGTGTTTGAAGGCGTCAAAGCTTCTCTTCTTGTACATCTGGTAAACCATTAGACTCTTATTCAAGCGGCATTTCTCCCGAAGCTCCATATCTCATGCGCCTCGATGGTGATAGATGTAGTAGTGCCATAGTGCACAACAGCATCGTTTTCAGTAAGCCGGGCCTGTGGCGAATGAAGGTTAGCCGAGGTACAGTCTAGTCTTGGAATAGAGATCGGGCCGTATGAGAACGAGGCCCCGGACGACAGTCCTCCAGGTCTGCCCCACAACACCAGCCCGTGACGCAGACATAACCCAGCATTTGGGATCGTGGGGCAAGTGTGGTCTGTCATATTTGATGGAAATAGTATTACTTCCGGATTTCAGAAAAATGTATAAAAGCCTTGTACCTCAACTCCATATCTCGGCACTTGACACCTTTCCACACGTGCCTCACTTCGAACAGCCCTATTTCCCACTCAAGCCTTACATTATATCAATACCGTCAACATGTCTATGTCCGTGGAAGAATGTCAAACGCCACGCGCTGGCTTTCCCAAGCCAGTGCCTGATACACCCACCAATGTAATGCAACAGTTCAGCATGAAGGGCAAGACCATTGTCGTCAATGGAGCCGCCTCTGGCATTGGCGGTGCCGTCGCAGATGCCATGGCTGAAGCGGGAGGCAACGTAGCCCTATGGTATAATTCCAATAGCAAGGCTATCGAGCGCGCGGAGAGCCTAGCAAAAGAGCACGGTGTCAAGACAAAAGCGTATAGCGTCGACCAGACCGATGCTGCCGCTGTAGAAAAAGCTGTCAAGCAGGTTGTCGAGGACTTTGGCCGCATCGACTGCTTCGTGGCAAACGCAGGCACAGGAGATAGCAAGCCTCTACTCGATCAAACACTAGAGTCATACCACAACCTCATGCGTGTCAATGTCGACGGACCAGTCTACTGCGCCAAGTACGCAGGCGAGGTTTTCAAGAAACAAGGATTTGGCAACCTGATCCTCACCTCAAGTATCTCAGCGCACATTGTCAATGTACCTGTTGACCAGCCAATCTACAACGGCACAAAAGCTTTCGTGTCTCATCTGGGCAAGTCACTTGCACGTGAGTGGAGGGAGTTTGCGAGGGTGAACATTGTTAGCCCGGGATTCTTCGACACAAAGATGGGCGCGGGACCACTGGTTATCAACGAGGGACTGCGCATGATTCCCCTCGGACGACAGGGCAATGTCAAGGAGATCAAGGGACTGTTTCTGTATCTGGCAAGTGATGCGTCGAGTTATATGACGGGAAGCGATTGCATCATTGATGGTGGATATGTGCTGCCGTAAGGCAGCGATACGAGATGAGGATTTAGAGATGAATTTATAAGTTGAAATTCTGTTCTTTGGTAGATGGCCCT
The DNA here is from genome assembly GCA_002286855.1 of Bipolaris cookei. Taxonomy (NCBI): domain Eukaryota; kingdom Fungi; phylum Ascomycota; class Dothideomycetes; order Pleosporales; family Pleosporaceae; genus Bipolaris; species Bipolaris cookei. Next base: position 13,939 of record NRSV01000009.1, read on the forward strand.
TAACTCACCCCACGTGGCAACAGTGATGTCTGCCCAATTTGATACCAAGCACTCCACAACATGGCCTTTGAGTTACGCAATCAATCACATTTGCTGATATAATACTTATCTTTGCTTCCTGGGGGGTTGGCTGATAAAAAGCTTCTCTCCTTCCCCCTTGCTCAAACTTAACATTTCTTCCACTTCCTTCTTCCTCTTCCCTCACGACAACAAGCAATATCCTCAAGGCTGTGTGAAGACAACTTAAATAGCAGTGACTTGTAAAACTACGGCATACAAACTCGCCACAGTAACACGGAATCAACTTCAGCCTCGCAGGGCGTTTGCACATCACTGAGTGGACCCTTGCGTTTGCTTCGGCCAAAAACTCTCAAGCTGCTGCTTCCATATCGAAATCCTCAGCACTATACTAGTCGCCATGGCATAGCTGCGACCCTGCAGATTGACAATGACTACTTTGGTCGTCGATGGAACATATTGATCCAAATGAGGTGGCCCAATTCTTACTGAACAGTACAGATTCAGTATCCACAATGAAGCTGATATAAACCGACCTCTTCGCCACCCACCAAGAGCCATGCTCATTTCACCGTGAACGCACGGCCGCCTTGACTCCTGATCACTGAGATTTCATCTCTCATCGGTGATTGTCCGTGCAGCAATGGTTTCTTGCTCACCTTTACTTGTCGGCGACTCTCCAGGGTATGTATCTTCGCTCGTCCCATTGTTCTTGTCCTTTCTATACCACACTATCGGCCGTACTTGACATCTTGTCAAATGACAACAAAGAACTGATATATACCAACATGGCATAGGTATTCCCCGCTCCACCTTGTTGTTATTTTTTATTGGTTTTTGCATGAAATGGGATCTCTGGGAAGCATGGGGCGGGCCTTATTAACATGGCAAGACTGGCTCGCTCTAATTCGTGTCGACGCGTCTCCAACGCCGGTATTCAGAAGCGTTTGGTTAAGAGAAGCACAGTACGCCAAGATTCTGCCGCTGATATAGACACATCCGGGTCAACTGAGGCTCGCGAGAGTAGAGGTGTAAAATTATTCAGTTTCCTGGATCTACCTGGAGGTATTACTGATTCCAACGGCGGAAGCAGTCCAGGCTAAATACTCACAGAGATCTGGAACAAAATCTACGCATACATGGATGCCCACCACACTCAAGTTATGCTTGTTCACCGGTCGCGCATTGCCTCTCTGCATCCCTATACCTGTCTTGATCGAGGCCGTACCCTCTCTTCGGATGTTGCTGCCCAGGAATACGACGAGAGACTCAAGCGACAGTAGCATCACCAATGGTTCTGAGGTTACAAACCTCGAGAACGTTCCTAGCGAAACCAACCGTCCGTTCTGGATTGACTCAGGTGAACCGCCAGCTCAGGCGTGAATTTCGCTCAATCTACATGGTAAACCAGGAGATTGGCTTTGACTTGACTAACATATCCGGTTATGTCCAGGCCTTCTACTTCTCTTCCACTAATGAGCTTACCAAGATCGGTCCTTCACGCGAACGCAGGTCTACCCTGTCTTTCGTTGGTCATGTCACGGTCGCGCTTGGTGAGACGGCCATCAAAGAAGAGCGTGGCCAAAAGGCATCGAAGTACTCCCTCTGATTGGGGTTTGGGCAAACGGCTTCTTAATGAAAACCGGATTCGGTCGCTATGCGAAGAAAGACTATCAATCGCAGAGTGATGCAGAAACAAAGGATCTGTGAGTCGCATGCACTGTTTAACCTAACCAGGCCTTTGCAAGGAACATGTCTGCTGATCGTGTTACAGCCACTGCCTCCTTGGCCGTCAAGTTTGGAAGGATCAGTCTTTCTTACCGACGAACTCACGCTGGCGAGATATTCTGCGCAGCAGGTCTCTTGCTTCGGTTCGTATCCATGGCATTCCGACGCTGATATACATTCATGGGTCAAAAGTTTGTTCGCGCCAACGCTTGGGCCACGATCACCACTTTTGATCCAAACCTCAAATCCACATAACTCTATGAAACCAAAACCAAAACCAAAACGTAATCTAAAATAAGCAAACTACTGCTACAGTCCTTAGTATTTTGTTTGATACCCATTTACCCTGCGCACAGCGAGAAGGCGGCGCGGCATACTTTCAATCAGTCTAGCGATCAAAGAATCAGGTAACGCAGCCCAAGCTTCTGCCAACCTAATTTCAAACATCTCCCACTCAATTTCTGAGTTGCCTATATAATTAAAATGAGGATAAAGCTCATAGAATTTCTTTTTAAGCGTCCACCAAAGGTGTTCAATAGGGTTAAGATCAGGCGAGTAGGGAGGCCATTCAATAGTAGTAATCCCATAGGATTGCAACCACTCTCTTGATTTTCTTGACATATAAATAGGTGCGTTATCCTGCATAAAAGGTTCCCCAGGTCGATAGTGAGGTAGTAGTCCTTCTTCAAGTACTGTAAGATAGCTTGCAGTCGTGTAGCCCTGTCGGCGGCGTGATGTATCGCGGGACATGATTACTAGTGGACTACGCCCAACAGCACCCCCGGGAGACATCCAAACCACGCCCCATACCATGCGGCCTGGCTGCCGAGCAGTAGATATCGGCTCTATCATATCCTTGTCCCATTTGGTGACGGTAGATGCCATACCCATTGGGCGTTATGGCCAGATCCGCGAGTGATACTACACTCCTCTGAAAACTTTATAACTGGCTCCTCATCCCAAGAGTGATTGCGCCATCTACGAGCGAAAGCTCGCCGTTTTATTGCAGTACGACCATTAATTAGAGGGCGGCGCTTCGATCGGTACTTGTGGTAGTTGTCTTTTTGGAGGTCTCTTTGGACAGTACTTCAAGAGACTTGGCTTCTCACTGTCGGCATCCCATAGGCTAGACTCGCGATACAGCGCGCTGTATTCAATTTTAGGAGATTTCTTAGCAATCCGGAGTAGCTGAAGATGTTGCCTACGCGCTATTTTGGATGGGCGGCCTATACGGTCGTGTTTTGTATAGGTGCCTTCAGTCTCCCATCGGTGGACAACTTTTTGGACGGCGCGTTGGGAGCAGCCAAGACGGTAGGCGATTTCAGACGTGCTGCATCCACCCTCCGCCTGCGCCAAAATGTACACTCGCTGTGTTTCAGATAATTCACCTTTGCGCACACGATCACGCGAAATTTCTGGTGCAAAAGGTCTCATTTTAGTGGAGCGTTGTGGTGTTGAAGAAGATAGTAGTCTGGGGATACTGAGATGGTGGGGTAGGCCCGTGCTCACGCGAACAAACTTTTAACCTAGTACTGTATGTTTCAAACCTGGATGGGCTATCCCTCCGCGTCTCGATGCTTCTGTTTCCATACCCGCAAACGGCGTCTACCCGCCCAGCGTCCAGATGTTCTGTGTTCCAGTGGTGCCAAAGTCATACATACACCTCATCTTCAAGAAGGGTAAGGCCGCACCCTGGATGACCGAGTAGAACTCGGTCATCCCCAAGGTTCCGAACAATTGGCTGCTCCAGCACGGCTTTGGCGGCATAGAGTACTTTGAGATCAAGGTGGGTACTGAGGAAGAGTAGGAAAAGTAGTTGGGGTTCTTGCGCCGTCAATTCTTTGCGTCCTGGATGTTGTTACGCGCGCACTGCACGTGAATGGTAAGTACTAGAAGTTCTCTTTTTTTATTTGGGTGCAAGTTTTCGGAGGTACTCTTGGTCGTTGAGGCACTCTTGTTACTGGGAGTGTTGGTCTGACTGGCAAAGGGGGTGAGCATTCACGAGGAGGTGAGCATGGCATATCGATGGCAGTGGAGGGTGATGATCTGGTGGTGTAATGAGTGGAGGGTAATGATACAGTGGTATGCTCAGCGATGGAGGCATGGTTCACCGGCACATCAAGGGGAGGGGGGATGGTTCGGTGGTATACCCAATGAAGGAGGGTGATTCAGTAGCATACGGTTGGCAGTACATCTCGCAACATCGAACTCATCGCTGGCCTGATCTTCGAGTGTCTACCGAGAATCGATACTTGCATTCAGAATACCAGTCCTGCTACATCAATAAACACATACATACATACACACATGTGATATCCGTGGGTCCATTAACACGTCTTGCTTTGCCGTTGTGCCGACGGACCAAGTACATTTTGCTTTTCGAAACCGAATGGCAAATAACAAGGAGCACTCGGCCGCGCTGCAGCCCCCGTTGTGCGGCATTGTGCGACATTGTCCAATGGGGTTGTTGTTTTGCTGAGCGGAGTGTGCTTCAGAAAAAGAAACTATGCCGCACACACCGATGCAGCCAGCGGTTGTCAATCAAAACAAAAACCATGAATGCTGGCAAGAGATAGCGATGGAATCCTGTCGATATCTGCAGAGCATATTGATGACAATGGTCCAGGGCTTGTCGTGAAGACGCCAGGCACGTGCTCTCTCGTCATTCCCCGCTCGCAGCTCCACCCTACCCTGGAAGCCGAAACTCTTACAACCGTCATCGCCACCGACGCGTATGTGAATTTCTCAAACAATAGGCCAGTATGGCGTAACCACACACATTCATTTCTACCGCTAGGGCCGTTTGTGCGCCCCTGAACCTCGCGTTTCCAATGTGCAACCGTCCCCTCCTGCATTCGCCCATGAGACGGGGATTGTCGAATGGATGGACAACAGCTGTATCTGCATCAACTGGCGTCGAGGAGGTGGCAAAGCCTCGCACGATGCGATTCTTTTCCTGCGAGCCATTGTTCAATGAGATACTCGGTAGAGTGATGGTCCGCCTTCCGCTAGTCCAAAACACCCAATGGCGCATGCACGTCCAAGCATCCCCTGCTACCGTGAGGTCATTGACAAGGATGAAGACCAGTTCCCACAGTTCCCACACATTCACTACCACTGTTCACCAACCCTTGTCCGGGTGTTGTTATCTTTAGCAACTACGGCAGCCGATAACTCATGAAGCCTTATGTCGTTCAGGTGTCATTTGGCCAATAACTTTGACGACGTCTTTTGCTGCCATTACGTTCCCGACCCAGACCCAGACATCCTCCCACTAGCACCAGCCGCAGACATGTCGCGACCACAAAGCATGCCCGATTTTACTGCTCTTATGGACTCGTCCAAGTCCCTATTTGAACAAACAACCACCTCGAACTTTGAAAGACGCATACACAGTCGACGACAGACGTCACCAGAGCGAAGGACCCAGCACGCACGCAAGAAACCTAGCATCTCGCTCGCAGCTGGCTTGATGATGAATACAGAGTCTCCATTGGCTACTGGCTCAATGTCGCCACGCAAGGGGAGTGATAGTCGGCCTCCTGAAGAGGGAAGGGTAGAGACAGAAGAAGGCGATACTCTTTTTTACGCCTATGCGAAGCGAGTAAGTGGTGTTTGCTATATTCTTTGCGACAATATGCACTTGGATATCCAGACTGACAGATCCCATAGAGCGACTACCCATCCTCGCCTCCTTACATCCTCACATTCGCCTCGGCTGCCATTTGCTCGCAATGGTGGCACCTCGTCCAGCAAAACTACCCTTCGTCCGCCCGCCGCCCGAGCCCCCAATTCTTTATCATGCGCAGTGAAGACATGGAACTCATACAAGACGACCTAAAATTCTTCGACCTCCGCAACAAATGGTTTTACTCCTCTCAAGACAGTCCCTCCTGTCCCCCCATCGTCCTCCCCATCCAACACGCCAACGGCGCCCTCGCCCTCTCACCCGCTCCTCCTCCATCCGAAGAAAAGTCAAATACTTCCGCCCTCAACAGCCTCGCTGAAAGCCTCACCCGCCTCGCCAGCATCGTCGAAACCAACGCCGAACAAGTCCACGCCCTCTCCGTCGCTCAATCAACCGGCCTACAAGCAATGCAAGAAATCAACGAATCAAACAGCATCCAAATAAAAGCCATTTCCGCCTCCCAACTTAAACTGCAATCGCTAGTCGATCAAAACGCATCACACTACATTGCCCTCTCCAACAAGTCCTTTGAATCGCAGGAATCCACGCGCCAAGCCCAAGACCGCAGCCAAAAAGCGCAGGATGAAGCAAAGGATCTCCTCACGTCGACGCTATCACACGTCAATTCGCTGGCGAAGGCGCAGTCAGATCTTGCGCAGACCTGTCAGTCTATGATGCAGAGTCTGGAGTCTTTTACACATAATAACAATAGCATGGTGGGGTCTGATGCGGCGAGTTTGCATTCAGTGGGGTCGACGGCGTCGAGTGGGGTGCTGGCGAGTCGGATTAGCCCGCCGCCGAGGAAACTGAATCGTAGGGTTAAGGGGGTGTGGTATGAGTATGATAATAGTGTTGCTGGGACTGGGAATGCGACGATGATGGTGAGGAAGAGGGCGGATTCGGTGGGGATGGAGACGCCACCGAAGAGTCCAGTGGCGTTTAAGTCGTGAGAGGGAGTGGTGTGGGCTTGAGTTTTATTCTTATTCAAAGGAAAGTGGTGTGTAAGATAGGTGATGATTTCTTTTAACGCTTCGTTTCTCGTTTAGCAGATTTGGTGTTGAAAGGCGTTTGGGTATTTGCATACTACAACATCTAATAGTATGCCGTTGTACGGTTACGGGAAGGAATTTAAAATTACTATCCGTGTTGATCAAGTAGTGATTAGTTTCTCAACTTCATCACCAACCCACGCCTACGACCTCCTCGCCAGCTCCACAGCCTCCTTAACCACCTCCTCCAACGTCACCTTGGGCAATCCTAGCCTCTCATTCCAAACCTGCTGCTCATTCGGAAAGTCGTACCCAACGTCTACATCCGCCCCAAAACTCAGCGCCAACAACCCGTACGTCGCACTCGCATCCCCCTCCTCATACTTCTTCTTCAAACTCTTAATCTCCGTCTTACTATCCCTTTCCTCAAACTTAAATGTCTCCTCACTAACCTTCTCCAGCGACCCCACAATCTCCCTAACACTAACCATAAAATCACACAGGAAAATCTGCTTATTCGCCGTCTCCCGTGCGCGAAGCAGCACCTCTGCCACCGCCCTCCCCGTATTCTTACTTGATGTAACTGCAAACTTCTTAGTGCCAGAATCCCATATCCTCGCCGTCCTCCCCTTAACATCTATGCCTAAAAAGTTCCCGGATTGAGCGGGATTCAGCGCCCAGTCGAGCCAGCTACCGCAGCAGATACTACTCCATGTCATTTTCCCTTCACTCTTCTCGCAAGTCTCGATGAGGTACGTGAGCATATCGCCTTTAATGTCGTACGTAGGCACCAAAGCGCGAGCACGAGGATCAAGGTTATTAGCCCCGAATTCACTGGGGATGAAGCGTTTTACACCAGCCGCCAACGCGGCGTCGATGAGGCGGAAGGCAAGGCCGTCTTTGCCGCCTGCGGTTACGGGAGCGGTGGAGAGGGCGACTACGACGGCGTCTTGGTTGGTGAAGAGGGAGGTTAGTTCTGGGGTTGTGAAGGCGTCCGAGATAGTTTTGACGGGAACGCCCGGCGGGAAGGTGGCGCGAGAGCTGGCACGCGTGCCGATTGTTACGGTAAGGGAGGGAGAGGTGAGGAGCGCTGTGAGGATGGGGGAGCCGACTGAGCCGGTTGCGCCAAGGATGAGGACTTTGCAGATAGACATTATGGGGGTTGGGGATGGGGGTTTGAGGGAGTTGGGGAGGCGGTTGCTTGAATGATTGCTTAAGAGTTGGTGATTGTGAGCTGGATAGTGCTGTGTGATGATGTTTTTTTGATATTCTCATCATGGCCTTTTATACATGTTCAACCTCATCTTGAATCCTACTTTCAAATGTCGTCAATTTGGTCTTGTGGTGAAGCTGTAATTTCGTTTCATGCCACTATACTACATGTGTTGTTCATTTCTAACTGCTGCATCGGCCGCTGCATCCTTACTTTGCACCTCGGTGATTATGGCTAATTACTCAGCTGAAGTCTATACCGAGATTGTGTGACTTCAGCATCGTCGGGTAAAGAATAGTAATCAGCACGTGACGACTAGGGTTGATGCGGTATAGTGGCACTGTATAGTGTCCGCCTATGCAACCGTGGTGATGTGGTAATCATAGCGACGTGTGGTAAGCAACGATTTCATCATGGCATGAAAACTCCCCATGACTTCCTCGGCCATGGAGTGAGCTGAAAGGAGTCGTTACGGACGGAAATCAAGTCGTGTCGCTGAATCTTCAGACTGAATACCGGTAGTCAAAAGATAAGTGCCAAGTCATGCGGATAAGATCTAGAACAAAGTCCTGAAGATGGCTAAACGGCTCAGACAAATGGAGTTTCTTTTTCGATTTGTTTTCTTGCAGAGAGGTGGGCGGACGAGATGTAGAGTACGTGCGGGGTTTACTTTTATGCAATGTAACGACGGGATCGGGCCGCAGATTCCCCGGCGTTCCTTCTTGTCTTGCCGCATCACCATGGTACCATCCGGAAATCTTCATCGCACCTAACCTCGTGTGCGTTATCTGCATGCTTCTGCTCGTAGTCGGCCATTCAATACTATCGTGAGATGCGCTCCTTGCCAAATCTGGCCGCAGTGATATAGCGGACACCGGCATCATGCTGATTTCTTCATTAAAGGTGCCCCAAACCATACTACACTATGGAGAGTGCGGATCTTCGCGACTGCTAGGCGCCGTGGTGGGATTTTAGTATTGCTTCAGCCTTTCTCCACCATCTATGACCAACGCCATACTTTCGGTTCTCCTGACATACCATGGTACATGCAACTCAACCCGGCATCCAAATCCCATTCATCTCCGCGCAGCACTACATGCAGTGCTCGAGTTACCTCACCACCGACTACGTGGCCGCGGCGCGACCGAACGGTTGTGATCCACAAGAAATAACAAGTTCGCAATGTTAGTCGCGGGAAGCATTACTGAACTTCTAACAAAAGAGCTACTGCAAATGCATAGTGTCGTATAATTGATGCCCCTTGCGTGGACGGATGCCATGGAACACAGGCGCTTAGCGCTTGCTTTCTCCACCTTCGTGCTACAATGGCCTATTACCTTCGAATACCACGGAGTTTCCTTGCTTCTGCGATCCTTCTCGTCAAATTGCAGACCCATGGGATATCTGGACGATCGCCATGCGGGTATCCACTCCATGCCCTGGTGTTATTGGCTGTCCTCCTTTGCGAAGTCCAGGTACCCATGGGACTGGGGAAAGAGTAAGAAAAGTACGGTCAAGTGTTAAGTACTCCACCCCATCCATACCCCGCCCTAGCCCAAGATCTGTCAATAATTGGGTACATCTCCAGCCTTGCTGCAAGATAGTGAAGTATTGTGGATCCGTATATACATCACATTTTGTTCTGCCGATAGCTATCATGCTCCAGGTATCGGTAATTGCCGCTCTATGCTTTTGCTTCTGCAATAAGCATTACTAAACGAGCATGAAACAATGCTGCAGCACCTTTCACAGCAGTCTGCATGCACGGGAATCCTCTCGGAGCCGCACGACACGCGAGTCACCGCTTATGAAGGCCTTTCACCGCTCACGTGCAGCAAGATCTTGTCTGTTAACCAAAAGCACAAGCAACTTTTCCGACGGATAAGAGCGTTCAATAAAGAATGTGTGACAAGCCAAGCCTCCTGGATTAATCTAGCTGTTAGAGGTGTAGCTTTCTATACCAGGCACATGGCGTCAAGCTGGACAAGCGATTCAGAGCGCTCAACTACCCTATTTCATTAACATCCCCTAATAGGAAAGGCCATGTACTACTCCATCCTTACCACATTGCCGATACCGTCACTACAAGCCCCGAATTGCTTGGCTACAGCAGACTACCTGTTCCGAAATGGTGTTCGCAACAGCCAAGGATACCTTGTCATATCGTGCACGTTTGCTGTTACATCGTGTCATAAAATGCGGGCTTGAAGCAGACCACCCATCATCATTTCTCCACATCATCAGCCACTGTGTGCTCACCTGGCATTAGTTCAGATGTTGACCAAGAAGTAAACCCGGGTATAGGTAATCTCACCACGGCATTACTGTCGTGTATCTTAGTCAAACGCAAGTATTAGCAGGCGAGTCAAAGAATGCGGGCATGGCACTAGGAGCTCGTTTGAGAGACTGACGACAAAGTTGAGGCAGACAACGCGGCAGGAAACGCCATTGGATACGCAACAAGAAACGTTTGTGGCGTCAGGGTACAAGCTCTCGGGGCCCATATTTGTACTACGACTACTGCATGAACTGTGAGAGGGCTAACATTAGCCAATATCTGTAGGTAGGGTAGTTTCGCATCTGTGCAGGCGATTGATGCACACTAATGCTAACCCTCCCAAGCCAAAGCTTACCGAGTGTTTGTAGCTTATGCTACTCGTCAATCTCAACATACACTAATTCAGACTGCAGCAAGCATTCTTGCCGGAGACGTATGAGAGCTCTTAAAACGCAGATAGGTGGGGTCTAAAACTGTTGATAGCTGGCATGGGTGGTTGGTCTTCATCATGACATGAGGTGGCGTTGGAAACGGAAATAAACTACTTACAAGGTATGTCCTTGGCCGACTACTAATACACAAGTTGCTCGCATACGACGGATGCGTGATAAAGAAAGTCGCGTTTACGCTACAGTTTTGAGCATTCGCCACCATGCTTAAGACGCCTACTGCGGATTCAAATCTAGCCGACGCGCTGGAAATGATATCGCAGACGGGGCATACGAGCCATTCGCAAAATGACGCTACGACCACAGTGGAAATAATGCCGATACAATCTGGAAAGGATGAGATGAGCGTGAAAGAGGATGAACAGCAACCTGCAGCCGCCAGTCACCGCTCATCGGTCGTAAGCAAAAGTCCACCAGCCGCTGATAGTCGAACGCCATTCCGGACAATGGCAGCATTCGTCGCCCTTACTCTTTCGCTATTTCTGGTAGCTCTTGATACGGTTCTCATACCTACCGCCCTGCCGACAATATCACAATCTTTTCAAATTCCGGATTCACTTTATGCCTGGACTGGATCCGCTTACCTTCTCACTAATGCTGCGTCGATACCATTTTGGGGAAAACTGTCGGATGTCTTTGGAAGAAAGTCTGTTTTGCTCATCGCGAATTCCATCTTTCTGGGCGGTAGCATCGTCTGCGGAGTGAGCGTCAATGCCCCCATGCTGGTTGCAGGCCGAGCTGTCCAGGGCCTTGGTGGCGGCGGCGTAGTAGTGCTGGTGCACGTGTGTGTTAGTGATTTGTTTTCAATTCGCAACCGCTCCTTCTACATGGGCATGGTCGGAGCAGCATGGGCACTCGCCTCTGCTCTGGGTCCAGTGCTCGGCGGTATCTTTGCCGAAGAGTTGAGTTGGAAGTGGTGTTTCTACATCAACATACCGATTGTTACGATTTCAATCATTGTGCTCTACTTCACTCTCAAGCTTCACGATCCCAGAACGCCACTCCTCCAGGGCCTTGCTTCTGTTGATTGGTTTGGCATAACTACTATCATCACTGCTGCCGTCCTATTGCTGGTCGGCCTTCAGATGGGTAGCGGTGGCTCCTATGCCAACCCGATGGTAATATCACTAATTGTCCTTGGATCGGCCATCTTCATGGCTTTTCCGTTCTCCCAATGGTGGGAGGACAAACGCGGCGGCAGCCCCATCATGCCCCTGCGCATATTCAAAGACATCAGCAACCTCAGTGCACTGGGTGTCTGTGCATGCGATGCTTTGGTATTCAACTCAGTAGCATACTTCCTACCGCTTTACTTCCAAATCGTCCTCGAAATGAGTCCGGCCACGACTGGGCTCTTGATGCTTGCCGTTGCGATACCGCTAGCAATCGTATCTTTGACATCAGGATGGATCATTGAAAAGATCGGTCGCTTTATCGAAGTGCTCCAGATCGGATTATTCTTGATGACACTTGGCGTCGGTCTTCTCATCTCCTTCGACGCATCGTTTGATCTCGGAAAAGTCATTGGCATCTTGGCCGTCATTGGACTTGGTTTTGGGCCCAATTTCGCAGCTCCGCTTATTGCCTTACAAACACAAATACAAGACAGCGACATGGCTACTGGTACGGCGGCTTTCGGTTTCGTTCGCATGATTTCAGGCGCTATCGGTCTCGTCTTGAGCCAGGTCATTTTTCAGTATCTGACAGTGCCCAATTTCCAAAGACTTGTTGACAGCGGCATTTCTGTAGAGTTTGCTACTAGGCTTGTTAGTGGTGAAGCAATCTCCCAGGGTGTCCAAATTGGTGATCTTACTGCGGCTCAGAAAGAGGTCGTCCACCAAAGCTTCATGGGTCCGTTGAGGAGAGTGTGGATTCTGTACACGGTTGTTGGTGCGATGGGACTTTTGTTATCGTTTGGGATCAAGAGAACAAAATTGAACCAAGAGCCATCGCCCTTGGCTAGAGTTGAGCAAGGCGGGGATCTGGAGAGTGGAAAAGTTGCTTCGACGTGAACATACTTGGCTGGTGCAGTACCTTAGCAACACATCGGTCTCAACAATTTAGCGATTACAATATTCACTAACTTCGTCCAAGTCACGTTTGATACTCTGTTGTTACTATGTAAAGCATCGAGGTGTAACCAATGGTCATGCATGGCTGCCTCGGTCTCATTACTGTTTGCAAACGAGGAAAGGTTGCATCTCATTAGGACCATTATCTACTTCATCAGTTTCTACACAAGACTCACGATGGGGATTCTCAAAGAGAGTTCACCGCTTCTTTGGCACACTTTTGCCAACGTAATCTCGCGACACTATTCCTACGAATTGATCTTCGTCAACATCTCAGTAATTTTATGAAGCCGGCAGTCCTAGGAAGTTGAAGCCATACTGCACAAGAAATCATGGGCTCAACTGAGAGGAGTGACTGAAGGGAATAGCCCCACACAGAGTTCAGGACATGAGGCAAGCGGAATTTAGTCCTAGAGGGGCCAAGAGTTGTTGTGGTTCGCAATTGGCTATGATATCGTGGTAAAGGTCTCAGTACCATGATTAACTACCGCTTACAATACAAAGGGAGCTGCAGTTTGAACGCTATATTCTGTGATGGAAGCTCTCCGTGGACCAAAATAGCCGGATTGAAACTGCTCCTAGTATTATAACAACTGTGCAACTACACTATAACGACAACACCACGCACTGCTTAGCTATTTAAAAGTAGGCAAACAAGTAACACTGTCCGTATAAGTAGTAAGGTTTTCAGCTATCAGATGGCTCGGAAGCTCTACTCTGCACACGGCAGAGGGCAACCCCTATAATAGGACCGAAGTAGAGAGCATAAAAAGAGAACCTTGTACACACGTATATGAGCAAGAATTCTGAATGCCCTACGGAGGTCGCTTTCAAAAGTATCTGCTGACAGGGGCATCCTATCGGTCCGGTTATTCTTGGCGTCGATGTGTTTTTTTTTGCCCAACGTCATCAAGCTGTAGATAGCAAATATACTGATCTTTTTTTGGTGTTGCAACGGCCCGTGAGATCAATATTATTACGCCTGCTCTAATCGTCGCTCTGAAGTCTCCCTTCAGTGGCAAATCTACAACCCAGATAAGTGCGCTGACTGGTATCTCAACCCGAACTAGGATACCCTTGTCAGCAGATACTTTTGAAAGTGACCTCCGTACACACTTGTCTTTTGGCAACCCTCCTGCATTCGTGCAAACCCTCTTTAGTCCCGCACGCACATGCTTCGTACCTTGCTGTTTGCACCCGGTCCACGCTTATGCTAGCTAGCTACAGAGCCCATTCAACAAATACCGTATTTCACGAGAACTCTGGATGTTTTATAGAACTTGAAATGCCAATTGTCGTGATTTTAGCAGTGATTTGGGTTGACGTTGGACGTGATTTTTATCCGGCTGTTTTGGTCCACCAAGTGGGAACATCGGAGCACAGATGTTCAACAGATATGTCGATGCAGGGCCAGGGGTTGTTTTCTAGCCATCAAAATGCAAGCTTCGTATGCAAGAGGCTGCTCTCGGATTTGTGTTTTATGTGTAAGATGTGATAGCGATATTGATTGGAGAAGTAGAACACAATGTCGATTGATTCAAATAATTACCTGTTCGTACATATCAAACACAATGCCTGTTCGAAATAATTACTACACTATTAATCTTAAATTAGAACTAACCACTTAGTTATGCTCTCGTCATTTGTTAGATCTTCTTATCAGTACTGGCAGTGTGAAGTGGAGCCAATGGAGCGATATATGCATTACCAAGATATCCCTTTGTATCTCTAATAGATATTTGTTAGTGATCTTCAAACGATATCACGTCATGTAATTCGTGCAGCTGACTAGGGAGGGGTTTCTTAGGCAGGGCGCAACAAGCTTCACATGTCTGAGAACAAGATTGGGAGAGTAATGATCTAACTGACGTATGAAGCTGCAAAGCCGATTAGAAAGAGATGATACACACGATAATTCCAATGGATTTCTTTTGGACAACAGTCTGGTTGATTGTTGACAAGGCGATGAAGCAGAAGGCGTTAGCCGCATGTGGATACGGCAAAGTATGCGCGATGCGCTGATTGGCCATGGCAACTGCACCTCTTCGACTCCGCCACCACGCTCGGAGCTGCGGCACCCAATAGCTTCCACAACCCGTGTGACAGAAAGAGGCTGAGCACAAATCCCATGGACATGGCCTCAGTCACCTATTTTACCTCTTGCCTAGCAAGCATCCTCTTCCACAGCTCCAGCTACCCTCCCTAGCCCTGCTTTTTCCCCTACCAAGCGTACCCTACCCGGTACCAATTCACCCCACAATCATGATCTTCGGCGGCCTCGAGATAGTCGCAGGCGGCTACCTGCTCCACCGGCACTACCGCAAAAAGAACCAAGTAAACACCGCCGAAGACGATGTTCAGAAAAAAAGACATCACACCTTCCCCGGTGCAATCTGCGGGAAACAGCACCAACAACAGCAACATCAACAACAGCATCACAACATCCAGCACCCACCACAACCACCACCACCACACCAACTCACCCTCCCCCACCAAAAATATGCCTCCTACGCAATAACACCCCAGCCCCGTCCCCAACTCTACACCCCCCAAACCCTCCCTCACCCGGACTTCCACCACCAACAACACCCACCACTTCTATCCCCACAACAGCGTCCCCATCCTCCCCCTCAAACCCATAGCTTTACCATCCCGCGCCGCCCGGTCCCCCAACGAAAACCCCACATAATAATACAGCCCTCCCTCCAACGCTCCGATTCCTTCGCCACTCTATCCCGCATGCCCATAGCCAACGGCTCGCGGCCGCACGATGTGCGCGAAGAAGAGCCGATCAGCTTGTCGCCTACTGCTGCTGGAGGGCTAGGAGGAGGGGTATATAGTAATGCGGGATACTCGGTTTCGACACCCGCGTTTGGTGCGACGGCTACGTCGCCGGGGTTGAGATATGAAATGGCCACGGCGGAGCAGGTGGAGGGGTGGGCGAGTTATGGGGGGTATGCGAGGGAGGAGGGGGAGGCAAGGCCGCATTATGCGCCGACTGTTTCGACGGAGTTGGGGGAAAGGGATGCACCACCGCCGCCATATGTGCCTTGAATGCCGTGGTTGTGTTTGGGATTGTGGGTGGTTTCTTTTCTTTGTTTTTATTTTCTTGGGGGGATGGGTGTTTGTTTGATTTCTTGGTGACGGGAATTTTTTAGGGGGGTGTAAAGTATTTAATTTTTTTTGGTATTTAATTTATTGGATACAACGATTTTGGTGTGATGGATCACCGGTCCCGGTGTGATCACGCAGACAAGTATGCTCGGGCAATTGCTCTTTGCATGGATTAACACCTCAACTCAGCCCCCGATTGATATTCCTTCGTATGCACGGTACTAGGACGAGAGCACATCAAACCAGTCACGAAAATTTTCCGCAACTCTTTTGTATTCCCCCACCCATACTAAATTACACTACATACTGTGTCCAAGCAAAGCCTCACTGAACGCACACCTACTCCCCATCCTCAGCATCCTCAGCATCCTCAAATTCTTCATCCCCACTAGACTCAGACCCCGTGTCCTCGTCCTCCGATTCATCGACATGCTCAACGGCAGGGACAAAATCCTCGTCGTCCTGATCGTCATGCTCATCTTCATCTTGCTCTTCTTCAGAATATCCTGGTGCATGTCGCGCAATGGTCTGGACACGCTCGGGGTCTTCTTCGCTTGCGAGTACGCGGAAGAAGGGATGTTTCTCGGTGAGCGGCTTACCAGTCGTGATGAAGCCCATGGGTGTGTGCTCAAAGTCTTGACCTTTGCGGCGGAGTGTGATCCATTCGTGGACTATTATCGTAACTTAGTATCAAAATTGCAGTACTGAGACTCTTGGAAATACATACGGAAGGTAAGCGGCTTTGTCGCAAAAGGGGGTTTCTCAGGGTGCTGGGACAGGTCATCGCATAGTCCCAGGTACTCAAGTAGCTTGTGGTACTCGTCCCACTCGAGGTACAAGCGTCCAGAAAACAGGCCCAACTCTATTCTCAGCCAAACGGGGGCGCAGAAATCGGTTGGCAGAGGAGGCGTCGCGTAGTAATTCAGTTGGTTAAAGTGAAGCATGCGACGCGTGACTGGTGCAGCATACACAATAAGATGAACCTTGTTATCGGCCTCCAAGAACCTGGGATGTTGTACAATCGGGATCAACTCATCTGCTTCTTCCGGACTGACAAGGAGAGCTTGCTCGTTGATTGCGCTCCAAAGAACCCAGTGCGGAGAGCGAATGTAATTATCATTCGGCTCAAAAGTCTCAATGGTACGATTGAATTGAGCTGAAATCCAGAGACCTGATTTCATAGACGGATCGACCGTGTACTTGAGACCTAGTTCCGTGCGTGCCAGCTGCGAGAACATGGGCCGGTAGGCATCGCTTCCAGCAACCAGGCGTCCGAAAGTTGCAAAATGCATGACGTCGTCATGAAGCTTCTTCAATTTGGCCCCTTCATATGTCAAAGATTGCTGGACTTCGCGCACATGTTCCACCTCTGACTCGATCTCACGCTCTGCTTCACGCTCCTGCTCAATCTCTACTTCTTCCAGGGCCGATGCATGAACAGCACTTCCACGATCTTGGAAATGCTTCTTTCGACGCTGAAGCTCGTCGGCAACACCTTCCAAGATTGGATGCCATTTGACCGTTTTGGAAGACCTATTCTGTCGCTGGGCCTTTGGCTGGTAAAGCTGTTTCAGCGAGAGTGTTTCCTTGACGCGTACTTTGGAAAGGAAAGCATCTCGCGAAATAGAGTCGCTAAGATATTCAGGATGTTCCAACTTTGCCTGTTCTTGCTGCATGTACTGCGATGTCTGAGCAAAGAATGAGGGTTCAGACTGCTCCATGATATCGCATGTCTGGCCAAAGACCCACTGAAGCACATCGCCAGATGTTGGATGGTAGCCATTTTCAGTCTTATTCAATCGGTCCAGTATGCCTTGATGTACTTCTGGAGGAGAGTAGAAAGCAACTGATTGGGTTTGGCCGAGTAGACGCAGTCGCATGGCTGCCTGTACCAGCGCATCCTTGGTTAGGTGCTGGCCAAGAGTGAGCGCAGCCCGCGCATCAGGCGGAAATTTGAGGTCGGTCCCACGACAATGGCTTTCGTCCAAGTACACAACGCATCGATCAAGGTTATCGGCGAATGGAGATGCCACCAGTGGAATTGTCTTGTTCGTGCGGTACAGCACCCACACACGATGGTCATCATCAAAATAGACGGCTGCTGCTGCTTCGTAGTCTGCATCTAACCAAGCTCTAGCAAAGGCTTTGTTCGAATGCTCCAACACCTGGGCACCAGCATCAAGAAGGATTCGAATCGGTCGTTGCGGTTGGAACGCGAATTGATTGTTCACGCCATAAAATGCTCCATGATTTCTGTTGGAGTGAGCATAAGAAGACGAATTTGCAAGACTCCTCAGCAAATCCAATTCAGTCCAACGAGCACCACTCGAAGATGCCATACGAACATATGACTGGTTGCGCGAGGCTAGGAGATAATAAGGCACTTCTGCGTTGGTATGTTCCAGCTTTTCCATGTCTTGTTGCTGAATCAAAAGGGGCAATTGATGTCGGGAATCGTTGGTGCCCGAGAATCCAGTAACACGAGCTCCAGCTTGCGTCTTCTTTGTGGCAATAGATGGGAAGAGATTCCAACCAGAAGCTTGGAGCTTCAGTTTAAAGGTCTTCGCATACTTTGGAAAGACAAAGTTATTCAGATAAAAGTCGATCAAGCTCGCGCTGTATCTGACCACCTGATATAGCTCGCTCAACTGTCGCACATCTTCGGCGTTGATGACAGCATAATCTTCTAGTTCTCTTGGTATGTCACATCCCTTTGGGAACCATTTCTCATATTGTATGCTAGGCTCATCGGTCTTGGCCAAATGTTCAAAAGATTCTTTGAATTGAGAGATATTCAGTCCCTGATAGTAGAAAGACAGGCATGTTAGAGTGATGGCAACATCAGGATGGCCCCATTCGGCCGTAGGAGACGGCACGCCTTTTGCCAAATATGGTACTGCTATTGGCGCACGTACTGGATGCAGTCCATATTGTACATTCCAACGTTTCTTCAGGGTGGTGAGCAGTATGCGATGGACAAATAGTCCGCGAAGTAGATTGACAGTTCGCATCAACTTTGGCTTGTCTTGAAACTGATTAGAAATCCTGGACACTACATGGCCACGGACAGTAGGAGCAGAAATGTAGGTCTCAATGTCTTGTCGAATGTCGAGGGGATATTCGGCGCATGGCAGAATCGAAGGTGTCTGGCCTTTGCAGATGATCGTTACGAGAAGATTGAATAGGTACTCTTCAGCATCTTTGCGCAGAAAGTACAGGAGAGGAAATCCATCAAAACCACGCTTGACGATCTCAATACTGCGGGGATAGCGTGATTGGACAGTTGTCGAAAAATCCTTGACGAGGTGGAGGACAGCCTGAATGACTTGCCAGCGCATCGGATGGCCATCGACAGTCATCTGGGTGCCAGAAGGATAGATGAGCTGTGTTCGTATCGCCAAGGACACATCGCACTCGTCCAGGACGTCCCGAGCATGTTGATCTAGCCAACGCTGGGTTTCCATCATTTTGGATGCTGCTCCGAGATTTGCATCACAAAGCTGCTGGAGACCGCTCAGCTTGAATGATAGTATGTGCTCAGGCAATGCAAGAAGGATACCGCGGCGATCTCGTAGCTTTGTGTGCAGCTTTCCATAGAGATGTATCAAGGACTCCTTTGGGGGCATTCTTCGAGAAAAGGGCACATGCATCAACTCGCGATTTACCAAGCCCCCAAGCTTAGCCTGCATCGCCTGCGCGGACTGTAGCAAGAGCGCTCTTGGTACGACAACGCGGGCTAGGTCTGTTCCGTTGGCGAGAAGTGCGGCTGCCATAGCTAGAAACAGTTAGTAAGACGACAACAATGTTGATCTCATATACTTACGGAGAATGCAAGAAGTCTTTCCCTTGCCCATGAGAAGTTGTAGAACAGAATTCTGGCCTGACGGAGGTGAAGCGGTCGCCAATGCCACATCTACCTGCTCCTCTCGAAGGAGAACATCACCATCAATCTCTAACAATAACCAATCAGGATGCTTCAGTGGATCCCAATTGGTATGGCCCTTATTCGCCCACTCGTCTTGCACCTGTTGATCTTTGTGTCTTTTTTGGGCATCTGCAATGCGAAGTAGACGTTGTAATCTGCTCATTGCAAGGCCAAAAGCGACTAGCGCCTCTTTCGAGCCTTCCCCGAATTCAGTTTTTGAAGACTCTCGGAGTTCACTAAGTAGATCGATGAATGTCATCCTTGGCCAGAGATCGACCATTTGAAGCCACTTTGCCTGTGGGTCGCTGTGGCGAAGTGTACGTCTGATATGTTCAGCCGCTGCGAATGCAGAGCTCTTTGCTGATATTATCTCATCTGCTCTGATTTGATGGTATTGCTGAGGAAGTGCGTCTTTCTTGTTCATTATACGCTTTTGAAGAGCGTTAATGCTGGCTTCGAGCTCCTTTGCGTACCTACACTGGACAAAAGACGATGGATCCTTGAATCTAGCGACTGTTTCTCGAAGCATGCTGATTTCTTTCGACTGGGGAGCGATACTGTGGGTACGCGGCATTTTCTGCTCTTTGAAGTTGCTCATGTGGCGGTAGTGGTTTCCTGGATCATGGACTATGTTACCAGATCTGGCATTCAGGGGTCTGTCGTATGACTCGATCATAGGAAGGACCGTTGCCATAGCCACAGTGTTGCTCGGAATGTGGAATTTAAGCAGATATCGAAGTGTCAGATCGTCGTTGGCTCTTGACCTTCGAGGATAGATCACAACAGGCGATAGTTTGATTTCTGTGATAATAGGTGGCAAGGATGGGTCATGTTGGAAACTCGCTCGTGAAAGAACCTTTTGAACCTGCTCTAGATACGTATACAGCTCATGATTCTGTGTAAGACGAGTCCATTCTGGAGTGATGTTGGCCAAGGCACGTTCAACATCCAAGTACTCTGAATTGATTGTTGGTAATCTCTTTGGATCAATCACCAAACTAGGCCATTGCGCAGAAATCGAGCTAGCCAGTAGCTCACAGGCTTTATCCACACTTGGTTCATGTAAGCTTTCGGCTTTAACAAGCTGCGAGCGCTTTTTGAATCCAGTTTCTGAGAAAGCAATTCGTGCTTTGGCCATCAGAGATACAAAGTATGATGTTGGAGGCGCACCGTCTGCACGAAAATGGAAGTACGCAGGGTGCTTCGGTGCTGATATAGCACGTATCTCTGGCAGCATGGCGAAGGAAACCAAGACACGGAGTAAGCCCAGATTTGCATCTGGCGAAAATGCCAGTACACTGAAGAGAAACATCAGACTAAATTTGTCATCCCAGTTGCACTGCAGGGCCTTCTGCGCGAGTGCACCCCACTCTGCTCGGAGATCGACAGCAAAGTGATCACTGAGCAAACATTTTCGGTAGAGTTTGTCGTAGCCACCCACAACTGGAGCATCATGTAGAAGCGCGACTAGTGAAGCATCCATAGCGCAAGATGGCTGCCAGGATAAAAGCAGCTTTGATATCTCCAGTACATTCAGGAGCTCCTGTGAAGATGTACGGGTGTCACGTGTGCGGTAGACCTCGTCCTGGTAGCTGGCGGTCTTCCACTTCGGAGTAGCGGACCTTGCGAGCGCACGCGCAGCGAGATGTGTGGCTTCCGTGGGTAACTCAGATCGTTCTTGGACCTCCTGATCAAGAAAGAAATGGGACAGATCGGACGACTTTCGCAAGATCCGGGCAATGGCGGCAACAAAGCCATCATCTTGCATATAAATGGTGCAGTCAGCGTTCCAGCGCACCGTCTCCATGTATCTAGCTTCTGGTGGATAATACCCGCGCTTAGGTGAGAGGTCTGCAATGCGATTTAGCAAATATATCATGTGGGTTGGCAATGGGTTCCAGGGCTGGTAGGCTGCAGAATGAAGCAGGTGAAGTGCCTCTTCAGTTCCTGTTCGCCCTGTAAGCGGATCGGGCATCACATGCGATGTATAAGCATGTAATAAAGCCTTAGTGTACAACAACCGTGGCTCAGGCGCACAGTCGATACGACCCAGTGTGTTATTGATCGAGTATTTGAGATACTGGCCGCTACCCATTTCGATGTCGACGCAAACATGTGGCCCATCCCTGAAAACTTTGAAATCTCCCAAGGGGACAAGGACGCTTGTCTGGCGGTGATTGGAGATAGACTGTATCATGATCTTGTTGCGTAGACCATACCAGGTGCCACAATTTTGATTTTGCGAAATGGTAGCACCAAGTCGCCGTGATTCCAATAGGCCTTTGGAATTGATGAAGAAACTGAGTTCCATGCGCTTCAGCTCTACATTCACTTGGCAGTCTTGCGAAACCCATACCAGCATTTGGGAAGCAATCTCAAAATGGCTAAATACCTGGGCAATACTCTGGACAAAAGGGCTTCTTGGCTCAAGGAGCATGGCCTGTGCTTGCTCCTGAAAGCGTCGTACAGCACAATATGACCCGTGTTGATATGGTCGTAACCACCAATTCATACTCCTAGATGTCCATTTATCTTTCTGGCGGATTTCGACGTAACCGGTATGGACGTGGAGCCAATGGTAGCAACCCTCTACTAGAGGCAGGGGAAGATCAGGCCTGAAAACCCCGGAGGGAATGAACTCAAGCAAGTGGCCATCGTTATCAGCACGGATGATGACTTGGCCATCACGGTAGGCTAGATGAATCATATGCTTCCTTGGCATTATCTCACATAACGCAAAATCCATGCCCCTCAGAGGGGAGGGGTAAACAATTGGGTTTTTGGTACCGAAGATGTGCTGGAATGTTGGATGGGCACGATACGACAACGGCAATGTACCCATCTCTTTCCCGTCTATGAGAAGTGTACCATAGAGGTAGTTGAAATGCACAAAAGTGGAATCCTGCTCGGCGTTGGACTTCAGCGTAAGCGACATCCACCAGATATCAGGAATATCCTCCAATGCCAATTTGGTGCATTCAAAGCTACCGGGGACATGCCATACGGCTTTCAGTGAAGCTATGAATGTCTCAGGGTGCGCTAGCAGAGTTCTCCTGACAAGATCGCGGTTTTCATAAGCGAACAAAACATCCCGGATAATGGCGTTTTGCAGGCTGCAAGGCATGCCTCCAATTTCTACCGAGAGATTGTGATGAAGAGAAATCGACGCATCCAGGTATATCTGAAGGTGTTCCGGTACACCTAGTAGCTGAATTTCCGTGTGCAACGTCCGTTTACACAAGAGCGAAGCCCATATGATCCACTGTAAGACAGTAGGGTCCTCCGTGACGATTGCTTGAAGCTCTCTTCGCCAGTCATCAGTTATCTTACGAGCTTGATTGAGAAGCTCCATAGCACGACTAAGAGTTTGCGAGTCTCTAGCCAGCGATATGATCTTGAGCAATATCGTAATCAAAATTTCCATTTGTATGGGCTCCCTCCAGTTGCGCCGAATGCCTTGTAAGCGGTAGTCAATCTGCGCCAACAATGCAATAGAGAGATCGTTGTTCGTTAGCGAGCTGTGGATATCGGTGTATTCAGATGTCTGGTCGCAGCTCGGCCCTTGTTGAAGCACTAGACGTGACACAATTACCCAAGTTGACTCAGACGAGAAATTGATGTTGCTTGAACCCAACTCTCGAAGAAGACCGATCCATCGTGAATGAGTGCCGACCAGTAGACCTTGAAAAGCTGTGAATTCATGAACACCCAGCCCTTGAGGACACTTGGCTTGGCTTGCTTGAACTTGGTTTGACGTCGGCCATGCAGCGTAGTCTAGGCTGAGAGTGGAAAACGGTGAGTTTGGTGGGAGCTTTACGGGAAAGTGATGCCAGAACGAAGCCTTTTTCGGCTTATCCGTCCAGAAGGTGCCAACACTATCGTAGTATCGAGGCTTCAAGCCGCATGTGCGAATAATCTCCTGTAACGCGATCGGGAAGCCCCAAGTTGCATAATGGGATTCTAGGTGGGCTTTCTTGTAAGACCCCAATGTTACTTGACAATGAGTGTTGTTTGCGTAGGGCCGAAGTTGTGAGTATTCGCGGACAAGTGATATGCGGTCTAGGTGTTCGACTGGCTTGTGGCATAAGCTTGAGAGAATGAGCCAAGTGGCATCACGGTATGCGGCAAATTCTTCTGGACATTGGAGCTCAAAAAGCGTTGCTTTTGCATCCGGTTCGTAGCTTGGAAGCGGGTGCTCAAAGATCTGGATCTTCATATTCTTCAGCTCATGGTGAAGCTTGTGCCATTCGCAGGGTACTCTATGGCGGGGGCTAGCGACGCGAAGGTCCCGGTCTATGACGGGATCATATACGCATTCCTTTTCGTTCAATTTGCGAGTCTTCTTTTCGTACTTTGTACTTTTCTCCTCCCATTCAGCCTCTTTGTTGATGCGTGCCGTTTCAGCTGCATCCTCAATCTTCTCGCGCATGGCTGAAAGCTCACCC
The DNA here is from genome assembly GCA_002286855.1 of Bipolaris cookei. Taxonomy (NCBI): domain Eukaryota; kingdom Fungi; phylum Ascomycota; class Dothideomycetes; order Pleosporales; family Pleosporaceae; genus Bipolaris; species Bipolaris cookei. Next base: position 37,858 of record NRSV01000009.1, read on the forward strand.
GCGAGGCCCTCGTTGTCATAGAACCGCACAGCAAAGCAGTCATCTGAAGGATCATCGAAAATGGTTTTGCTCTGCGCCACTGTTTGGGAGCGGCATCGAGCTGATAAATACCGCCGCACGTTTTGCACCCTGCCCATTTCCTCAAGCGTCAACAGCTCGATAGGATCGAGTATATCAGAACCAAAGCCGGGGTGGTAATCTAAGAGTAAAGGGTAACCTAAAACAGCGGCCTTGTCCATAAGAACCCACAATTCCATGAGGTAAAGCAACTGTTGGCTCTTCTGGTACGTGCATGTTTGATCTCCCATGCAGATAATGCGAACATAATCACGAATTATGTCGCTTGATTCAATGATACGGGGACCTTCAGATTGCATCAAGCGCTTTGCCGGTAGTACGACATTTTCATGATACTTTGATGAAGATATGTGGCCAGATACAGCTTCCATGTAGGGTTTGGTAGAGGTCGCAGACTGCTGGTAAGAATCCAGGATGCCGGTAGCAGTTCGCTCCTGGCGCCTTGGGAATGAGAAATGCTGAGCTGAGATATTCCTTAAGACCTTGTTACTGTTATTTAAATGAAGTCGAAATTCAGCGTCATAGGCGCTTCGACGTAACCGTGGAACATTCCGTTCCTGAGACATTTGGTAGTTTCGCCAAACCTGCTTCAGGTATGCACCTGTTGTTCCCAGAGTCTTCTCGAAATCTTGTTCTAATGACATTCCATTGAAGGGCTGCGCAAAAAGCGAAGGATCATTCGAACTGTGCAGGTCGGAGCTCAGCTTGGCAAGGCGCCGCCCTAACTTCTGGCGCAAGAAAAAGGCCGCCTCAAGAGGTATTCTCCTCAATGCATTCTCTAGGAGTTGTGCGTGAAGTATGCACATGATGGTTTTGTACATTTTTCTACCCTCTTGGGCGCCTAGACTATGATACAGGTACCTCTGGGTAGCTACTCTTAGGACCAAGTAGAAAGCAGATCGTCTCCAAGGTTTTCGAGCGTTTTCAAAGGTAACGGTGTCACGCACTCGCTTTCGCAGTCGGGGCACGTTGATTGTAGTGCCATTGGCTTCCAATATAGCCATCAATAGGCCAGATATGATTGCAGGGTCACTTGTGTCTCGAATCTCAGCCAGTTTGGCAGCTGCCTTCCAGGTGACGGCAGCGAATTTTGTAACATATTCACTGCTTGCCTGCTCGAGAAAGGTCGCGAGAGCATCTTGGAAGGAAGGCTCGTTGAAAGTCGAGTCAGAGATAGAGACCGCTGATCCAGGAACTATACCAAGGGCTGTCAGTACCTTGTCCACATTCAATTCACGTGCACAGCACTCACAATCCCATTGCAGAGCACTTTTTGCTGCAAGTACCTTGTCGGCAGTTGCAGAGGTCTCGAACGCCTCAAAAACGATGGAACCCTCACCCACAGAGCTGTACAAGTTAGCAATGGAGAGAGCAATTCAGTATCATTGGAGCCTACCTGACTTGGTGGTATATGAGTAGACCACAATTTTGAGGGTTGAGGTGAAGTACAAGCATCTTGGGTTGGTCTAGAGTACGGAATTGCTTTATCAACGTAGACTTGCTGATAGTCCCGCTGACATTGAGTATTTGGGATGCTTGCAGTGTGCTGTATAGCCCGTCCAAGTGGGATCGTAAATCCACAGTAGAATAGGGGGTGATCTTTACAACAGCGCCCAGCATGCGATTCAACAAGGCAGCGTCGATGTGATGGAGATTCTCATCTTCCTTGCCTGGAACGTCGCGAGGCAGCGCCACATGATTGCACAGCTGATGTAGAAAGTCCAGGCGGCTAGTGGAAGCCATAATTACTAAGGGAAGGCCAACTACAAAGAAGCAGCCGGCGAGAGTAGTGGAGGAGAGGCGTCTTACAGTCGTCGAAAAGATTGCTACTGCGAAGATGCCTAGAATGATGAGTAGTTGTTGTGCTGAAAACACGTCTGCCAGCACGCGGCGCGGTACCTTGGCAAGGCTCCGCAATTGGCGCCTCGGTGAAGGTGAGACGTGATCAGTGAGCCTTGCGGGTTGGCAGAGATAACAGAAATTATGCGCACAGCCTTGTCCAATAAACCTGAGAGTGCCTGAGAAAATTGAAAGCCACCGGCCATGCAGGTCTGAAAGCAGCTGAAGATGGTAGCCTACATATGTGTCACAAGTTTGCGTGTCGCCTGGACCTACAGCATGCACGTAGCCTTGCGTGAATCCTTTTGATCATCGGCAGCAGTCACCAAAAAAGATCCAGATTGCCAGTCGTATATGAAGCAAACGTACAAAAGATAGGGAATGAATTGTAAATTTGATGTATGTATGAAGGATAGCAACAGGGACACGCATAGAATGAGGGAGACCCAAAGAGACCAATGGGAGACGAGACAAAGGGAAAAGGAAAAGCTAGGATCTATAGGTGATTTTTCACCAGCAAGATTGCGGGAGGCTGCTCGCGGGATGAAAATATGATGCATTGTTTGTGTAGGTCGCACTACAGGCCGTCATTAGCTTATTTTTGCAGAGTGGGTAACGTGAGTGACAAGCGAGTGGCCATGCAAGGCGAGTGGCCACCCTCATTGATTTTCAATGCCTCTAACCTCCAAACTACAATGTCTCAACCACCTGATCTTGAAAAGCTCTCAAAAGAAGAGAGGATCAAAGCAGCTCCCCAAGCAATTAAATCGCCAGTAAAACTAAGTGTGCAACGCTCTGCCACTACTTACAACATGTCTCGAGCAACCCTCCGCTGCCGACGCGCTGGGAAGATGTCGCAACGTGATACTCATCACAAATCATGGAGCCTTGAAAAGACTGAATATGGGGCACTCAAACACTATATCAGGAAGCTAGACACCCAAGGATTTGCTCCAACACTGCGTTGCGTTGAAGATATGGCTAATCAACTGCGCGCTGTGCGTGATGCAAAGCCTGTTGGCCCACGATGGGCTTCAAACTTCGTCAAACGCGAACCTGAGCTCAAGTCACGACTGAATCGGCAGTACAATCGCCAGAGATTCTTATGCAGTGATCCAGATGTTATTGGGCCCTGGTTCAACCTTATACGCAAAGTCAAGGCAAAGCACAGTATCCAGAACGAAGATACCTACAACTTTGACGAGACTGGCTTTACTATGGGTGTCGGAAACTGCGTGAAAGTAGCCACGGAATCAGAGAGACGCACTCAGCCTGTTGGTGTCCAGCAAGGAGACCGTGAGTGGGTGACAGTGAGTGACTCTGATCGCTGCAATCAACGCGATGGGCTGGGCAATTGCGCCCTACCTTATCTTCAAAGCAAAGAACCACGACACGTCCTAGTACCCTGATTTGAGGCCTCAATGGTAAACTGGGATCAGTGACAACGTCTGGACTACGAACGAGATTGGTGTAGCTTGTTTGAAACACTTTGTTGAGCAGATAAAGAGGCGGAGAGTGGGTAGCCACGTGCTGCTCATAATTGGCGGCCACGAGAGCCACAAGTCGCTTGCCTTCAAGCATATTTGCGAGGATAACAAGATCATTACCCTCTGTATGCTGCCATACTCATCCCACATTCTGCAGTTACTTGATGTGGAATGTTTTGCTTCTTTGAGGCAGGAGTACAGCAAAGTGATCAGAGCCTTGGCAACAGATCACATTGGCTGAAATGATAAAAAAGCATTCATCGCGTCGTTTGCAAAGTTTTTTGAGACAGCTTTCTCAAAGGCTAACATTAATTCAAGCTTTATAGTAGCTGGACTAGTACCTAACGACCCATCGGTGGTGCTATCGAAGCTTAACATCGAGCTTCGCACGCCAACACTACCTCTACCAGGGGCGACACAATGGAACCCTAAGACACCCACCAAATGCTACTGAAGTAGAGGCTCAATCGACACTGCTTCGAGATCGTATTCGAAAACATCAGGGTTCCTCACCATCTGCTATGGTTAATATGCTTAAACAGCTTAGAAAGGGTACTGAAATAGTACTGTATTTGCAGGCGTTGCTAGCAGCCCGAGTGCTGCAACTTGAAGCGTCAAACAAGGCTGCTTCTGAGCGTAAATCGCGGAAGCGGAAGCGGATTCAAGAGAGCGGAGACTTTTCAAAAGAACAGGCAGAGAAACTGATGGCCGAACTAGACGTTAAGGCGCAGGTAGACGGGGAAACGCGTGAAGGTAGGGCCCGAACAGTTGCAGGCAAACACTGCAAAAGGCACTGCAAGCACTGCAGAGAGATAGAACAAAATTCCCGCACATGCGAAAAATAAATAAATCAATTTATAGTGCTACCTGGGTCCCGTAAAGGTCTACGAACACTAGAGAGTCGCCTTTAGATACACGTCAAACATAGGGATCCTCCCCTTAACACCCTTGCCTTCGTACCATTGTCTTCTTCCCCTCCCTCTTCAAGTCCATCAATTTCTGCCGGTGCTGCCCTTGACGAGGGGAGCAGAGGACAAGTTTTTGTTTTAGTGGGTTAGTTGGAATGGAGCCCACTCCTCTATGTCTGTCGTGCAAAAAACAAATAGTAGAAGTTATCGGTTGACTCTATACATTACATTTCCTAGTAGAAGGTTGTAGTGCTAAACAATAACGTGCAGAAGATTAAAAGATTAATGAGGGTGGCCACTCGCCTAGCATATACAGTACTAACTCAAAAGTCTGTTCGCACTAGCGTCTGGGCGCACCAACACCACTTTTTTGCTCAACTTCAACACCGTGCAATTCCACCAAACCATGTTCGATTTTCAAATTAAGATAAGATAATTACTGCTGTGATTGCTAGTATTTTGTCTAGTACTCATTTGCCTGTGTTACGGCTCGGATTCGTTGCGGCATACTCAAGATTAGACTAGCTATCAGAGTATCTGGTATTGCAAACCATGCCTACGCGAACGAACTTCTGATAGGTGACTGTATAAGCTGGCCACCCGGGTAAGCTGGCCACCCCCTCACCAAAACGTGACACCTGCACAAAAGCTGCTATATCTCTCAACAACGGTCTTTAATATGGACGCCCGTGAAGCAGCCTTACAATTAACTATTAGTGATCTTAAATTAGGTGTTTATTCTAGGCAGCGCGCTGCGGCTAAGGCGTACAGTATCCCTCGGTCGACTCTCTCAACGCGCCTAAATGGCGTTACCAACAGATGCGTTAACCATCAACACCAGCAGCGGCTAACTCCTTTACAAGAGAATTCTCTTGTTGACTGGATTCTTGAAGAGGACGCTCGCGGCTACCCTCCCCCGCACGCGCGCGCGAGAAATGGCGAATCGAATTCTGCGTATGAATGGAGACAATCAGCCAGTAGGCAAGCTCTGGGTCTCACATTTCCTCAAGCGTCAGCCACGCGTCGCCCCAGTTATTGGCTGGAAGATTGATGCTCAGAGAGTCGAGGCAGCTTCGCCAGACCAGCTACGCGCGTTTCTTGAGCTCTGCGAGCAGACGCGACAGCGCCTTGGTGTACAGATAGAGAATATGTATAATATGGATGAGACTGGAGTCTCTCTAGGCGTATGTATGAATATTAGAGTCCTCGCGAGGGCTTCAAAGAAAAAGGCTGACGTCAAGTCGCCAGAGAATCGCGAGTGGGTGTCAGTAATTGAGTGCGTATCTGCAACAGGGCGGAAGCTACGCTGCGCAGTTATCTTCAAAAGACAGAGCCTACAGATAACCTGGTTTCCATCAAAATCAGTCCAAGACTGGTTATATACAACGTCTAAGAACGGAGGGATGGAGAACGCAATTGGTATTGAGTAGCTACAGAGGATATTTAATCCAGAGACAACGCCAGTAGACAGCCAATATCGACTACTAATTCTAGACGGCTACGGTAGTTATATTGATCTTGATTTCTATTACTGTGCAAACAGAATCGGATCCACCTCCTCTATCTACCTGCGCATTCCTCCCACGTTCTGCAGGCTCTAGATCTTGCTCTTTTCTCTGTCATCAAGTCTAGCTACCGTTGCCAGATCCAGGACCTCGCATTACTTGGCGATGCCGTGCCAGTTAAGAAAGAATGCTTTATTGTCTGCTAAAGTCAAACAAAGAACCAAGGCTCAACAGAGCGCGTTATTCGGGCTGGCTGGCGGGCTACTGGCCTTTGCCCATTTAATATTAATCAAGTCCTTAATTTATCGCAGGTATCGCAGCAGACAGTTACACCACGCCCAAAGCGACCTCAACCACCTGTTCAGACTTTCCTTTCTACTCCCCAAGGCCCTCGCGATCTCTACTTTGCGCAGCAAGATATCCAGGGTTATGAAAATCTAGGTCGTAGGAGCCGGCTCCTACTACATAAAGCAGGTAAGGCGCTAGCAGCTGCAAATACTAGAGCAGTAGGGCTAGAAGCTGAGAAAAGGCACCTTGAATATCAACTTCACTCTATTAGCTCTCAAAGACCTCGAAAGCGCACCCAAATAGATCCAAACCAACGCCTTGCAGAGGCAGAGAATATCGTAGCAGCAATACGTGCCTCAGCAGCTACAATGGCTCAGCAAGATGAATCTACAGCGGACAGGGCTGCAGAGAGGGCTGCAGCTGTTATAGCAGCTGCAACTCTCCAATTTATGTGTACTCAATGACAGTTATAATACCGTTGTTGAGAGATATAGTGTCTTTTGTGCAAGTGTCACGTTTTGGTGGGGTGGCCAACTTACCCGGGTGGCCAGCTTATATATACCCTAGCTTATGTGATACCGCACCAGTGTGGCGGGGCAAACACGTTCATGAAGGGCGCCAGCAGAATTGTGGCAGCACCAGAAATCATCTTTTTGTCGCAACAATATGATGCATTGAAATGTGGTTGGGAGAGGATGGACAATCCACAGTTGACGAGTAGGAGAAGAGGCTAACAAAGGGTCCGTCCCGAGGTTTGCCCGTATGTTGCTTAGTTCGTAGCTTGACCGGACTTTCCCCTCCTCTGCTTCTAGCTTCGTGACTCCAGCCCGTATCCCTCTTTCCTCTGAACGAATCGCGCTCTCGGCACTTGTTAAGTCCATACCCATTCGCCAATAGTGTCACCAATCATGCACACTATACTGTGTATAATCAGGCGAAGCTTTCCCAAGCCTAAGATCTACAGCCTGGCCACCATCCCTCGCGGCGCCATGCTCCACAGGAAGACTCCACCCCACTCCTCAAGCGACAAAGACCTCGGCTATATTCTTATCTTCTGTACCGTCACCGCCTTGCTATGACCGTTATTCCCGTTGTATTGGAAACCGCTGTGATGAAGACGGCAAGGCGCCATCGCCATAGGGCGTTCGCGGCTAGCCCATCTGGTCCATGGCGCAGTTGTGGAATGGCCATATTCCGCGTTCGCTGCCCATGAGTCCACTGTTGTGTCTTTCTTTCTTCCGTCTTTTTGTGCTGTCGATTGTGGAATTTTGGCAGCGTCTCCACCAGCGCCATGTTCAACGGTGATTTTGACAAAGACACGCGTGTCGCAATCACTCCACCACCCCAGAGAAATAGCATATCGCCCTCATCCCAGTCGCATACCTCAGAAAAGCCCCGCGTGGTGGAAGAGGTCGAATCCGAACATGACCATACCTCTGTGTCCTCAGCATCGACACGATCCGACTCAATTGCCTCAGCAGACGCCCGCCCGGCCATACACCATACATGGAGCAGGAATACAGGCCACTCTTGGCCCGGCGATAAGGACGATGCGATCGCGACCGTGACTACCAACGCGACCCAAGACCCCCGTTTTGAGGTCGATTTCGACGATGACGACGAAAATCCACAAGACTGGCCAATGGCCAAGAAGGCACTTGTCATCTTCTTCATGAGCTTCTCCACCCTAGTCGTAGTCATGTACTCCACAAGCTACACAAGCGGCATACCAGGCATGATGGCGACGTTTGGCATACGCTCAAAGACGCTTGTCATTCTAGGCATCACGACATACCTGTGTGGTCTCGCAATTGGATCGCTGCTTCTCGCGCCACTCAGTGAAATGTACGGCAGAAGACCAGTTTACTTGACTGCCGTCGCCGCCTTCACAGTTCTCATCTTGCCATGTGCCCTGTCAAACAACCTCGCACAGATTCTCGTCATGCGCTTTTTTGGTGCCATTGCAGGAGCTGCCATGATCTCTAACGCTCCAGGTACCGTCTCTGACATCTCCCGCGAAGACTACCGTGCCCTAGCCTTTTCTATCTGGTCTCTTGGGCCTATGCAAGGTCCTGTTTTCGGTCCCGTAGTCGGAGGTTTTGTGTTTCAGGCTCTGGGCTGGCGATGGACAAATTGGGTTGTGATGATCGGCTCCGGTGCCTCATGGTTCATGGTGTTCATGGTAAAGGAAACATATGCGCCAGCCATCCTTCGCGCGAAATCCGCAAAGAAACGCAAGGAAACATCTGACCCTCGATATTACTCGCGTTACGATGACAAGAAATCGTTTTGGCCTTTGTTGAAAGAGAACCTGTACCGCCCCTTCAGTATGGCCTTCAACGAGCCGATTTGCATTTTCTGGGATGTTTACATCGCGCTTGTCTATGGAGTCTTATACCTCTGCTTCGTATCATATCCAATCGTTTTTGGGGAACTCCGAGGCTGGTCGCCCGGACTAGTGGGGCTTGGTTACATGGGCATTGGCATTGGGGGCGTAATCGTAATAGCCTCTGAGCCACTTATCCGTCGCACGATCAACAGTCACAAAAAAGATCCTGAAACGGGCAAGCCTTATCCAGAGGCTATGGTAAGTGTTGTCGTCATTGCAGCAGTCTGCGTCCCAGTGGGCGAAATGATTTTCGCGTGGTAAGCATTCTTTACCTTATCTCAAGTCAGCATTTAACATTCCTATAGGACTTGTACTCCCAATGTTCATTGGATTTTTCCTCTCCTCGCTGGTATTCCTTTCGGTGCCGGTAATTGTGGCGTCTTCATCTATGCCTCAAACTACCTTGTCCACTCTTATGGCATCTATGCCGCCTCCGCGCTTGCTGGAAACGCAGTCCTCCGCTCTATTATGGGTGGCGCCCTTCCTTTGGCTGGCCCCCAGATGTATAAGACCCTCGGTCCGCACTGGAGTGCAACTATGCTGTCGCTAATAGAATTTGCTATGATTCCCATTCCTGTGGTATTCTATCTCTATGGCCATAAGATTAGGGAAAAGAGCGCGTTGATTAGGGAGATGAGAGAAGACAGGGAGAGGTTAGAGAACAAGAAAAAGAAGGCTGCAGAAAGGGCTGAGAGGCTAAGAATAGAAGATGGGGCAACGGATTTGGAAAAGCAAAAGATGGACATTTGATGGTTGATGATTACATAGTGTTTTAGGCCATTAAGTAAATTCACTGTAAATTTGACTTTAGTTTTTAGTACAAAGCTCTTTTCAACCAGCATTCGATGTAGATCGTCCTGAATAAATACAGGTGAATAGGCTTTCCCTTACAATAACTTATGCGACGTCACGTTATGGTGGGTAGGGTTCTACTGGCTGACATCCAATCCCACGAATGAGGGTCAACTACTCAAACTTCGACAACATACTTTTTCCATCACAATGGTCATTGCACATATTTTGAGGCTCTGAGACACAAATGCCAGTTGTAGCTGATACGTGTGTGACTATGAAGCAGTGTGCGGACGGATTCATAGTGCCACGGCAGCACTCGACATCTGCCGAAGGATGATCCACGTCAACGAAAGAGTGCCGCGCGGTATTGCGAACCAGTACTACATCACCAAATCAACCCCGCCATGACAACCAACCCGGAATCCACGATATCAACCACCCCAGACTCCCCCATCCCCTTATGGGTCAACAACGAACCCATCCACACCACCACCACCTTCCCCATAACCCCCTCCCACCATGCCTGCTCCGCCTCCCCCCAAGACGCCACCCACGCCGCAATCACCTCCTGGACCGCCTTCAAATCCTGGCGCCAAACAGCGCACACCACGCGCCGGGACCTCCTCCTCCGCGTAGCAGACCACTACTCCACCCACAGCGCCACGCTCGTCTCCGCCCAAACCCGCGAAACACACTGCACTCCTTCCTGGGCGCTGCAAAACGTCAACCTCTCAATTTCCTACCTCCGCGAAATCGCTGCGCAAATCAGTAGTGTGGCCGGCGTTATCCCCCCAACTGAGAAACCGGGGACGACGGGGTTCGTGTTTAAAGAACCCATTGGGCCTGTCTTGTGTATTGCGCCGTGGAATGCGGCGTTGATCCTAGCGACGAGAGGGATTGCGAGTGCGATTGCGGTGGGGTGTACGGTCGTGTTCAAGGCATCGGAAATGTGTCCAGCGACGCATTTCGAAATTACGAGGTCGTTTGTGGAGGCGGGGGTCCCGGGGGGGTGTTGAATCAGGTGCAGTGTGTGCGGGAGGATGCAGCGGCGGTTACGGAGGCGCTTATTTCGCACAAGGCGATTCGTAAGGTTGAGTTTATTGGGTCGGCAGCAGTAGGGCGCCAGATTATGCAGGTTGCAGCGAGGTATTTGAAGCCTGTGTTGATGGAGTTGGGGGGCAAGTGTCCGGCCATTGTGCTGGAAGATGCGAATTTGGGGGTGGCGGCGAGGCAGTGTGCGCTGGGGGCGACGATGAATCATGGGCAGATTTGTTTTAGTACTGAGAGGTTTATTGTGGTAGAGCGTGCGGCGAGGGAGTTTCAGGAGAGGCTTGTGGAGGCGATGGAGGAGGTTACGAGGGAGATGAGGGGGGGTGCGGTGTCTGAGGAGATTGCGAGGCATGCGCAGGATGTTATTCGGGATGCGGAGGAGAGGGGGGAGAGTGTTGTCTTTGCCAGGTCCAGTGATGAGGATAAAGAGGGGGGAGATGGGTCTGTCACGGTGCTTCCACCCACCCTCGTGCTTAATCCGTCGAGTAGCAGCAGGATATTCGACGAGGAGACTTTTGGACCTTCAGCTTCTCTGTACGTGGTTAAGACGGATGAGGAGGCTATCGAACTTGCGAATCACTCTGCCTACGGACTAAACGCTACCGTTTGGACGCGCGACATGGCGAGATTTCTCAATATCAGTAGGGAGTTGGAGTATGGCCAGGTACATGCGAATACTATTAGCGTGTATACGAGCCCGACTGGGAGTCAGGGCGGAGTGAAAAACAGTGGGTTCGGAAGGATGAATGGGAGATGGGGATTAGAGGAATTTCTCGTGGAGAAGTTTGTTACATGGTGTGCATGAGAATCCCTTCCTTAACTTTGATGTTTCGAATACATGAAGTTAAAGAGAAAACTAATGACTTTTAAAATTCTATACTTCAAATGTCCTGTCGTATCCTAATAAAGTCTCCACCATATTATTACAAAGATCACAACAAGACAAGGCCTGGAAATAGCCTATTAAACTCCATCCAAATGCTCTCAAATTGACAGGAGCTTGCATGTGACGAGTATTTTTTCAACCCCTATGAAGAGGCTCCAAGGGCTCTACCCAACACATGCACGTTGCCCTATATGTATTAAACTCCTTACTTTTCAACCGCTCCATTGTATCCTCTGCAGTCTGATCCATGCCTTACCAGGTAAATGTCATCAACTGCGGGTTAAGCACAATCGGCAGTAAGAAATGACTAACAATAATCGTACCCATAGGCCAAACCGCAATCAGAGTCCTAATTTGCCAATCCTCTGGTAGCGCAAAAGCCATTGTAATCATCACAGCCGTCATGCCAAAGCAGAACATGAAGCTCCACTTGAAACGCCTGAGGACCTTGCTGATGGCTACGAAGAAAGAAACATGCTCGGACTCCTTGGACGTGGATCCCCATTCTAGCGGGATGCTGAGGAAGTGGCAGATGAGAGCTTGGGAGATGTGGAGGGAGATGCCTCCTAGGAAGATGGTGAGGAGAGGGATCCATTTGAGGTTAGTGAGGAGGCCGCCGAGGATGGAGCCTTCGCCGATGCGGTAGCGGAGGACGGCGAGGGAGATGTTGCCGAGGACTGTGAAGATGAGGACAATGGCAAAGTAGACTGGTGTTGTGTTAGTACGTGGATTATACGAGTGATGGGGGAACGAAGAATTGGGAATGCATGAATTTAGAAGAGTTTGCGAGACTTACCGCGGAAAGAATTGATGTAGTAGTGGTCGAGCCACCCGTTGAAGAAACCGATCAGGAAGTAATTGAGCATGGTAAGAACCCACGAACAGCCAAGAGCGTAGTAGGTACCGATGTAAGCCATGATGGTGATTTTAGATGCGAGTGGCATGTTCGAGCTAAAATTTTCAAGTTAGCTGAATGAAGTTCGGGAACACGGAAGAGATCACAGGATTTGTAGGTTTCTGGCTTACCGGAGGAATGTTCGGAAGAGCTTGGTGAAAGGACCCTTGGTAAACCATTTGATGAAAGGGTTGAAGATAAGTTCATTACATCCGTAAGCATACCTAGGTCATGACAGTCAGCATATGAGTGACTGAAGAAAATAGTTCGGAACATGTACTTCTCCCATCGAGCAAGCTCATCGTAGACCGTAATCGAGACACCCTCTTTGAAACCATCACCCTTGTACGAAGCCAATCGAATAACGTAACCAGCACTCTGAAGTCGCAAACTCATGTCAAAGTCCTCAGAAACGGTTTCCTCAGACCAGAACTTGTCGTAATTCGCACCGTCCTCCTTGAACTTGTAAGCAATCTTTTGAATCGCCTCCCAGCGCAGAATAGCGTTGTGTCCGACAAAAGGCGCTACATCGCCACCAGCGACGGCGAAGCGGATCATAGTGTAGATCATGTTGGTGAAGAATGTGATGCCCTTTTCGAAGAAGTTGTTGGTGACATTCATGACTCCGGAAGAATACTGGAGAATGGCGACTTCAGCGCTCTGCTCCATCTCGCTGACGGCCTCTAGCAGACAATCCTTGGGAACACGAGTATCAGAATCAACCAAGAGAATGTAGTCACCAATTCGAATGTTTCCGTCTGCCCAGGCTTCGCCCACATGCTCAGCCATGGCCGCCTCCATGGCCTCCTTGTAGGCAATGTTCTCGTCGAGCTGGGTCCAACCCTCACCGCGCAGAGTCTGGTTCAAGATCTCTTCGACCCTGCAGCTAATGCGAAGGCCGTAGTTCATGTTGGAAGCCTTCTTGAACTTACCGGGGCGAATGAAAGGCTTGATTCCATGCTCGCCCTTCGGGTCGTGTCTTGGTCGAGCAACCCAACCAATACCGTGCTCGTCGTAAAACTCTTGACGATCTTGAGCGTCTTCAGCCGAGAGAAGCTGCACTATTTGTTGTTACTATGTATCGTGTTCTTCGTAGGCGTACATCAACTTACTGCCGTCATCGTTGATGAAGATATTTGCACTTCCTCCTTGCAATTCGTAAGTAGAGATTGCTTGCTTGATTGAACGGACTGTCGGCTCAATGACAGTACGTAAACTTTCCTTGTATACAGGCATCTGGACGGTGACATGTGGGAGTGGGGCACCGAAAGTATCACGATGAAGACGTTTGGGCGCTTTTCCAGAGTAGTATCGGCTATTTTCATTCATCTGGTCGGTGGGACCAAAGATCTGGGCGACGTTGCCGACTACAGCTTGAAAGAAGAACTGGATTCATCAGCACATTGAAGTTTCTTACAATCAATAGAACTTACCAATGAAAGCCAGACCTGGGCAGGTAGGCAGACCAAGAAAAGCATTCGAAGCATGTCGTAAGCCTGGACTTCTTGAATGGCGATCTGCCTCCACCCGGATCCGATAGCGGTCGTCAGAAGCAAGATGGACATTCCACAGTAAGCCGATTGCCAAAGTTTGATATCGCGTGGGCCCTCCTCTCTACCACCAGTAGGATCAAAGACTTCGTCGTATTCTTCAACATCGACCATGGGGTTTTTGCCTAGGACTTTTTCTAGCTCAACATCTTGTGCGTCGTAACCGTATTCAGATCCGCACATCATTCTCATCAAAGCATTGATAATAAACTCTGCCCTCTCTAGCAGCAGCTTCGGGTCATCTTGCCATACGACCAACATGCCACGAGAGGCAATGAACGCAGCTGAGTGGCCCCTTTGGCAGAATGGGAGAACTTCAAAGTCAGGGATAACTTGGAGACGTAGGCCGGATTGGATCTGAACATAAGAAACCGTGGTACGCTCTAGGATATACTTGATAACCCTAGTATTGACAGTTATGGCGCACTCGAGGACGTCAGAATTGAAGACTAGCGAGTGACAGAAATTCGTTCACTTACTCGGACGTTCAACTCGGTAACCGCTTGGTAGAGGCCCGTGCCGTCATTCTGGACTCCATGGGGCGCACATGCATAACTCCCTTTTGCTCTTTTCATGAAGACACCTTCGCCAGGTCCACCAAATGTCCATACTCGCTCTTCTTGCTTTGTATGCAGCCAGTTCGATAATATCTCAGCTTTAAGATCTCGTACAGCATCTGTTCCCGAGATGGTGCTGTCACGAGTGGGTTCAGAATCGGCGAGGGAACTGGAGCTTGGGGAATTGACCCCTCCGAGCTGAAGGGGCGTAAAACTTGCGGGCAGGGATCTGGATGCTACGGAAGCACTGCTTGGGTTAACCTTATGCTTTGGTGCGAGGGGGTTCAGTGGTGGAGGTTCCTCGCTATCGTCTGCAGCATTCTCAGCGCGGGAGCTACCTGGAAGTCTCACTCCGAGGCCCATTCTGGCTTAGATAATGTGCCGCAAATTTAGGTGACGACTGGAGGATGTCCTTGGAGTGAGATAGGATAGAAAAGCGTCGAGCTGCTAACCAGGTGAATAGTAGATATTTATCGTCCTGACATGATTCGAGTGTACCAAAAATTCGTTGAGTAGAGATGACAGTAAGTCACCTCATAGTTTCATCTGATACCTCAGTTGAATTTTTTTAGATGTAATATGTTTGGTCGATTCTATGATCAAACAGTGTATGTGGGCTGCTCGACATGGGTTGACCCGTTGGAAATAGAATCGGATCATAGAAATCACGGGCCACCTAATTTTCCTTGTGTGTCTAGATATCACAAGTGGGCAGTAGCAGTACGAGTATCTGGTTGGGTGTGCGTTTCCGTTTCGCCGCTTTGTGTTGTTTGTGTAGAAGCTTGCTCAACCAGAAATACTGTCCTGTCATTGCTACGGCTGCAGCATGAGTCTCAATGTCACTTTTACTGCGTGAAGATCCGCATGATATCGTAGGAACATTGTACGAAAGCGATCAGTGTCTATAACTCCATGAGTGTTACAAACAGCAAAGAACAGGTTCATTCTCTGCGCGAGTAATGACGCCCAACGACCCAGCTCTGCATTAAGACACTGCGGACTATTCAGTGGGTTCATCAGAGAATGCAGGTGAGAGAAACAAAGAAGTCCCTGGGAGTGAAGATTATGACGTGTGCTGAACCGTCAATACTGAATCGGTATGTCGTTGTAAAGCACGTCATATTATCCTCTCAGGTACACAAACGGTAAATTTAGAACATATCAACCAATACTTACTACCAGCCTACGACCGTGGCCTGACCGGAACTTTCAACTCTGAAGCACGGTGGTTGATGTAAGTGTTGGGGCCATGTTCTTGTTTGGTATTGGAGCATGTGGTCCAATTTGGCGCCGTGTGTTGATTGACCTATCTCTACCTCCAAGTTCGCAATATCAAAGTTGCCATATATTGACCGTGCGGCATAACCCACACAAACTAGAATTCTCTTGGTCAATTTCAGCAGCCGCGATGATCACCAAACACAGTGCAGCGCAATCAATACCTAATTGAATTGCCGCAACGTGTCAAGAACCGCGTGCTCGATAGTTTTTGTGCCGTAAATAAAACATTTCCATTGGTCGAGTATGCTGCTGATGTGGTAATGCGTCCACGTCAGGAACGGATAGCCCACTAAAAAATCTCTTATTGATATTTGGTTCATTTGACCGAAACAACAGAAGAAATGAAGAATGGAAAAGAACCCAAAAAAGGAGGGAGCCGATAACGCTAGTCGGCAAGTCTAAAAAGTCAGCATACTATACATAAGATTCATCTTGAGGGCTGCTAACCTGTAGCTCACCAGCGTGTCAACGCGATGATTGCTAGTGCTGAAGCTTCGGAGCTGCACCTTCTCGCCATTCTTGATCTCCTTCGCATCACTGTCGCCCCATTCGAGTGGGACATCAGAGTCAGCGTCAGCATAGACAAGAACGTTGAATGTGCAGTTTCCGTCGAGCATTGGCAGGAAAGTCACGGAGGCTGTGATCTGCCTGAAGATGGACTGGATCTCCGCTTGAATTTCCGCCTCGGTCTTCTCTTCTGGTGCATCGCTAGCCCTATTAACAGTCAGAATCTGCAAAGTCGACTGAGTCCTCTCAACATACTCTGGAGCGGCGTTTTCCTGATCGGTATCCTTTTTAGAGGATTTTGACTTTGAACCCTTTCCAAAGATTTGAACCTAGACATGGTTAGAAAAAAATTGTTAGAATTCGTACAGTTTGACGTACATCAAACTGCCATCGCTCAACATGTTCCCCAGTTTCTTTGCTTGTGATGACAACAACAAGCTTGGAGATCTTGCCGCCGTACATCCATTCCTTGAGCTGACCCATGATCTTCTTGATGTAGGCCTTAACCTGGTCATCCGCAGTCACTGTAGACATCAGCAAGACATCCAGACGATGAGTAGATGTCATAATTACCCATCATAGTCAGTCCATATTTCTTGACTCTATTTTTGGTTAAAAAGCAATTTGCACGTGGCGATACATTGTTTACTTACGCGGTGAAGTCCTCAGCAGGGTAGACGCCTCTTTGAAAGCTGCAAAGGTCAGCTAAATAACCGTGTCAGGTGGCGCGTAGGTGATGCGCTTACAGTATGGTGTTGATGGAATACTCAAACTAATCTGGGTAAGCATCCGACTTGTTTGTCAGCTTGGTAGACTTACGAATTCATTGACCACTTTAGAAGAGCCTTTCAAGGCAAGTTTGTGGACCTTGGACGAGTCGCTCTTAGACGACTTGGACTTTGAAGAAGTCTTGGATGAGCTCTTTGATGAAGTCTTTGCTGTGGTCTTTGGCTGCGACATATTTGCGATGGTGTTGTGGGGAGCGGTGTAGGCAAGGAAGGCGTTGTTTACAGCGTTTGTTGATAGGGCAACTGCGAGGTGCGAAGGCGGAAGGAGGGGCGGATTGGCAACAAGACACGCCAGACGTCTTATAGATGATCTCAATGGATGAATTCAGTCCGTGAGAAGTGATGGTCAGACTCAGTATAGCAGCTGTGGAGTCGTATTGGGACAAAAAAGGTCTGGTTGTAGGGTAGGCCTGGGCGCAGATGGTATGCAGGGCAGACCGCCGTTCGGCGATTAGATAAGATCAGCGGCGATAAGATGAGATAAGATTAGATGGTGCTCATCAGCAGAGAAAAGTTGCGACAGCCATCCACCACAACCAGCAGCCGCGCATTGAGTTGATCTGATCCCATGCCCACCCATGCGATCATGCGTTCGAACTGCAAGCAGCCTTCTGCACGGCTGGCGGACGCCCTTGGCCCGCTCTAGGGCCCTCCCGCATACCTCACGTCTGCTCGAGCGCCTGTGGGCACCCGCCAGACACTATGCCCAGACCTTCCGCACGCAAGGAGAACTTGAGAAACGCATTGCCGACATCCCCATCGACCGCTATCGCAACTTCTGTATCGTAGCACACGTGGACCATGGCAAGTCAACCTTGTCAGACCGCCTTCTGGAACTCACGGGCACTATCGAGCCCGGCGGCCAGAAGCAGTTTCTTGACAAGCTCGACGTGGAACGGGAGCGTGGTATCACAGTCAAGGCACAGACATGCACAATGATATACAACCACCAAGGCAAAGACTATCTGCTGCACTTGGTAGACACACCCGGTCACGTCGACTTCCGTGCTGAGGTGTCGCGCAGTTACGCCAGCTGCGGAGGTGCATTATTGCTGGTCGATGCCAGTCAGGGTGTGCAAGCGCAAACCGTTGCCAACTTCTACCTTGCCTTCTCACAGGGCCTGACGCTGGTCCCTGTGTTGAACAAGGTCGATCTCCCCCATGCCGACTCGCCGCGCGTGTTGGAGCAGATGCACGAAACTTTCGAGCTCGACCCTGAAGACGCCGTGCTTGTCTCAGCCAAGACCGGACTGAATGTAGCATCCCTTCTTCCGACTGTGGTTGATAAGATTCCTGCCCCAGTAGGAGACCCAAACAAACCTCTCCGCATGCTCCTTGTCGATTCGTGGTACGATGTATACAAGGGTGTCATTCTGCTGGTACGCATTTTTGACGGGCAGGTGCGACCCGGAGATACGATACGCTCCTTTGCCACCCAGCTCAAGTACATTGTGGGCGAGATTGGCATCATGTACCCCGATCAGACACCGCAGACGGTCTTGAGAGCAGGCCAAGTGGGATATATCTACTTCAACCCCGGTATGAAACGTTCACAAGAAGCCAAGGTCGGCGATACTTACACAACACTTGGGTCTGAGAAGCTTGTCAAGCCATATCCAGGCT
Organism: Bipolaris cookei; assembly: GCA_002286855.1. Lineage (NCBI taxonomy): Eukaryota > Fungi > Ascomycota > Dothideomycetes > Pleosporales > Pleosporaceae > Bipolaris > Bipolaris cookei. The sequence continues at coordinate 56,284 of NRSV01000009.1, forward strand.
TTGAAGAGCCTAAGAGCATGGTCTTCGTCTCCGCCTTTCCGACTGACCAGGATAATCATGAGCATCTTGAAGACAGCATTCAGCAAATTATCCTGAACGACCGCAGTGTCACATTGCAGAAAGAGTCGTCTGATGCATTAGGTGCTGGGTGGCGCTTGGGTTTCTTGGGAACATTGCACTGCTCTGTGTTCGAGGATCGACTGCGTCAAGAACATGGTGCGAACATCATCATCACGCCACCTTCGGTACCTTTTAAGGTAGTGTGGAGGGATGGTACGGAGTCTATCATCACCAACCCCAATGAGTTCCCCGATCAAGATCAGGCACATTTCAAGGTCCAGGAAGTGCACGAGCCTTACGTCTCTGCAACCATCACTCTCCCGGATGAGTATCTTGGTGAAGTCATCAAGCTCTGCGAGGCTAACCGTGGTGAGCAGAAGGAACTCACGTTCTTCACGGCTACACAAGTCATCTTGAAGTACGACCTTCCCTTGTCGCATCTGGTAGACGACTTCTTTGGCAAACTAAAAGGCTCTACCAAGGGTTATGCATCACTAGATTATGAAGATGCAGGCTTCCGTAGGTCATCAATTACCAAGCTCAATCTTCTTGTCAACGGCTCTCCAGTTGATGCCGTTTCGCGCGTCCTGCACACATCACAAGTCGACAAGATAGGACGCGTATGGGTAGAGAAGTTCAAGGAACATGTCGAGCGGCAGATGTTTGAGGTCATCATACAGGCGGCCGCGGGGAGAAGGATTGTGGCCAGAGCTACTATCAAGCCTTATCGCAAGGACGTGTTGGCCAAACTGCATGCAAGTGACCTCAGCAGACGGCGCAAACTGCTGGAAAAGCAGAAAGAGGGCAGGAAGAAGCTCCGGGCTGTAGGAAATGTTGTGATTGACCAGGAAGCGTTTCAAAAGTTTTTAGCCAAGTAGCGAATGGATACCCCACTCTGTGTACTCTCACTCTGAAGCCGTTCCCTTACGCACACACGCTTTTCTTTTTAACCCTCGCATGTCAGCAGTCAGGGATATCCGTAGCCGGTCGATCATGGATTCCCGCCAATAACTACAGCTGCCGAAGGTTTGACCGAAATCTGGCCGATCTCCTAACATGACAACGATTGTGTCCAGCACCTACCTTGTATACTGGACCAGGGACGATTAACAAGCCGGACTTATGTGCATGCTGCCAGCCTATCAACAGCGCAGCCTTGTGTTTCTAGTACACATGTGTATGTTTGTTTTTCAAAGATGCAAAACAAATCACATCTATCTTGGAACTCGTTTTACTTACTCACACGTACTCGCCCCTTTTGTTTTCAGCTTTCGTTATTGCTGTCCGGAGGCTGTGTTCCAGATACACAATCCCGAGAACCCATAGCCCCAACACTCGATCTTGTCGCTTGATCGACGCTAGCATATTCATGACATCAGCGGACCATCGAGATCGCATTTATCAGATATTCTGAAGCAACCACTAAGAATACAACTCGGCTTCGCGTACCTGACAGCTGCAAGATTAGACGGTTTGTGGCGTGTTCTTAGGTCGCTTCCTAGTCTATAGCTGGATAGGCTTTACGCTAATATCTGTCATCTACAAGGTTCCTACGGTACACTTGGGCTAGGTTCACGGTCTGAAGGCACGCCCAGCTGAGAGCTCTCGATATGTAGGTGTAAGAGGAAATCATCTAAGCCGAACATCTGTCCAGCATCCCGGGCTGAGCGATATCTCGTCTTTGAATGAGCCGTGTTTACACTTCCTTTGCGGCTTCTTGCTGGTTCAAACCTGATTTTCTGTCAAAAGCCACCTTTGTGCTACATTCCTAAATAGTTTAGGGGGCATATAGCGTATTACAGGAATACTGCCTGATCTCCTCGGCGGTTAGTGCCTTGAACGAATAGCTACCAGGGATGCCTGCATTAGCTGAACGGAACACTTGCAACGATTCTGCAAAGCGTGACGTTGCATTAATGGCCAGAAGCCGCGACGGCTGGGTGACATGACCCAGTTCCAAAGGCTTTGAAAATACTAGAAGCACTCCGTTGCAACATCTGCGCCGGCGAGCGTACGCGGCGCAGCTCGCTGTCCCACGCCTTTGATAACGCACCGGACTGTCTTCATCTTAATTCATTGACACTGCTGCAAGATCTCAAACGCAATGGAACGATTCTTAGGACTCCGGGGCAAGAGTCTAGCGACTGCCATTAGTGTAACTTGTGGTTTTTGCTTTTTGTACGTCGACATGCCGTTCCTGGATCGTTGCGCATATGGTTCATCAACTGATGTGATACAGGTGCTTCGGATATGCTCAGGGTGTGATGGGCGGCCTTTTGACTGTTGAGCAATTCCTCAGTCGATTTCCACAGCTTGACATTGTCAACGATGTTTCATTCCATGATGCATGGGTCACTGGTACGTCCAAATTCTAACCCAGAACATCTATGTCAAATCTCAGCGTATCTATGGCGATACCAGACAAAGACTGACATCTGCAGGCCTTACAGTTGGAACATGGCATCTGGGCTGTATCGTGTCGGCCATTGCAACTATTTTCGTTGGCGACTTGCTTGGGCGTCGACGGACACTCATCCTGGGCTTGACATTCTGGGTGATTGGTGAGATCATTCAGACATCATCGTACAGCTTCGCGCAATTCGTCGTTGGTCGCGCAGTCGCTGGCTTCGGTAAGCTATTTTACTATCTTTCCGATGATGAGAGCTAATATTCCACGTAGGCAATGGATTTACTACAGCCACCGCACCAGCATACCAAGCAGAATGCGTCAAGTCCCATCGCAAAGGAACAATCCTCATGATCAGCGCCGGCGCCTTCGTATCCGCCGGTATCGCATTATCATACTGGTTCGTCTTCGGTTTCGCCTACATCAACAGCTCTTCAGCATCATGGCGCGCTCCCATCGCCCTACAAATCATGTTCGCACTTCCCGCTATCACAATGCTATTAATCCTACCCGAGTCCCCTCGTTGGCTGATCTTGACTGGACGCGAACAAGAAGCACTCACTGTGCTAGCCGCCCTGAATGACGACGATCCAGACAGCTTCGAGACGAAAGATGAGTTTCTGCAAATCAAGGATGCGATCCTGCTCATGGCACAAGGTTCAAGTGTGGGCATGTTCTCTAACAAAGAACGGAGAGGCTTTCATCGCGTTGTATTGGCCTACTTTGTTCAAGTCTTCCAGCAAGGTACGGGCATCAATTTGGTTCTGCAGTACCTTTCCTGGATTTTTCTCACACGCATGTCGTACACTGGGTGGCTTGCCCGGCTCCTAGCATCCTGCTCAGCGACTCTGTACTTTCTCGCCTCATTCATTGTCGTTATCGGAATCGATCGCTTCTGGGGCCGTCGTTCTCTGATGATGTTTGGTGCTACGGGTATGTCGACTTGCATGGTTCTCATCACCATCTTGCAGTATTTGTGGTCCGAGAACAGAATGCAGGGAGCAAGGATTGCTAGTACTGTGTTTTTGTTCATCTTTTCGGTCTTCTTCGCCATTGGCTGGCAGGGTATGGCATGGCTGTACCAGGTCGAGATTGTTCCTTTGAGAATCCGTGGCCCGGCTAATGGCCTCTCGACAAGTGCCAACTGGTTGCTCAACTTTGTGTACGATGTTTCTCGACTACTGCTCCCTTTTTTGTACTTTGGCTGATACAATCATAGGATCGTTTTCATAACGCCAATAGCATTCCAGCGCATCTCGTATCGAACTTGGATCATCTTTGCTGCCACAAACTTTGCCATTATCCCTCTCGTATACTTCTTCTACCCAGAGACCACATTCCGCTCTCTTGAAGAAGTCGATGTCATTTTCCAACTCGCAGACGATGCCCCAGGCAATGCATGGCTCAACGCAGTCAAAATCTCCAAGAGCGAACCTCTCTGGTTCGGAAAACAAGACCCAGAAAAACGTCTCAAGTTCAACTACGCAAACACCTCCTGGCACAAACGCCTAATCGAAACTGCAAGCAGCGGAAAGTCTAGCAGCCGAGGTGACACTGCCCATCAATACGACGAAAAGAAACACGTGCACAACAACCACAATTCCTACCCCGAAAACATACTCACCCCCAACCCACCCCGCGGCCGCCAAATCTCCTCTGAATCCGGCATCGACTCGTACATCCACCACAGCCCAAGCCCCTCGACACTAATAAAAACCCACACCAACGACCCCCCTTCCCGCAAGAAATTCCAAAAAAGACACAGCATCACAAGCACCATAACCACCTCCCACGCCCGCCCCTCCTCTTCCCTCCTCTTCCCCTCGTACACTGACGCTTTCTACCACGAAGACTCCGCACCCGCCCCCAGCGTCCCCAGAAGCCGGAGTACCAGCCGCCCAGGCAGTAGTGCACTCGAACACTCACATTCCCATTCCCTGTCGAATTTCCACTCACGCTCAGCGCGTACCTCGGACATCAGTATATCAAACAACATCCTCAACCGCATTATTAATCCTGACCTCCTGGCTCAGCAATCGGACTCCGAGTCTTCCCAGCATCGTTGCGCTGTGGATCATGGCGAGATAGCTGAAGTGAGTCAGGAGGGACTGGCGTATCCGGGGTTACTGGGTGGGGAACGGAGGACGGGGCTGGTGGGGACGCAGAGTGAGTGTGAGACGGATTTGCCGGATGGTGTGTATGAGGTTGTGCAGGGAAGGGTGAGGCGGGTTAGTGGTGGGGCGGGGAGGCCGGGGAGTAGGGGGAGGTGGGTTGCTAGGGATGCGGGGCGGGCTTGGTGAGAGTGGTGAGGTTGGAGCTGAAGATTTTTCGTTTTTTTGTAAATGAAGATATCTTGATTTTCGTGTGTACTAGTAGTAATCGTCAGCGTGCTCTTCTCTTCCTTGTCAACATTTATGGCTTTGCTTGTACATCACATTCACCAAAACCCGTCACACAAGCAGCAATCTTAAGACCCAACATTTTCATAATCGATATATCTGGCATTCCTATCGTGAATATCTTCCTCGTCATCTCCAACGTTAAATACAAAGTTATACTGTATATGTCCTCTTGCGAGTCATCTCTGGTGATCTAAATATAAACGAAGAAAAGAAAAATAAAGAAAGAATTAGAAAAGGAAACGGTACAAGTACTATTAAACATGTTCCGCCCTCCCTTCACGCCGGACGCCATACATCCGTCCCAGACTCCTGCGCAAAAAAAAACAGATAACACCTGATGTAAATGATTATTCCTTTTCGATCGGTATAAGAGAAGCAAGATACTGTAAGCTACCCCCACCAATTAACGCCTTTGACCTAGTTTCGTAAAGGAATTTTTCTTGTCTTCTTTGTCAGTGTGTCGTCGTTATCATCTTAGTCTCATCAATGAGACTAAGCAATTCTCTTCTTGAGTCCTCCAAGTAGGCCCTTGAGACCGCTCGACTCTTCCTTCTTTCTTCTATCACGGCGCTCATTCTCGCCTCTCTTTACACGTGGGCGGTCATCTCCGCGGTCCCGAGTTCGTGGCCGGTCGGCCTCAGGGCGACGACCAGAAGGTCTCTCCTTCTCAGTGACGGAGATGCGGCGTGCTTTGGGACGTTCTTCTGGCTTGGACATGCGCCGACTGCGTCGACGTTCGCGTCGTTCCTCGTCCGAGTAAGAGGCTACGCCAACCACTGCAGCTGCATCCTCGATGATAGGTGATTCGGCATCATCGATTGCCTCGCCATCGAGGTTGTACTCAAAAGGTTCAGGTGGAGGCGGAGGAAGGTCATCAATTGGCGATGCAAAAGTAACTCCACCATCCCTACCACTAGACATTTCATGTTCTGGACGGCGCATATAACGCCGCTCTTCTTTCCACCTGTAGTACTCGGCTTCTTCTTCAGGTGATCCGAATTGACGGCGCTGGTGTGAATAACGTCGACTACGATGTGCGCGTTCGCCTCGGTCTCGGCTCTCATTGTTGGATGAGATGTCCCTGCTCGGAGAACTCTCTGGCTCGAACTCTCTCCTTGGAACTTTGATGGGACCGTCTAATGTGTTTGCACGCGCGCGGGTTGATCGGGTAGGTTTTAGCACAGGTGGAGCAGTTTCCGTCTTCGAACGACCGAAAATGCCCCCAAAAATACCGCCGCGCTTTCCGCTCGGCGGAGTGTCTCGGATGCTCAGTCGTCTTCGTTGTGTACTGCGTGGCGTCTCGTCAACAACGGGTGGTAGAGGAGGGGGTGGGAGTGGCTCGTCATAGTCCTCTGCAGCACGTCGAGCAGTGTCGCGAGGAGGCTCGATGAGATCTTCTTGAAGCGCCGCTGCTAGTTTAGCTGCTTCCCGCTCCGCCCTCTTTTGCCGTCGAAGTCTCTTGGCCTCTTCCTCATCACGTGCAGCCTGTTCCAATTTCTCCAGCTCCAACCTCTTCGCTTCTTTCTCAGCTTCGTGCCTCTGTCGCCTTTTTTCGTGTCGAATTCGTCGTTCCTCATCTTCAACAGCCTGTCTCTTCTCTTCTTTGAGCCTTCGGCGTTCCTCCTGGGCTCTGTTGTATTCTTCCTCTGCTCGTTTTGCTGCACGGCGTCGTTCACGATGTTCCAGTTTTCTGGCTTCTTCTTCAGCTTTCAGCCGAGCAGCATCCGCAGCAGCAAGTCGCTCCTTTTCAGCCCTCCGAGCTTCACGCCGCCTTTGTTTCTCTGCTTCATCTTCCTTCTCTTCAACGGGGCGGCGTTTAGGGTGTCTCTCATCGCTCCTGCTGTCGCGGCGGCGGGACCGATACTCAGGATAGGCTTTCTCTCTGTCGCTACTGCTACCGGTTTTCTCGGCCTCACGTAGTCTTTCTCTTCTCCGCTCAGCTTCGCGTTCGTTCATGCTGTCGCGACGCTTAGTCTTTGGCATGCCGGAAGGGTCGGGTACAGTCATAATCGGACGCTCCCTGTAACTAGCATCACTCTCACGCCTACGACTCGAGTAATGGTAGCCGTCACGATGAGCATGCGAGTGCCTCCGACGGGTCTTCTCGCGGACAGGAGGCTCTGCTGAAAGTTCATCGTCAATTGCGATGTCGCGCTCTCTGTGCTCATCGACGGGAATAGGTGGTGGTGGTCGAGTCGGACTTTGGCTGAAGTCGAAGGACCTGTCTACAGGGGCAATATCCTCTGTGGTTTCTTCATTGGCTGCCTCCCCTACCAATTCCACTGGGTCAACCTGTGGTTCAGGCTCTGGTTCAGGCTCGGGCTCTGCGGGCGGCTCGGGTGCTGGCTCCATTGGTGGCTCTGGTATGACCTCCGCTGGAGGTTCGGGTTCGGGTTCCACTGGAGGCTCGGGCTCGGGATCCGCTGGTGGCTCTGGCTCAGGATCTGTTGGTAGCTCTGGTGCGGGTTCCCCTGGCGGTTCAGGTGCGGGCTCCGCCAGTGGCTCAGGCTCAGGCTTAGGCTCCACAGGTGACTCGGGTTCTGGCTCTATTGGTGGCTCAGGCGCAGGGTCTGGCTCAGCCTCTGGTTCTGGCACAGGTTCTGGCTCAGCTGCTGGTACCGCTTCTGGCACTGCCTCCAGCTCTGCCTCCGGTTCAACAGGCACGGGTTCCTCAGCTTCTGGTTCGGGTGCCGGTGCAGCTTCTGGTACTGCCTCCAGTTCTGCCTCCGGTTCAATAGGCACGGGTTCCTCAGCCTCTGGCATTGCCTCCAGCTCTGCCTCCGGTTCAATAGGCACGGGTTCCTCAGCTCCTGGCTCGGGTGCCGGTGCAGCTTCTGGCTCCTCTGATGGGACAGGGTCCTCTGCAAGTACAGACTCGGTTGCAGCATCTGACTGTGATTCTTCTTCGACCTCTACCTCGGACACTGGGGGAGACTCTTCTTCAGGCTTGGCTTCTGCTGGAATATCGACTGGTTCAGCGACTGGTTCAGCATCGGGCTCTGGAGCAGCGTCTTGAGCAGGAGGCGCTTGTTCCTCAGCAACACCCTCTTCTACAACTGACTTAACCAGCTCAGATAGTACCTCCGAAGGTTCGTCTTCCGCCGCGGCAGCCTCTTCTGTGGTTGGGGTGTCGTCTGCGGGAATGTCCTCTACTTCGCCGTCCTCTTCTACCGACACTTCACTCTCTCCCGATGCAACATCTGACCCATCCGAAGGCGGCTCTGCTGTGTCAACTTCAGTTGGTGGTGCAGGCTCAACTTCCTTCGGTGCATCAGCCGGGGCTGGATCAGCATCTTCACTCTCCACAAGGCTATCCTCCACTTGCTCCTGGAGAACCTCCTCGTCAGCATCGAGACTTGCATCCTCTGTCGCAGCCTCTTCAGGGATTGGTGCGGAAGTGTCGGGTTCCTGAGCATCTCCCAGCTCTGCCACACTTGCAGAGTCTTCTTCCGGACCAGATGCATGAGATTCCGCATCTGCAGCGGGCTCAATCAACTGAACTTCCGCTTCAGATGCACCAGCATCAGCTTTTGCCTCTGCATCTACAACCGAAATAGTATCGTCCTGGGGCACTTCAGTTGCAGCTTCCGGTTGCTCCTCGGCTTCGTCAGCTCCAGTCTCACTTCCAGACTCACTCGCTGAAGATGAGCCATCCCAATCGTCATCTTCAGCGTCTTCAGCATCTTCTTCGGCATCTTCTTCTATCAGCTCAGGCACATCGTTTGACTCAGGCGTATCTTGTGACTCGGGCACTGTTGCATCCGCAGCAGGCTCCTCCTCAGTGCCTTCGGAGCCCTCAGAAGATACAATGGAGTCTTCTTCAGCAGGGCCGTCCGAAACGCTCTTGGAAACACTTTCTGGGCTAGCTTCAGAACCTTGCGGGTCGGGGTCCTCAGTTGGCAAAGGCTCCGCGGGTGACTCACAAGTCGAGCCGTCTTCTTCGATTCCAGATCGGCCCGCGTCTTCCGCGATCCCAGATTCGCCTTCTTTGGATTCGACTGTTGCTGACACCTCGGAGCCTGAGCCATCGGGACCATCGGGACCATCGTCGACATCATCCTTGACTTGGTCCTCTAATGGTGCATCGGGATTGTCAGCCGTTGCATGAGCCTTTTGCTCCAAGGCGGAATCTTGGGCTTTATCGTTCACATCCTGTGCAGGTTCAGAGTTGGGTGTGTCATCATCAGCCTGCGAGACATCATCGGCAGGCGGTGCAGATGAAACTTCAGACCCAGACCAGTCGTCATCTTCAGACTCAGGTTCGCTTCCCGAGTCGGACTCTGGCTCTTCTGCTATCTTCTCTTGGTGTGCTGGGATTGCGTTGGCCTTCATGTCCACTTCGGGGGGATCAGACACCTTCAGAGAAGCTTGGTGGATAGCGATCTGTTACTCATAAGCATGGACTCGCGAAGGTACGTATACTGAAGAGCCTAGGAGGATGAGACGATGTTTGAAAAATCATTTTTACTTACCGCTTCGGACACCTCACTGATTGGTATATCTGGAGCAGGGCTAGTTTCGCTTTCTGCTACTACTGAATCTGCTGCTATAACATCTTGGTCGGTATGTTGCGGAGAGGAATCAGCAACGTCTGGCTCGTCAGGAGAGTCCTCAGGGAGGTCGTCTTGGATAGCGTGTTGATCACTTTGTACTTGTACGCCAGCCTCTTCTGAGGCCGAATTTGGGCTCACTTCACTAGTAGCGTGAGCCGGGGTGATTGCGCATGACTCGTCCGGTGTGTCCTTGGCTATGGGAAGATTGGCAGCGGTGTCGACTGTGTCGAGTTAGTGAGTGTGTTGCCGTGGGCGTCTTGCGTGCAGCAAAACTATTGCCAGCGGTGGTTGGAGAAGGAAAGATGATGAGTGAAAAGAAGATGATGGACGGGCTTGGACAACGACGGGGATGTCGGGAGGCAAAGAACAGCCGGGCTGGCTAGCGCAAAGCAAAACCACGCATGGTGACTGTCGGCGAATGGCGCGTATGCATCGCAGCCCGACATGAGATGGACGCTTTTGGGCACGTGACGATAAGCCAAACGGCAGAATGTGTGTTGGCACTGTGGACCAAGCAAAAATTCTGGGGCGGCCAATGGCAGCTTCCCACATACAGCGCGCTAGCCCGATGCGCTGCATGCAGGGCGCTATCGCGGAGCCGTGCATGACGGACACCAGCGGCGACAAGCAACAGGAGGTACATGCACACGACATAAAATATGTGAAAAGCAAACAGAGGGCGTTCACTTACCTATCGTCTCCCTCTCTCTCGCCTCTCCCACGTCATCAGGCTTATCTGACTCCACGGCCGCTTCGCTGGCCTCGGGAAGCATATTGCTTTGTGCCGATGCTCCCTCACCGACACCAGGGTCCAGAACAGATGTAACCTCTAGTGTGCCCACAGCATCACCGCCCGGACTGCATTCTGGTATTGCTTCTGCCTCGACACCATCGCCATCGCCCACTGCCTCTTCCTGTTCGGCCTGCTCGCCAATAACTGTCTCAGTATCTGCCTCCATTATAGGAACCTCTGCCGATTCTGCTACAATATCAAGATCCGTGACATTTGCTTCGTGTGTGCCAGTCAACTCTTCTTGTGTCATGGCCTCTGGCTCTGGGATTGTCTTGTCCACAATGGGTATATCTTTGGCGGCAATAGACTCTGTGACCTCGTCCGTGCAACCCGTGCTGTCTTCCTGGAATGCAAACACGTCCACAGTTCCGGCCGGCTGCTGTGTTTCTAAATTCTCCGTGTCTTCACCCTTTGACTCAATCGAGCTCATGCCAGTACTAGGGTCATCACCGTCATAATGTTCAGATGCGTCCGTCTCAATCGCATCACATTGTGACGAAGCGTCATCCTGTTCCCAGTCGGAAATTTCTTGTTCAGATCCCTCGCCATTCGAATCTCCATCGGCAATCCAATCACTACCAGATGCATCATCGTCGTCTGAACTTTCCTCAATAGGTATAGAGTCATCTTCTTCTTCTGCTGCAGCTATGGTATCGTGGGCGTCAGCGTCTTCGCTTGTATCTTCGATGGTCGGGGCATCAGCAGGCGAGGACGTATCGACAGTGTCTTGAAGAGCGGGAGGTTCGGAAGGTTGAGATTCAGCTACTATATATCAACATCTGGACAAGATGTGCATTCTATTTGGTGACGCAATTCTCCGCAAAGTGTAGGACGCATGCTTACCTACTGCATCCTTGCTCGCCTCTTCAGACCGCAAATCCATTTCCGCTTCATTTTCCTCAGTTGAGCATTGGGCTACAGGTGCAGCTTCACTTTCGCTTTCTGCCGTAGGATCCGCGACACTAGTCTTTTCTTCTTCTGTTACGGGAGAGGCTTCGGCGGCAGGGATTTCCTTGGCCTCCTCAACAGTGGAAGCCTCTTCAGTAACGGGGGATTCTTCAGTGGGCGCTTCCTCAATCACGGTTGAAGGATCTATCTCCTCCACTGCGGAAGCCTCTTCAGTACCGAGAGCTTCCTTGATGACAGGAGCTTCCTCAGGGACAGCAGCATTTTCGGTAGCAAGGACATCCTCCGTGGCCGAAGTGTCCTCACTAGGAGGAATTTCCTCAGTTGCGGGGGCCTCCTGAGGGACAGGAGACTCCTCAGGAGCAGGAGTCTCTTCAATGGTTAAATTGTCCTCTGTAGCTAAGGTTTCTTCGACAGAAGCAACTTCTTCGGCAGGAGGAACTTCTTCGGCAGGAGGAGTGTCCTCGGCTGGAGTTTCCTGAACAACAGGGGCTTCAGTGGCAGGTGCATCTTCCGTAGCAGGCGCTTCTTCAACAGCAGGAGTCTCTTCAGTGGCTGAGGTTTCCTCAGCGGTGGGGACTTCTGCAACTAGAGCTTCAGCGACGGGAACCTCTTCCGCGGCTAGAGTCTTCTCAGTAATAGGAGCTTCTTCAGCAGCAGAGACCTCTTCAACAGTAAGAATCTCTGCAGCAGCAGGAGTCTCTTTGGTGGTTGAAGTTTCCTCAGTAAGAGGGGCTTCTTCGGTGACGGGAGTCTCTTCAGTAGTGGTGGCTTCTTTGGTGGCTACAACTGCGGTGGCTGAAGTATCCTCAGTAACAGGAGCTTCTTCAACAATAGGCGCCTCTTCGGCGACAGGGACCTCTTCAATGGCTGTGATCTCCTCGGTTGTAGGAGCTTCAACAGCAGCAGAGGCTTCAGCAGCTGGGACTTCAGCGGCGGGAGCTTCAGCGGCAGGGGCTTCAGCGGCAGGGACTTCCTCGACAGCTGCGGCTACTTCAACGGGAGCCTCTTCAGTGGCTGGAGTCTCCTCGGTAACAGGCACTTCAGTAACAGTGGCTTCTTCAATAGTGGGCGCCTCTTCAACAGCAGCTACTTCTTCCGTAACAGTAGCCTCTTCAACAACTGGAGCCTCTTCAACAACTGGAGCCTCTTCAACAACTGGAGCCTCTTCAACAACTGGAACCTCTGCAACAACTGGGGCTTCTTCAGTGGTCGAGGCCTCCTTAACAGCATTAACAGCAGCAGCAGTAGTAACAGCAGCGGCAGCGGCAGTAACAGCAGCGGCAGCGGCAGTAGCGGCAGTAGCAGCAGTAGCGGCGGCAGCGGCAGCGGCAGTAGCAGCAGCGGCAATAGCAGCATTAGCAGCAGCCGCTTCGGCCGAAGCATCTTGAACAGAAACCCCTTCAACAACGGGGGCTGCTTCAACAGGACCCTCTTGAATAGCCAGAACCTCCTCGGTGGCAGGGGCTACTTCGACAGCTGAAGCCTCTTCAGTAGCGGGAGCGTCTTCAGTAAGGGCTTCACTGACAGGATTTTCTTCACTTAGAGGTTTCTCTTCAGCGGCAGGTACTTCTTCTGTCACAGTCTGAGGGGTTGTTTCCTCTTCTGCAGGTGCCTCGACAGGAGCAGCGGTTTCTTCAGTAGCAGAAACATCTTCAGTCACGGGAGTCTCATCAACAGCAGGCACCTCTTCTGGGGCTGGCGCCTCTTCTGAAGCAGCCGCATCCGCTGGGGCAACTGGTGACTCCTCTACAGCTGGTGCTGGTTCCTCTGCAGGTGCCTCTTCAGCAGTGGCGACAGGAGTGTCTTCAACAGCCGGCGCTTCTTCATTGGCAGATGTCACGTCAGTGGCAGAGCTCTCTTCAACCGCAGGAGGTGCATCCCCTGATGAAAGTTCTTCTTCAGTGACAGTCTTTTCTTCAGCAGCAAGTTGTTCTTCAACGGCAACAGCAGCCTCTTCAGGGGCTGCTAGTGTTGCGTCTGCCTCATCACCAGCGGTAGCGTCTTCGGCAGGCTTTGCCTCTTCGACCGCGGCCTCTTGTGGTTCAGGTGGTACCTCGACGGCGATCTCAGCTTCAGGCTCAGCAGCAACAGTCTCGGCCGCAGGAGTTTGATCTGGATCTGCGACTGGGTCTGGGGCTGGCTCTATTACGGGCTCTGTTGCTGCGGGCTCTGTTGCTGCGGGCTCTACCACTAGCTCCGGTGCTGGCTCTACCACTAGCTCCGGTGCTGGCTCGAGCATCGGTTCCGGTGCTGGCTCCGGCGTTGGTTCCGGTGCCGGCTCGGAAGCGGGCTCACTAGTTACTTCAGCATCTTCGCTGGGCGATTCACTGACTTCTGTCGATGGTTCTGGCACCTGATTTTCGTCTTTGTCTGCAGCTTCGGTCGCCGACTCGTCTGGTGGTGGCACGGCTTCAGCGACGACAGATTCAGCTGGCACTGATTCTGGGGCTTCAGCAAGAGGCGCAGATTCGCTGGCATCAGGGGTAGGGGCAGCGGGTTCGTCTGATTGTGGTGGCTCCTCGGGTGAGGGTTCTTGGGCTTCTGCAGGGGGTGCTGCCGGTGCTGGTTCGCTTTCGATAACAGACTCTTCTGCGGTGGGCGGTGTCTCTACAGGGGCAGGGGCTTCTTCTATCGGTTGAGGAGGTGGTGGAGGTGGTGGTAGTGGGGTAGGTTCGCTGACAATCGATCGCGCAACATCTTCCGCTGTCTCCTCGACGATGACGCTCTCAGAAATATCAGATGCAGGAGCAGATGGTACATAGATTGTCCCAACATCACTCGAAGGCGGACTAGCATCCTTGCCTCCTTTCTTGCTTCTGGACCTTTCATCCTTGCTGGGTTTAAGCTTCTCAGACGACGAGGAAGAGAGGAGTGAGCTCCTTCTGCGCCTCCTAATGAAGCCTTCTGGAGAAATGATTTTCCTTTTTTCCTCTTTTGGCGGGGGTGAGGGAGGAGTCGTCGATGACTTTTTCAGACGAACGAATGCGGTAGCTTTGACTCTAGTAAACCCAATTGGCTTCTTCTTCTTACCATCATCTGCAGCGTCTGGGTCTTTTGTGTCAGAGGTGAAATGGACAAACTTAGTTGTTGGAGATTTGGGGGGCTCTTGAGCGGCCTGCTCGGACTCACCACTCTTCTCACTCTCCACAACTGATGTCGTAGGTGATGGGCCCACGGGTGCTGGTGCTGGTGCTGGTGCTGGTGCTGGTGCTGGTGCTGGTGCTGGTGCTGGTGCTTGTGGAGGTGGTGGAGGACTTGAATATTCCACAGGGGGTGCCGGTGCTGGCGCTGGCGCTGGTGGGCTTCGGTGAACCACGATAGGGGCAACATCTATTGGTGCTGGTGGAGGCGGCGGTAGCCCTGGAGGTTCATCTTTGACATATTTAGCTACAACCTCTCCTGTCACATCGCCACTCTTACTACCTTGAAGAACAGGTTCCTGGGCTGATGAATTTTCAGGGGTAGTCCCCTCGGGAGTTGCCTCTATAGTAGCATCTGGTGTTGCTGCAGGTGGATCCAGTGGTGCAGCTGGGGAATCTCCTGCATCTATAGTTGTCAATTGGTTCTGCTGATCATTATTATTCTTGTTCTCCTCACCTGCCCCTTGCCTAGCAATCGAATAAGACAATGTCGGGGGTGGCACTACACGGCGAAGAAGGATTGGTGGTTGTGGTGCACTTGGTGTAGCATAATAGCTGTGCGCTTGCGGTATATTTGGTGTGGCGTAATAGCCCTGTGGTTGTGGTGCACTTGGTGTGGCGTAAATGTTCTGCACAGTGTTTGGTGTAGAGTTACCGTATGGGTCCTCCCATTTTGAAATCGAAACCTGTTGGAATTGACGCATGATGGGTCAGACAAATAGACACAGAGTGATGGTGTTTTTGAGGTCCGAGGATATGACAAGTGGTGCTACGTGCTAGTATATCTGACGTTTCCGTCGTTCCATTGCAGGCAATACTCAACAAAGGGATATGCAATGGGAACACACAACGTGGGGTGTAAAGATTGAGTGCGGAGAGGCGAATAAGAGATGGTGTCAGTCTAGGGGAAGTGCGGGTGGTGGATGAGCTATGTGCGTGGCTTCAATGGGCCAAAGCTGCGACGGTACACCTCGACCAGGCGGAGGAGAATTGCAGGACAGCTGTCACAAGACACGATGCGAGAGATCGCAAGAAGAAATCTCGCGCAGTGTGCGTGCAATAGTTCGGCAAGCCTTGGGCGGTACTCCCAACTGCTCCCGCAGGCCTCACGGAGGGATGGCGAGCTTGGCCTGTAGGTCTCATTGGGCCACGTAGGGAATCACAGTTCGTTCAAAGAGAGAAGATTGGGAGACCGGAGGGTGGGCTCGGGCATCCGCAGTGATTCCGCCATTGGTCCGATGTAGGGTTCTAGGTGCAGCATGTGTCGCGAGCGATGGAGCGCGATGTAGCGTTGGTAGTCACTCTCCAGCGGCCAGAATCACGGCCACCGGAAAGCATGGGCGCGCGGGATAACGTCAGTCAACAAGGTGCACCCCGTATGAAAGCCTCGTCTGCCGACGAACCAAAACAGATGCCGATGCAGGGGGCAATGTGGAGAGACCTGGCGACAATAGCAAAAATGAGAGGGTAGATGAGGTTGAGTGACGTGGCGAGGGGCCGGGGAGCAGGGAGTGCGCCACTAAGCGGCCGATTAGGTCGAGCCGACCCGACCGTCTCTGACTTCCATGGCCTTCTCTGCGACGTGGGACAATGAGAAGAGGGAGACGACCATGTGACCCACCCTCGAAGCCCCTGGATGTATACTCTACGTACTGCTGTGTACTTACAGCGAAGCAGTTGAACTGCAGTCGACTGGGCATCTTTGCGTGCCCATTGACGCCGCCCAAGCTCTAGCCATCTCGATCGTGATGCAATGTCCAGTCTTCCCCAGACCCCTCTATCTATTGCCATGAGCAGTATTGACATGCATGGCGTCATCGGTTGCGCGATTATCCAGCGGCTATCGAGGTTGGAAAAAGAGGAGAATATAGAGTGAGCGAGGAGAAGCCAATGCCGCGGGCGAATCTGATGCTTGTACGTGTTCGCAGCTCAATGCTTCGTGCGACCATGGGAATAGATTGGAAGGCGACATGTGCTGTGTAAGCAAGAGATTGTCATCTTTACAGTAGAGTAATGCATGTCGTCCAAAAAGGTGGGGGGAAGATATGAACATTCCTCACGTGATGGCTTTATCTATGGACATGCACCAAGTGTGCTAGCAGTAAGCCTTAGAACTCAACATGACCAGTTGGTGCAACGATTATCAGAAAGGGAAACCAAGACGACTTTGTGTAAACCTTAATTACTATCTACAAGCGCCTGTGCTGCCCGAAAAAAACCTACGCACAACTTGAGACCACGTTGTCATACCGGCTAGCAGTAATACCCTCCCTATCGTGCTGTGTAGTCATCTTCATCCTCTTGTTCCTTCTCTCTCCCTCTAGAATATCTTCCGCCGTGTTCATACTCTTGGTTCCCCTGTCCATTTCTGGTTTCCTTTCATTTTCCTTCTTCTCCACCACAAATGGGATAATGCCTGTTTTGTCCATCCATGCCTTACTTTCCTGCGCAGCTTTCCTGCAGCGTAAGCACTTGTCTCTGTTGCCCACATGATCCTTCCCCGGCCTACACCTTAGTACAAGGTGCACATCCGAGCAAGTCCAAGTATTAGCGCCAAATGTTGCCAAAGTATTCATGTCTATGCTTGGGGGAGAGTTTGAAGGAGGAGTGAGAGTGATGGGAGGAATGTCTTGATTTGTGTTCAGTTTTTGAAGTATGATTGCGTTGGGCGTTCCATCACCATAAAAATTATCATCACGATTTGAACTTGTCTCGGCTCGTTCTCGCAAGCCGATGTTGTGAAGCACGTTGGCGGCTTTGGCCCATGTGGAATCAACTTCTGGGTGACTACGTAATATCTCGGTGATGCTGAATGTGAGTAGGCTTCTTGCCTGTCCCCAACTGTTTGTATTGTCTAAATAATGGCCTTGCGGCAGTGGTGAAGGGGAATCTGGTGGGACTCCGCAGGATGCTTCAAAAAACTTTGCTTGACATTTCCTCTTGCGTCCGCCGCGTTCCTCTTCAGGGGAAAAGATAGCTTCCACCCTTGGTGATCGCTGAGAAAGGATTTGAAAGACACGAAAGGGTAGCATTGAGTGTGGAGTTATAGATTCAGAAGCGTGAAGGAAATTGTGATGGCTAGCTATGACTGTCTGAAGCGGATGATGGATGGCTACAGATTTAGAAGTACAAGGGAGAAGGATATATATGAATTCCCAAGCAGTTACCCGATAGTGTACCGTTTCTGGCTTTGGGATTTGGTGCTGAATGTTCATGAATCAGTAATTCTGTACTGCAGCAAAGTATGGTTTGCACTATGAGCGATCAAGCATTGCAAAGCCCTCTAACGCCATTAGCGGACCCAGGTTAGGGCAATGAGTCAAGCAAGATCTATCAATCCCACTTCAAGTAGAATTGCAAACACATGAGATATGATTGGAGGGGTGTTGGGACATATGTTGGAATCGAGCTGACGACACCAGTCTTACCTCGGTCTTGCTACGGGCATACAAGTCCCAGCAAGAGCATACGCGTCTTAGCAGGGGAACACACGTTTCAGCAGCTGCAGCCTTGCCTGCTACTGCTGAGTATATAGCTACGTCGATAGCCTAGTAGTTAGTCGAATCAGTCAAGTCTTCTTCTTCCCGTTTCATGCTACTGCAGTTGTTTGACTCAATTAAGGCCTTTGCCGTACCAACAAGGGGGTTGTACAAATATACTGCTATAGGAGTTCTCTTCTCAGTTATACTTATAATAAAGCAATATAGGTAACGATTAGTTTTAATAAATCATTCGTTGGTAGATAGTGGCTAGATTTAAATATCTTCATGCTCATAAATCATCACTTATATCCTTACAGATACTGCCTCATTCGGTGCCATACTTACAGCACCACCCAATCGACAGCTACCAACCACTTCTCTTGGCCAACATCAATGTCCCACGTGGGTGCTCGTACACCAATCATGCTTCCAGTATTGACTTTGACGCCTCCTGAACCTCTCACACTGCCCTGACCAACAAGGAGAATGCTTGTATTGGTATTTTGGCCGGAAATACTGGATACCCCTGAAGAAATATATATGCCTGGCTCTGTTTGGCCCCTCGCAAACACAACACTACCGGCATAGCATTCTAGTTCCTGTGTCTCATGCTCATTCGCTCCGCCTTTGGACAAGCAACTAATCTTCACCCGTACCCTGACACCGTCGTCCTTGTCGCGTCCCCAAGCCCCGCTACTCCTTTCCTGCGCTGCAAATCCCGTATTCGCCACCTCGATAACCCAGACAGAAACCGTGGACGCAAGACCGCCAGGAACGTACTTTGCATGCTTGCGGGATGGGGAGAAGAGTTCCGGTGGTGGCCTAGAAGCCTTAGGAGGAGAATTCGGTGATTCAGGGAGAATGAAATGAGGACGACTTGAAGATGCTAAAGGTTTGACCGCGACGGACGCGATGCTTGGGAACGGTGCAGGGGTGCGGGGTGGTGCTACCTTGAAACGGTGCGTTGTTGAGGGCTCTAGTGGCTGCAAGGACGGAGAAGTGGGTGACGACCTGCGTCGCCGTTTGGTTCGTGTCACTGGTTCAAAGAGCATTTCGTCATCCTCTTCGTTTTGCTCATATTGCTTGAGTTGATCGGACGGCATATCCTGGTCTTGGACGGAGGATATGACGCCAGAGGCATAGTCATCTTCTTTGGCATCTTGTGGGTTTGATTGCGATGACTCCTCTATGCTTTCCACCCGTTCGAGCTTTCTGCATGGTCTTGATAGCGGCGTGTGCTGTAATTGTGCATCATCATATGGCTTGGCGTCTGCTTCGCTGACCTTTGCAGTTTCTGTGGCAGGGTTCTTTTGTAGCGGCGCAACAACAAAGCGCTTCGCAGGCGCCAACCTTTTGAACTGTAATCCTGCAGATCCTGCAGACGTAGGTGTTCTTTCAGAAGCGGATGGCGGAATTGCAGTAGCATTGCGCAGGCTCGAATGTGGTCTAGTCGGCTTTTGCGCTGAATGTGGATTTGGAGCTAGGAATCGGTGCGGTGAAGGTGTATGTGTCGGCATCTCGACAGCGACATTGGAAAACAACAAAACTTTGACTGCTCTGGTACAGATGCGTGGCTGTTGTGCGCCGCGATTGAAAGCTTGATAGGTGGCGAGGGTTGTAGTGTGTGCAGGGAAGTCGCGAAACGCGGGGACGCGCTGTCACGGGAACAGGCACACTATGCCATTTTCGTCCCAAAGTAGTATGTAATTACTGGTGATCTGTGTGCGCCAAAACAAAAACACGCAACGTCCGCGGCAATGAATTGCTGAGGCCCAACATAGTGGACTGGGTTGCGCTTAGAGATCGCCAAGGCATTCACATTCAAGTCGCCTTGAGATTGTCCGGTAGCAATTTCGGCGGCGCGTAATGGCACGTACACAATCGACGACATCACTCTTGACATGTGACGAATAGGCGACTCGGTAATGTGCATGTAGCCGCGCTCTGACAATACGTATGTATGTACCAGCCATCTCCTAGGACCGTATTTGAGGACGCCCCGAGGAGTGGAGTGATCTCATAGCCCGATTGGCGGGCGGGAGATCAACGGTATCCCTGGATTTGACTCTGTCCCCGTAGAAACCAGCCGCACCATGGCCTCGACAATCAAGATAGCTTGGCCGAGCTGCGGCCAGACTTGAGGGAATTGCACCGCACCAAAACGACCGAGGCCTCTTTCAGCGCAGAGAGTAACGCCGATATACAAATACTTGGAACGGATAACAGGGCATGGGTGGGCGTGACCTACCGCATGCGGTGAGAAGCATGGCACGGCACAGGATACAAGAGGGGTGAGGCGAAGGCGAAGGCGAAGGAAGCAGTGAGACGAACGGGCAGAAGGATGCGATACGAGGGTGTGCGTACCACTGCGAGCTGGGTGCAGAGGCCTGATATGCCGGGCGTTCTATATTCGCGGTCGCTTGGGACGAGGAGGGGCGCAGATATGGTGTGACGGACAATCGCGAACCAGCCACGGCATTTTGGGCAGCCAAAACGAGCATTTGCAATAGCGCGGCAGAGCGTTCGCAGGTCAAAACAAGGCTAAAGAAGAAACCTGATAGAGCTGCAAGGTACGCCCCCTAGTGATCTGACGGGGAAGATGACAAAGTGGACGGTGGGCGCAGCAGGTGGCCCGGTGATTGGCGTGGAGAGCTTGGGGCTAAGCCGTAGCGGAGCTGAGAGAGGCTGGACACTCCCAGCCACAGCATGCGTAACATCGATTAGGACAACTCCAGTTCTGCCCTACTGCCCTACGCGTCGCCATTCTTGACCCACGTCCTCTGCCGCTACACCGTCACTCTTTTGCTTTTGCACTCGTAGCCACCCGCAGTCACTCGCAGCCCGCTCATTTTGCTCCTCCGCCCTCTATTCTGCTCTGCTCTACCCGCCTGCAATTGCAGCGCATGTCCTCTTCCGTAGTTCCCCTACTACTACTACGCTGCCCAGGCGGCCTCACCACTCGTTGCTTCCATTCCCGCTCGACGCGCCTCCCTTCCTTCCCCAACACAATATAGGCACACCACCAACAACAAAAACAGCCTCATCATGGCGAGCAAGGCGAATCACACTCCCGCTTTTGGCGGCGCCCACGCTGCCGGTATCTTCTCAGACATGACTGTCGACGGGCCGGTAATAGGCACCCTGGTAGTCATCATGGACCGCGCCAGAAATCTGCCCAACAAACGCACAATGGGAAAACAGGACCCGTACTGTGCCGCCCGTCTAGGTAAAGAGGCGAAGAAGACACGGACAGACAAACGCGGAGGCCAGACTCCAAAATGGTGAGTCCATGGCCCACTAGTCAAAGCCCTACTTCTGACGTATGCAGGGACCAAGAACTACGCTTCACAGTTCACGACTCTCCAGACTACAACCGCCTCAAGGTCTCCGTATTCAATGACGACAAGAAGACGGAACTGATTGGCGAGGCCTGGGCAAACCTCCAATCCGTCATTACACCCGGTGGTGGACAGAGCGACGAGTGGCTGGGCCTCAATTGCAAAGGAAAGTATGCCGGCGAGCTCCGCATGGAAATCACCTTCTACGACACCCGTCCCAAGGCAGAGAATGCGGTACAGGAGAAGAAGCGAAGTTCGACCAGACCCGAGGGAAAGGCGACTGTTGGTGGAGCACGAGAGATGGCTCCAGTCAAGCGACGACCGCTGCCCAGCGACCCAACAGGCGTAACACCATCACCCCTCCACACACCAGAACATCGAGGACTGCGGGGCATGCGCGCTGGACCTCGGGAATTGGGATCACCGCGACACCAGCAACCGCTCAACGAAACGCCTCCTCATCGAAGCCAGCCAGATCCGCCCAGTCGTAGGCCTGTGCCGGACTCATCCCCAGTGCATCATGTGTCGGCATCGAGCCAGAACACGTCTCAACGCCATGCCCCCCAGTCTGCGTATAGCACACCGCCCAATCCGCGGTCATCTAATCAGAGGATGCCTATGCCAAGAGAAGAGAGCTTCGACATGTCGTACGCAGCACCCAAACCGTACGAAGTGAAGCCTATCGACCCTCTGCCACAACATGTACGCAACCCAGGACCAAGGAAAATGTCACAAGATGACGGTCGGTCTCCCCGTAGTTATCAACAGCAGCAGCAACCTCCCGAGCCAGCCTACTCCCACTCGGCCCCAGCTGTCCCGACCCAGCACACCTATGAACCCACAGCACATGAGCAGCAGATACAAGACCAGCAAAAGCAAATTGAGTACTTACAACAGCAATTGTTGCAACATCAACAGCAGCCGCCGCCACCTGCGAGGGCCGAACCACCACAACAGCCTGCCCCATCTCATGTCCACGAGCAGTATCAGGATCCCGCTTACCAAGTCGCACCTTTACGGAGCGGACGTAGTCGGGAGTATGGCCAGGACCAGGCATCCCCTCAGAACCCGTACTACGGTCAGAGATTCATCGAAGCTCCCCCACCGCAGGAGGAAAGCCCTACCCACCGAAGACGTAGTGCAATGCAGCCCATGGTTGAGGACGAAGACGACATGCCGCCACCACCGCCTATGCACAACCGCAACGCAAGTACACTTCCTCATGCCCACAGGGAAAGTCGCGAAATGTATCAGGACGGTGCTCCCGCGCCGCTCAATTTCACACCACGAGCTCAAGATGACTCTCGTCGGATCAGCTTCGATGATATGCCGCAGACGTACGAGCCTGTTGACTATGCGCCCCGGCAGCCTTCTGAACGAAGGTACACTCATCCCCGTGCGCAAACACAGCCAATAAGCCGCCCGATGTCTCAGGAATTAATGGTTCCCTCTCCGCTGCGGCAGGAGCCCCTTCGACAAGAGTCTGTGAAGCAGGAGATTCCCGCCTTGCCATCTAGTCTTATCGCTGGGCTCAACCCCGCAAGACAAGAGATTGAAGCTCCAACATATGACAGACCTCCGTCCTACGAGCCTACGCCAAGGCTCCGTCACTACTCTGAGCCTGCCGAGTATCGAGCCATCA
Organism: Bipolaris cookei; assembly: GCA_002286855.1. Lineage (NCBI taxonomy): Eukaryota > Fungi > Ascomycota > Dothideomycetes > Pleosporales > Pleosporaceae > Bipolaris > Bipolaris cookei. The sequence continues at coordinate 79,010 of NRSV01000009.1, forward strand.
CTCAGTTTGAAACCCCTGTGCAGTCACAGGAACTGGTTCATCATTCAGCATATCACATGAACGATTACTACCCTCACGATCCCCCTGAGCAGCCCCGACAGAGGTCTCCTCCAGTATATGATCCCACGCCACTTATTAAACCCCGTGCCACGAGTCCGGGTGTGAGTCCACGATACTCCCCGAATCCGGTCCCAGAACGTCACTCTCCACATCCTGATATGGATCGCTACTCTCCTCACCCTGACATGGACCGCCACTCTCCGAACCCAGCTGTAGATCGCTCTTCTAGGATGCCTGCACGTAGTATGCCGACCCGCAAGTCAGTGTCGCCTCGTCCACCGCCTGCTGGAGAAGACTTTGGTGAACGTAGATTGTCTGGGATAGCATTCAACCCTGACAGCTTCGACGTTTACAATCCTAGGTTGTCCAAGTCGCCGATTCCTTCAGATGATGAGGCCGAGCGACCAGGTAGCCGCATGGAGTACAACGACAAGGGCCAAATTGTCACCTTCAGTGGCCGGGTTGTTGATGCTTCGGACCATCTACCAGTTGATAACTGGGCTCCCGAACCTGTACCTAAGGGTACTATCAAGGAAAAGCCATCTCGGACCCGACCGCAGCTAAACGGGAGCCGTGACCTCGAGGCTGCGATGCAGCGCGAAGAGAGATACCAACGCGACCGCGCTGAAAGGGAACGCCTCCGTCACGCAGCAAGTATGAATTTTGATAATAGCAGCGCACTTGTGCCTGCGAGGCACGATTTCAACGACTACAATTCGCCTGTGAACGCAGGCGCACTTGTCCTCGCAAGCCAGCATCCTCCACAAATCGGTTCAATGGGACGCAACAGACTGCAGAAGCGTGACCCACAACCCCGTCCCGTCTCTTCCTACGAATCACCTCACCAATACAACCTGCCGGACAGGCAAGTTCTCCGTGAGCGCGAGAACCCAAACAGCTACGGTAGCCTTGGCTACGACCGCCATGGTACCCAGCGGCACAGCATCACTGCACCCCCCATTCCCGCCAAGGTGCCCCTCGACATGGGTGGCGGCGCCTATGGCTCCCAGAACGAAGACATGGCGCTCAGTCTCGAACTTCAGAGCATCGACATCGGACCTGGTTCCGGACGCAGGCCACGAGGTACGGTTAGACGACAGTATGGATTTTGATGGTATACACGAAATTAGGTGATGCTAGTTTTATTTTTTACAGTTTTCACGTTTTGTTCCTTTTTTTACGCTTTGGTCAGCGTTTGTACGATATGATAATGTATTTGATATGGAAGGGAGTGAGTGAATAAGCAACAAAGCGTGGTAAGTTGGGTGGGTGGTTTTTTGGGTCTTTTGGATGGTCGCTCGATGTCTTTGCTGGAGAAGCTGGACATGTCGGAGTCTTTTTCCTTTTCTCTTCTCTTTCCTCGGTCGTTATTTCTTGTTTTACTTTTACCCCCCCCCCCCCCCCTTTTTTTTTTTTTTTTTTTTTTTTTTTTTCTTTTTCCCCCCCCCCCCCCTTTTTTTCTTTTTTGAATGATTGGCTGCGCAAATTCGCAATAGATAGATATCCAGCGCCAAATCCTTGTAAGACTCCCTCTTTTCACCCTCCCCTTTCTTTTTCCATTGTTTTTGAAGTGTAGGCTCGTAATATATGTGCTACTTTGAAATTCACCGCTATGATTGAGTATCGCTGCTATTGTAATTGCCCAAAGTATTGCTTCGAACCCATTCACGACTTCTGAGTTGAAGGATGGTTCCAGGCATTGAAAGGTGTGATTTTCTCAAAAATAGATGCGATATCTAAAGGACGTTGTTGAAAAGATCTTTCCCACCAAAATACTATAACCTTTCGTGTTGAAACCAAGGTATCACAGACTCCCAAAAACAAATGGTGCTGAAGTACTTTCAGCCGAAAGGACGACCATCAAACTCACACTGGCTGTCTGCAATGTCTCACAAAACATAATCAGTCGAATCGACTTCCGCCTGTCCTCATTCTCCAGAACCCCGCTTTAGTAATCGTCTCCACGAGAAACGACTTCCTTGCACGTAGGACGCAGTAGAATCGTCTTCATTGAGAAAGTAACCACGTCAGCAAAACAATCCATCTCAACGGGTATAACAAAGGATTCTACTCACATGTTCAAACTGCGCAATATACGACCCAGGAATATCAACAAGCGGGGCATACGCCTCAACAACACCGCTATTAACAAGCGACCGCATACCCAGATGGTAACTCTTGACCCCTGGGATACGTTCAAGCTGGCGCCGGGCAAAAACCAATGTGCCAAAGTTTTCGTCAATGGCCTTGAGAAGCGATTTAGCTGATGCATGGTGCAGTGCAGCCGTGTTGGCATGCTGACTGCGTCCGTAGCCGTAGACGCCGACGTCGTCCCGCAGATAGGCTTTCCCTGTGCTACCGAACGTTTCGATGGCGAAGATGTCACCTTCTTCCATGCGTTGACTCGTCCTGGTCTTAATGAAGGGGACTTGCTTGTCGCCGTGGATACGGTAGCGGAGGATGTTGTGGCCGGTAATGTTGCGGACGGCTTTGATGGGGATTGTTTTGCCGTTGAGTTCGACTTCGTAGCTTTCCATTACTTCTTGGATGGACTCACTTATGTGGTCGATTCGGGCGTCGATGCCTGCTTCCTGTAGATCGAGTATTAGACAGAGATTCGGGATGTGTGGGAAGTGAATTGTGCTTACTTTCAGTCCGGTGTTGGTGGCTGCTTTTACGGCTGCTAGCAGGTTGTCGTAGACTGGATTAGCAGCCACAGTGAATGCACTATCAACAATCCTGCCATTGACATGGACTCCAAAGTCAACTTTGAGGACATCATCATGCTGGAGGAAGACTTCTTTGGCGCCTGCATTTGGCGTCCAGTGTGCGCCTATATGATTCAGGCAAAGTCCCGTCGGAAATGCCAGCCCAGCTTTGAGACTGTCGCCAGGTTCGAGACCATGGTGACCAGTTAGTGCACGGACACTTTCGTCTATCTCTTCGGCAAGGTAAGTCATGGACACACCAGGCTTGGCCAGCTTCTGCGCGTAGTTCCTGACCTGACGATGTATCTCGGCAGCCTTACGGTAGTCCTCGAGGAAGTTGCCATCCATGTTACTCATGGCGGCTTCATGCCGAAGCTCTTCAGCCGTAGTACGTTGGCGGTTGTCATCTTTCAGGGCATAGTCGACAATCTGACCTTCAGTGTAAGGACGGCCATCGAATAGATCCGACAGAGGGACTCTGGGCGGGAATGACTGTTGTATAGCTGGTCCCTTCTTGTTTTTCTTCTTGTTGTTGCGCTTTCTCTTTTTCTTAGCACCTACATAGGTTAACATCTGCATTCCAACCAAATGCAATTAGCTTACCACCCGTTGTCTTCACGTCAGCTCTGTTCTTCTCATCATCATCGTCGTTGTCATCGCCATCGTCTTCTCCCTGCCCTTCGAGCATGCCTTGAAGCAAGCCGCTCGCGACGGCTGACTTGGGCGGGTTAACCACAGCAATTGCGGCGTCTCCGGGCGACCCTAGCCAAGGCTGTCAGAATGTTGTACAAATATAATCAGACTTGCTATACACCCACCATTGTGGCCTTGCTGATGTTCTTCTGGAGATTTAGAGCCCATGATTGGCTGGAGAGGCTATTCATGAAGTCTTCCGAGTGTCGTTGAGGTATAGAATAGGTGGCAAGGGGCTGTGAGGCTTGACACATCGAGGTAGCATCAGGCGGGGCGGGGTCAGTGGCGCTAACCCATCGTAGCTGAAGTCTAAATGCATGCGTATCAGATGTTTATGGAAACATCGGCTCTCTTCAAATATGACTTTTTTTGCGAGATACAATTATCTACTATGGAATAGCCCATAAGGCGGGCGAGGTCTAATGTAACCATGACGACTGGTCTACAGATTTTGCAAGTCCCATAGTACAGTAGTTACTACATAGTTCTTAGAATAGCTTGCATCATTTGTAAACTCCAGTATCCTTGAACAAACTTTCTTCAGCCTCACAATAACGCACCGAAGGCAATACGCGAAAGGGTGGTGGGCTTGAAGGTCTCTGTAGCCCCCGTGTCAACACCAATTTACATCGGCGATGACAATAGAGTGCAACACAAATGTTGGACGCCTGATAAACGCTTTGTCATCATTGATTTGGCACTCACAGAACTCCACCTGAGCAATTTTCAGTGTTTTCATGAGTACCTCTACTTTGCACTATCTCTCTACTTATCGGTATAGTTGTTGCTGTTTGAGATGATGAGATGAAAAAAATATTACCAATGGAAATTTCTACATGATTGTATCTAGACATGTGATAAACCGGCGGGTGAGGATTGCATTCGCTTAATCTCGGAGTTGCCGTTTTAGAATGCTGAAAAAACGGCCACAATGAAATATAAATAGATAAATGCCCTTTTCCATCGCTCTGATGATGTGATCTCGCCAGTTCAGGTCCGGATCCAGCCACACCCCCAGTACCCTCATTGAGGGGACTAGTTCGGCACTCTTTGCTTGGACTGTGATTGTCGACTATAGGACCTGTCCTCCTTCTCTTATTGGTAAAATGGATCAGCTGGTACTTCTCCGGGACGAAACTAGCTCCAAATTTCTGGGCCCATTTGAGGCGGTTGGCGTGGGCGATCGTGAGTCGGCGGCAATTGTCTGAGGCAGTTGGGCCCTGTGCAATCAGGTTTGTATCGTCTACGAATCCAAGCCCTATGGTCCCATCTCGGACATCCTTGAGTTTCTTTAACAGGTCCGAGATAAAGAAGAGGAATAGTATTGGTGACAGAGTTGATCCCTGGGGAATGTCTGTCTCTGTCTTCATCTAATCGTCTACGTGGTCATTGAAGCTTATCTTTGTGCGTCTGTCTGCGATGAACGACTTGATGTACCTTACGACCCATTCTGGGAATCCCTTCTTTCGCAGCACCCACAGTAGACGTTGGTGTGAGACGTTGTCAAACGCTCCAGCCAGGTCTAGTGCGAGTATGAATACCACCGGTTGTTTTGCTGCCCACGCCGTCTGAATGCTATCCGTGAGGAGCTCCAGTGTAGAGAGGGTGAATCTTTGCTTTCGTGCCCCCATTTGGTTGTACGGGATGGGGTCTCTCTCTTCCATTTCAGTCGTTATCCTGTTGGCTACAATTTTGCCTACGATCTTTGCCATGATGTTCTCCAGTGCGATTGGCCGGTAGCTGCTTAGGAAAGAGTAGTCGCTTTTCTTTTCCTTTCAAAGTACTACTGTTGTAGATTCTTTGAGCTCGCGGGGGATATCACCGTCCCTAAGGATTCGGGTGATTGTTTTGGCGAGGTCGTCTTTGATTACGTTGCATATGGTCTTCCAGACTTCTTTCGGTATCCCATCTGGGTCAGGTGCCTCCTTGTTTGGTAGTTCTGAGATTATGTCCTCAAAGTTCTGTGCCGTGACTACGTGCTCCATGTCGAATCGGTCACAATGGAATACCCTACGATGCTACTAGCAAAATATCGATCTCTTTCAATACATCATCTCTATTTTGGTCCAGTCTGCTGTCGATGGCTGAAAGGTTGCCTTGCATTGTATTGAGCAGGAGTCAGTAACTGAGTGTTGTATGTATGTGCTGATACCTGATATAACCATGCCGGTACAGGCATGCTGTCAGCGCGCATATGGTGACTCTTCCAGGAACAACACCAACACGGATGCCCAAATTGCTCTATGCCTACCTTGGGTATACCAGACAGGGTATCGCTCAGTAGGTAGGTATGTATACGCTTAGCATCGGGAACAATCCAGAGACGTTCTTGTGCGGTTATGTAACCATCACAGATCCCACCTGCTAAGTCTGGAACACGTGGGGCCAGAGAATAGATACCTGTTCTTGCAAGCTTAGCGCTTGGATTTTCTAAGGCCAAGGGGCCTGAGAGATTGTGGCCCGAGGTGCAAATGCCAGAGATGAATTTTCCAGTACCGCCAAGACGTTGCAATGTCGCGTGTCTCTTCACAAAAACGCCACCATAACGTGGTCTCATCACCACACATCCCTCCGTAACACTGTAGGACTACAATCAACCCCAACCACGTCATTGCCAAGAAGAAAGGCGTATTCATGCACTACAACATAGATCCTTGAGAAGATCGAAATGCTGCATTACCAAGCTCAAAGTCGTCCTCTCAATAAATGTGCGGGCAGTGCAAGCCCTTTATCCTCCTCAGGCATCCCGCCCACCCCTGCATGCCGCTAGACTGACATGATGCGCAAGGACCCAAAGATAGACACTACAATTCCGCTAAACATCTAGACTTCCCGCAGAATTTGCCAACCGCCATTGTGATCGTGCTGTGATTGGGGAAAAGGAGTCAGACCCTGCAACAAGCGCAAGGCTGCCTCGATCACTTAGGGGAAACGAGATGTGACTGAACCCTTTGCACGACCGGTGAACCAGCCGTCGTGAAGGGTGCCGTGTGCTTTTGTTCTGCTTAAAATGAGGCCGTTGCCCTGACGCTGGAAAGACAGTCCAACAGTATACTCTAATATCTAATACTCGCGTTTCGCGACCTTCAATCGTTTATCTCTGTATCCTGCGCTATGATGGCTGCTCGATACGCCTTCGTGGCTTTCGCCAGCGTCGCTGTTGCGAGTGCACAGTCTTCGACTGATGACGAGTTTTACTCCCCCATTTACTCCTCCAGTTACTCCTCCGCAGCCTTCTGGACTGTTACCGCTCGCTATGCAGAACAAATCACCGAGAGTCCATACACGTACTATGACAGTAGTGTCATGACTGACACCTACACGGAAACTCGCACCATCAAGGACGATGTCATTCCTACCGCTTCTCCCTATCTCGTCACTACTAATCGGGACTGGTATGACACCGATGTTCAGATTGTGGCAGCTTACTATACCACTGGTGTTGTGGCAGAGTCTGATCTCGTTCCTGAAACCACATACGACTACTATTCGACTGCAACAACGACATCGACAAGCACAAGCACCAGATACAGTATGCAAGTCACAATGACTGCACCTGCTTCGTGTCCCACGCCATGTACGTATCAATCTGTCTGTTTCGTGGTATGAACACGATATGCTGACTAAACCAACAGTTACCATAACAACTTCTGCCTCTGTCACCATTCCCACGCAAGTTACGGCGCAAATATCTCCGTCGTCAATCGAGGCAGGCACGACGACTGACTCATACGGTTCCATCATCTACAAGTATGAGACATGGTATCTCACAGACGGCGCTGCACCTTTTCATTTCTCCTCGGACTACTACTACGAATACTACATCGCCTCGTGTAGCACTCCACCACCTTCTCGTTCCTATCCGACTGGTTCGAGCTCCGACTCCGGCAGCGGCAGCACAAGCTCTTACTACGACGATTGTTACTACTGCGGATCATATCTCAAGAACTACATCATCGTGATTGCCAGCATCATCCCTGCCCTCTTCCTCCTCGGCTTCCTCGAATCCTGGTTCTGGTTCCGCCGCCTCATGATGGGCAGGAGCGCCATGCGCTTCGGTACCATCTGCTGGGTCCTCATCTCCCTCTGGATTCTCTGCTTTACGCGCATGCAGGATCGTCGCAGCAAACAAGATCAGAAACTGCTCGCTGAGAAATGGAAGAATATGGGTAGTGGTGCGGCTTTCAAGGCGTGGTGGAAGTGGGGGTTCCGGCACAAGTACCCAGAGGAGTTGCTGGGGCAGTTCAGCAAGACTACTGTAGGTATTGTGCCACCGGGCCAAACACTTCACCCAGAGATCTTGCAAACACCTGCTGCTGGAGGCCCTGCTACTCCTAGTCAAGTTTACTACTACGGTCCTCCGCCTCCTGGTTGGATCCAGGCATCAAATGGGGCCTTCGTACCCCCACAAGGCTGCGTCTACCCGCTTTCTCAACAAGCTGGCTTCTACGGCGACGCTGCAAAGGACGGGAGCCTGGTCTCGCATTCTCCCGTGTCAGCGATAGGCCATCCTCCTCCCCCGCGACCCGTTCATTCCGCACAGGATGCCACATACAATGCTCATATTTCTGCTCCTCCCAGCCCACCGCCTCAAGCCCCTCTACCCACTACTCCGGCTCCAGCGCCCCCTTCAAATGTGAGCGAGGCGCCAGCAAATGCCGGAACTAACCAACCCACCGCTCCGCCGCCAAAGAGCGATCCCAATAATAGAGATTTGTACGGATAGAGAGTTCCAGTTTCTGGGCCCAATGTTAGGATTTAATAGTAATGAGCATGGCTCGACAACGGTCTTTACGATTCAAGAATAGATGGAATGTTTTTTTCCTGATGTTTCGGTTAGATTCGTAGCGCTTTTTTTTTCGAAAGTTTGGCATGTAAGATACCCAAGCTTTGATGATTGCAGTTATACAATAGACGACGATGTTGGAAGTAATAGGAATTTATTCGACTAACGTACGAGGCAAGCAAGTGGCGTACCCTTACAACTTTGCGCACCTTTCTTGCTATACAACTTTACATTGCAATAGTATAACAAATAAACATCTATAAGTTAGATCAACTAGTACTTAAAATATCTTTCTTACAGGTGCGTGAATTATGGCTAGTCTCTTTACACCTACTGCAGCGCGTAAGAGCCCAGCGACTGACATCTGATCACTCTCCTCCTTAACGCTCCTCACAAGCAATCTGCTCATCAGCCTCGCGTTGAGCGATTATGTCCTCGCCAGCTCCCTTTATAAGCACTCCAAGCTTCTGTATACGTTTCCTATTACGCTGCCTACGCTTTGTGGCTGCCTCGTTAGCCTTCTCAAGGCTAGGGACCCGATCGCGCATTAGTTCAGCCGAAAGCATCATTATCTTTGCTCCCTTCTTAAGCTGACCGATCGCCGCAATAATCGAAGCTGGCGATGAGCTTTTATGACGTTGTACGCGATTACTTATTAGCGTTGATTGAGCTTCAAGCGAGCGTATATTATTTAGCGTACAGGCTTGCCAGAGAGCTTCTGCTGGCGTAGTTGACGTGGTTGGCGTACGTAGCTTTATATCAAGCTTTAATAGAACAGTATCTGGCTGGAGAAAAACAAGGCCTGCGCCTCAGAAATTTGAGCAGATATTAGTTGACGCGAAAGATCGATCGAACGCTGCCTTGAACGTTGACAGAAACACGAGCTTGGTGATGTGGTTGATATGGTGGCGGATTAGGCTCTCTACCTCACGGCTGTACGCGTGCTTCAGTGGCGAGAAGCAGCCAACGTCAAAAGGCTGAAGTAGGTGAGACGAGTGAGGCGGCATACAGAGCGTGTAGTTATAGTTCTTCTTGCAGAAATCTTGGAACTTAAGAGACTGGTGGCTCTCATAGCCGTCAAGGAAAAGCAGGCGACGTGTACCAACAACGCGAGTCTTCGTGTGAGCGTCGAAGTGCTTTAGCTATATAACGCCCAGCTCGTTGTTCGTCCAGCCATTGTCACTAACTGCGATCGCCCAGTCGCGCGGGATATTGGCTTCCTTATACCAGGCAGATAGATGATGCTGGCCAGCAAATATGAGAAACGGTGGGACTGTCCAGCCAGCTACGTTAATCGCAGCGATCAACGTCACCCACTGACGACTACCTGGCTGGATAGCTTGTGGCCGGCCTCTTCTCTCTGATGCTGTAACGACAAGCTGAGTTGTGATCTTGCCCATTGAAAAGCCAGCTTCGTCGAAGTTGTAGACGTCCTCGTCACAAATACCGTACTTCGCCTTCGTCCGCTCTATAAGCTCAAATCAGCCTTTAATTAAGACTTGGTCTTCACGCAGAGCTCCTTGTCTATAGTACGCTTGATTAAAATGAGTGGTAAGAGAGTGTACGCCTAATGAAGTTGGCTGGCCACTTCTGTCCAACCTGGCCAGCGCCGCGCGTAGCTAGCAGCTTATTAGCCATATCACGCACAGCAGCGTACATAGGCACAAATAAACGTAGACCAATATCAATTATATATTTAACTATCACCCCCTCTTCCAACTTAGTGAGTTTCTTTGAGTTGGGCCGGCAATCGCGTCGAGCAGGCTTGCCAGAGCGTCGGCGACGGAGCGTTGTCTCGGCTACATTATAGACTGCAACAGCACGGTGATTTCCTTGAATATGTTTATTTCTAAGAGATAAGATAGCAAGCTGAACATCTGCTTCGTTTGAAGCCATTTGAGTATGCTAGTGTTGAGTAATTAGATGTTTAGTTCAAATAGGTGCGCAAGTTTAATGGGGCGCGCCGCTTCCTTGCCACGTACGTTAATTCACGCCACAACATCCTTAGATTGTAGATAATCCACCACATGATTTGACATGGATCTCTTCTTGATGTGAGACGACTTTTATCTGTTATGCCCTTTTGAAATCATATGGCAATGGCGAATGGGTGGAAAATTAATGAAGACTGAAATAAAATAGTAGAAACAGCAGAGTAAAACTATCATTTTCACCTATTCATTCGCCAACCTATTGAAACAATAACACAGCATTCAATGCAATACGTCAAGGCTAAATGTATTGAAAACAGAATTCAAAAGAAAATAGAAAAGTGAAGCAGTCTTTCATAACACGTACCTTGCAACATTATCAAAAGCTCAGCCAAAAACCAGCGCCCTAGTCTCAATGCTCTCCCTACCAACAGCACCCTCTGGTGTCCTAGGGTCCACAAAAGCAGTATGTGACACGCGGTCCCACTAACCAACAATCTCATCGCTATCAAAGCACTTGAGCAACAGTCTATCTTCATTCTTCATTCCCGACCAGCAATACCACTTCTGGTCCGGGTTATACACCACAGCCGCCGTTTGTCCATTTCGATGCGGGTATCAATGGTCAATCGATATCAGATTGCCGTCTCTTACAGTCTGGCTGTCGGCGACTGCGAATGGACTGGCCATTACTGGGTCATTGACCGGTCTCCAGACGGTGATTATGCGGTGGCGACCCTGCAGCAGCTTCTCGGCGTTGTCTGGTGCGTGGAGCTTGACGCATTCGGCGGCAGAGAGCGGTTTTTGGCCGACGTGCATGTGCTGTACTGGGTTGCGGTTGCCGGTAGGTTGCATGATCGTGTGATCGAAGATCAGAACCCGTTGTGCGCCTTGCACGTTATTCGGCAATAGCTATTCTACTTCGGGGTATTATACCCTTTTTATCGCCTCGAAGTCCTCGAAGTCCTCTCTGGTAAGGCCACTCTGGATGTTCTGGAATGTGTTGAAGGCGTTGTTATCGAGAGTAAAGTTTTGTTCCTTGCCTTGCAGGTCTTCTATAGTAACTTCGGCCCAATTGTCTCCCCAACTTCGCTGTAGGATGCCTGGAGGGGCTCGACGTAGTTGTTCGTCGGCGCACCATCCTGGGAAGCTTTGTAGAAAGAAAGCTGTGCTTTGACAGGGCCTCGTAGAATAGGTAGACCTTGGAAGTTTACGTCCCGCGAGGCTGCATCGGTTGAAGTGGGCGCAGGATTGGAAAGTTGGTGCAAATGCGTCGGACGAGAGACGGCGGTGGTCATTTTGTGGTCGTAGTGCTACTAGGTGTTTCTTCTATATGCAATATGTTTGATAGCACGATCTAGTCTTGCTGTGTTGAGGTTGGCAATTGCTTGTTGGAGTGATGCTTGCGATTGTAGGTGAATTGGATGTGTGGCCGGATAGTAGGAAACAGCCAAAGCTATTATATATATCCTCGTGGTTAGAAATACAGAATGACAACGTGCCCTTCATCCATCCATGGTTCCCCTCATTCGACATCTTTGTGGCGATGATGCCATAGAATTATCTCCGAGGCTGTTAAAAATCCCCATAGTTCAATCAGAGGTTGACATGCTCACTAAAAGCCTCGATTACGTGATGTCCTAGGGTCTTTGGCAACGTGCATCTTTTGTAGAACTGGCAAAACAATAGTTTGTAAGATTGAGTGTGTTTCTAATATGATTCTTGTAGAGAAGTAAGATCGCGAACCGGAGATAAACCGGGTGTGGCCTGAATACGTGACGTCATCATTCTCTAGTCCTCAACACCATGCCTTAACACCTAGATTAGGTCGATGCGACAAAGCATCCGGAATGTATAGAGATGATTAGACCAAATTCATTTGCATTGAAATTTCTATGTTGTATATGCACCTTTAGTACAAAAGAAATTCTCCCGAAATACAGCAGTAGCGATAGCCACTCAATCACAGAGCAAGTTTATTGATCGATGTAACAAATATGGGGGACAGTAACAGGCCCAGTTGTGCTTGAATTAGAAGCGCTATCTAAAATACATACGAGCGCATAGTATGGAGGCTTGCTGTCCTGCCGTCCTGCCGTCCTGCCAGTGCCTAATGCATTAGACCATGCGTCGTCTTAACGTCATCATATTGGCATGCAAACTGTGACATCGTCCATCCACTTTCATATTACATAAAGGCAGAACCCATTACGGCTACATCTCAAAATGCTTCGACTCTTTTCGAAAACCCTGCTAGCAGCTACCAAATCAATTACACCATTGTCACGCACAAAGCAATTCATTCCAAGAACCTCTTACCAAATAGTCAGAAATATGGGAAAAGCAAGCAACGAGGATCTAAAGGGTTCTAAGCTTTTCGATGTATCACACGTCACTGCTCTTGTTACTGGAGGAGGAACTGGAATCGGCTTGATGATCACACAGGCGCTGGTCGCCAATGGTGCAAAGGTTTACATCACATCAAGACGTGAGGAGGTTCTGAAGAAGACAGATGAGGTGTACAACAACGGTTCAGGACAAATTATTCCTATTCAGGCCGACGTCAGGTGAGTATCCTATATCAGACTGACCAAGCGGTGTGTCAGAGCTGACACTGTTACAGTGAGAAGGACGACGTGAAGCGCCTCTACGATGAAATGTGCCAAAAGGAGCCCAAAGGAATTCAACTCCTCATCAATAATGCTGGAATTGCGCGGGACGAGAACACAAAATTCTCCTCAAATGGCCAGCCCAACATGGAAGATGCCCAGGCCATCTCTGACCACTTCCTCAAGTCGCAGCCCGAGCAGTGGGCTGACACTATGAAGACCAATGTCGGAAGTATCTACTGGATGAGCATGACTTTCCTCCCTTTGCTTGCCAAGGGTGGCAGCGTCACCCCCGGATACAGTTCACAGGTCATCAACGTGAGTAGTATCTCAGGATACATGAAGGGTAGCAGCAATGGTCAATTCGCGTATGCTTCTAGCAAGGCAGCGGCTACGCACCTCAGCAGAATGCTTGCAACGACTTTCATGAGCACCAAAGTCCGCGTCAACACCATCGCACCCGGTGTTTTCCCCAGTGAGGTAAGCAAAGCCATCTCTTTTACGCCACCTCCATCCTTATATTAGTTCTCTCAAATCAAATATGTGTGCTAACAACTTACAACAGATGACAACAGGCTCTTCTGACGAAGACAACAAGAGTCGCATGGATTCAGAAATGTCGAACCCTGCCGGCCGCCCGGGAGCCGACACTGATATGGCTGCAACTGTACTCATGCTTGCTGGGCCTGGAGGTGTCTTTTACAATGAGCAAGTGCTTTACCCTGATGGAGGAAGCACTCTTCAGCAGCCTGCGGCGCGAGCTTAAGCGCTTCGTGAGTGGAAGACATACCGCTCTGATAGCTTACAACCACTATATTGAACCAAGCAATCTTCGCTTCTTGTATATGGAAATATGACAGCCATGCTTGTAACTTACTGATTAGATTCGCTTCCCCAAATACTCGTCCATCCAACATCATGCTGTACTTCCAAGTCGCCGAACCACTCCGACACATCCCCACCCCACGTGCAAAATTCTTTTACACTATACACACATGTCTCACTGATGTCCAAAAATCTAAGCACACTTGTCCTGATGATCTATATCCTATTTCTATTCTGTCCACTCTTATAGCTGGGTGATGGATACGATTCAATTTTCGAGCTCACCATACATCTGATTAGATGGCCTAGTGGCCCAATGGCAAGGCGCTTGACTACGATTGAGTTCGATATCAAGAGATTCCAGGTTGTAAGTTGAACCCATTCAGTCCGGTTCTATTCGAACCAGACTACTAACATTAAGACAGCGACCCCTGGTTAGGTTACGATAAGTTCTTTTTTTGCTCTTCTTTTGGAACAAAGGCAGGTCAGGAAGAGTGTGGCTTTGTCCACCACGTGGATTCGGGCCATGGAGGGAGCCTTCCTTATACTTTGTGTAGTCGCTGACGATCTGAATCATTCTGTAGCGAGCAGAAAGTAAGAGACTCAATAGGGAAGTTTATCATCTTAATACTAAAACTGGCGCGCTTGTCTGGAAGTGGAAGGTCTGCCTCGAGGTTCTGCAGCATTCCTATGGAGTACGAATATGATGTTTATTATTTTGAAAGAAGAGGTTTAGAAGTCTTCGGTCCGTTGACGGTGTAAAGAATCAACGCGTTAATAGGCCTCGTAGAGGTATCTTCTCGTATGCATGCTTACACAAGATGCTCGTTGAGGAAAGCCGCCCAAACGCCACGACGCGCTAAGATAAGCGCGCTCCCGATAAGGTCACGTGTCTAACCCCAAGCCTACGCCCGGTTCCAGGGGGGCCAGGACCTTGCCTCTTGCATGCCCAGTGATCGTTTGGCCCATCATTTTATGTGGGTGTCTCGCAGATACATAGTCCGACGCAATCATTTGTCCTTCTCAATTGAACCATGTCACCGCCGCCGGCCTATGGATCGCTGCGCCTCAAGTCCAAGACAGGTTGCCTCACATGCCGGGCTCGCCGCAAGAAGTGCGACGAACAGCATCCCACGTGCTTTGGCTGTCAGCGCAACCATCTCATCTGCACCTGGCCATCATCTGCCACTCAGAATACCAAATCAGCAAACACGTCAGATAGCGTGCAGCGCGAAGCGGCCCCGCATCGTCGTCCTGTCGTAGGATTGAGTAAGGGAGCACGCGGTGGCGGCGGCAGCGGCACGACCGCACAGCAAGTCGTTACACCAGACAAAAAACAAATGCGGTATTTGCTTCCCCTACCTTGCACAGGTGTATATCCGGCCCTCGAAAATGGCATGCCTGGGCTGCGAAACGAGAGCGAAAAGCACATCTTCGATCATTACATCAAGGTGACGGCTACGGAAATAGCCGGCCGCATATTACCCATCAACCCTTTTGTAAGCTATCTTTTGCCTGTGGCGTACCAGGATACGCGAGTTGTCGGGTGTTTGTTAGCATTGAGTGGAGCCCATCTGCGTGGCTACAAGGGTGATCGGTTCGAGCATGATGCACGATCCTACTACGCAGTGACACTACGCAGCGTCAAGCATGGGCTCCTCGACTGGAAGGAGTCTAGCACTCAGAACCTCATTAGCCTCCTCATCGTCATGTTGGCTCTTTGTTGGTTTGAGGTGGGTCTCCAATCTCTCTTTGTCTTTAGTTTATCCTTCTTTCGGCTTTTTGAACCGATGAGGCGTTTTTGTAAGAAACAACTTGCGCTAACGATTACAATAGAGCTTATCCAGTGAAATGAATGGAAGTGTCTACCATCACCTCCGTGCTAGCCGCACTGTGTTACTCGAGCTTAGAACTCGTCACAGTAGTCATGGGCCATTACTGGAATTTCTCACAGAAATCTATGCCTTCTTGGCCATCAACTCGAACTTGACTCTCAATACGGATTTCGCCGTTAGTCGCTACATTCCATATGACGAATTCCTGTCACCAGAAGCGCTATCCTCACTCAACTGGGGCACCGAAATACACGGAGTACTATTGGGGTCCTATCATGAGCTGCTTGGTCTCATCATACCCATAGCAGAGTCGGCACGGCAACATTTGCATGATCCAGATCCTGTTAGAAAAGCCGAAGACAAGCGCCATTTCGAAAGATTGATCACAGCCTGGAAGCCCAGTCCCTCGTCGTTGGTCAAGGACGATGCCGACGAGCGGATAGCTGGTCAAATCCAACAGCAAGTCCTGTTAATCTTCCTTCACACGATGTTCCACGGCACTGAGCGGCCTACTGCTTCCCTTATGCAAACAGTGGACGATATCCTCGACCAAATGATGGAAATTGCGTCCAAATTTTCGCCCACATCACGCATCCACACGACCATGAACTGGGGTGCGCGTATCGTGGGTTCGGTAAGTCCCCAGCCTATCGAAGTGATAGATATGCGCGTACTAACAAGTTCTCTCCCCTGCAGGTGTGCCGCAAGCCTCGACACCGCGGGATGATGAGAGCACAAATGAACACTGCCCCAGAGAACAAGCCAAGAGTAACACAAACTTGGGCCTTTCTCGAAGACTTGTGGGCCGAGATGGACAACGATGAAGGCATTTATGGTCCACGTGGCATCGAGATCATCATGCGAAAGCGAAACGTGAATCTTGGCTGTGCTTGAGGCTCCTCTTCTACACGTAGGTAGATCACGAGAGCGAATCGGAGCAACCAAGGCAGAGTCGGTTCACTCTGACACTTCATGAGTTGGAGGGAGCTCATACGTATTCATATCAGTGAACAGCACGCACCGGGGCCAGTTGCAGCCAAAGAAGACACCCTTCTTGCTGCTGCTGTTGCTGCTGCAGCTTCTGCAACATGGGATCAAACTTCTTGCTTCTTATCTCTGCATGACCCAATTTTCTCAACTTACCCAAACGCCGGTTGTCAAGTCAAGATGACATCTCTGCTTCAGCATCACGACAGCCAGGATCAACGCCAGCATGCCGAGTCGCAAAGCCAAGATAAAGAAGGAAGCTTGAAGAGGGTAGGTACAGATCAATCAGAAGTGAAGGAAAGAAGAAAGAAAGAAAGAAGCAAAGAACGAGTGTTCTTCATGGGGGACATCATACCCTTCTCATAGACAGGGTACACGGACATTGGTAAGAGCGAACGAAAAATTGTGTACAACAGGGCAGAATGTCAAAAGCAAAACCATCACAACTCATTCAGCAGTAAACAAAAAGGGGACTCCACGGGTTTAATTTTCAAAAACAGTTACTGGTGTATATGGTCTTCATTGTTCATTTCAGGAGTCAATCAGGGTCTATGTAGGCAAAGGGGAATAAAGTACGTAATCCAGGTTGCAAAGCCAAAAAAAACAAGCTACAGAGGAGTCAAGGTGGACGGGGACGGCGCTGGCGGCTAAATTTAATATACTTCATCGAGACCTTTTCTCTCTGCATCTTGCATCTTGTCGATGTCCGTCTCGGTAATTTTCTTGTCAGCGGAATCGGCCTGCGTACTATTTGCTGCTGCTACTTCTCTCTCCTCTTCGCTGTGTTCAACAATCATGTTTCCCTTAAGAGCTTCCCTCAAGATGGGGAGTTCGTCGTTTTTCTTTTTGGCGAATGCGGCGTCATCACTCGTGGCGTCGCCGTCGCCCAGTCTGTCTGTTCTGACATCTTTGCCCATGCCGGATTCTTCGAGCCAGCCTTGTTCGGTTTGCTTGCGCTGGATCTTGCGGTCCTTGGATTGCTTGCGTTGCGTGGAGCTGGCGCGGAGGAATTTGCGTTGTCCGGTGCTGTGGTGGAGGTGCTGCATACCAGGGAAGTAGTCGGAGTCGTCTGAGAAGCCTTCACCAGCCTGCATGGGCTGTAGGTGACGTAGAATAGCGGTAGTTCGCGGTTGTGCGTGATTGTTGGACCTCGATGCCAAAGGTGCGGTGTCCCCCTCCTCGCTACTGGAAGCATCGTTCGAGGCATCGTTTGGTGATGCGGGCGTTGGCGGCATGGCGGGAATGGCTGTACCTTTGGCGGTTTGCTTTCGCAACAGCTTGGCTGGCGATGGCTCATTGATGATGGGGGTGTGGTCAGCCTCTTGGGCTGCAACCGGGTGGTCTTCTTGCTCGCTCTCTAATGGTTCCATATGTTGTGCGGCAGGTGAAGTAGCCTGTTGAGAACCTTGCCCAAGATACTCCATTGTGTTTTTTCGCATTGGACGACGAGGATAATTGATTTTGTCGTGGTTGCATCCATTTACGCATCCTCCCCAGCGTCGAATGGGCACGGTGGGAGACGAGGTAGACCCAGCCTGGTTAAGATTACTCAACGACGTGTTTCTGCTTGGTGTGGCAGCCGTGGCGCTCTTTGGTTGTTCCTCTTTCTCTTTGGCAGCCCGGCGCTTGAGTTCGGACCATGTTCGCAGCTCGTTCTGAAGGATATATCGGCCGTTGTTCTCGCTTCTCTTCATGATGATGAATTCGCAGTGGTTTACGTTTCGGAGGTCCTCAAAGTACTCGACAGACCAGTGGTACCTGCAGCAAGTCAGCATATTTCTCTCTTTGTACTGCGTAAGTTGGGCACTCACCATTTCATGAGGAACACCCTAGACATCAGTCCATGCGTAACCAACACACACACGCTGGGAAAGTTATCATCTCCAAATGATCTCCACAGGCTTTCGTTAAAGCCACTGACGCGGTCATAAGCATCTGCCGCGCTCTCGCCGTCGGGTATGCGGTAGAAGAAATGGCCATAATCAGCCCTCTCTTGCCACATGCGCTCCATTTCTGCCGAGCATGGCTGGAAATTGCCAAAATCTTGTTCTCGTATCCTTGGCTCCTCGAAGACGGTAATCTTGTTGCGGGGGAAGGGTGAGGGGGTGGGGTCGTCCGAGGTCAAGGTGCGGAGGATGCCCTCTGTCGTCTCGCGGGTCCGGCGGTAGGGTGAGGTGTAGAACTGGAGGGTGTCGTCTGGCTTGAGCATAGAGCGGAGCTGGCGTCCAGCTTCTTCTGCCTATGATGGTCTAGAGTTAGTCGTGAAGCGTCTCAAGCCATGCGATAAGGACGACGTACCTGAGTCCAGCCATGCTGGGTCAGTTTGACCCTGTGGTCGGGTATGAACTGGTGGATATCACGGTTTTTGTTTCCCTCTGATTGCGCGTGGCGAATCAAAATGATCATCTACGGAAAGGTCAGGCGCTGAGGGCGGTCGTGGTGGTAAAGTGGACCTACGCGGGGTTTCCCCATGCTGGCGTGGGATATCCGGATGTCAGCACTTGTGGGCTCTGGGGAATAATGGGCGTGTAGTGGAAAATGTTCAGCCTGTACAAGCTTCAGGCAGGAACAGATCCTGTGTAGAGGGGCAGAGAAATATGCGATATTGCGTGTTTCATGTGGTGCTGCAAGTCCAAGAATGGCGGCTACTTCGCAGGCGCATGTGGCACTTCTAGCGCGCCGTAGCCAGGCACCTAGCGCGCCATCCCGACTCGTATCACTGTTTGATAATATTCTACGACACTGCGTTCTCTCTGCGCTCTGCCCAAATCACCCATCACATCTTTGCACTTCATCCCTCCGCAGTCGCGTGAGATCATCGGTCACGTGTGTATACTCTGGTACTCTGACTTCTACACAACGCTGCCTGCGCCAGGCATATCCATCCTCAGCTGCAAACACCATGTCCGAGCCCATCCCAGAGGCTATACCCACATCCGCCGACCCGCGCTCGAAACGCCCAGTGAAGAGGCGCGCCCTCACTCCCCGGACAGAGCAAGCCTCCCAGGTCGAAGCCCTCTTCGCAAAGCCTGACCGCGAAATCCACATCCCCGGCTCCGGCGCAATTGCCAAGACTTCCTCTCTGCCCCCAGAAATTGTCGCAAATGTCCAAGGCTCGAGCGCAGGTGCAGGAAGTGGCGAGTTCCATGTCTACAAGGCGAGCCGGCGGCGCGAGTATGAGAGACTGCGCGCCATGGACGAGGAGGTGAAGAAGGAGGAGGACGAGAAGGAGTTTGCCAAGCGGAAAGAAGAGTTGGAGAAGAAGGACAAGGAAAAGACGGAGAAGAACAGGCTAAAGCGGGAAAAGGCAAGGCAAAGAAAAGAAAAGGCGAAAAAAGGCGGCAAAGGCGGAGATGGCGACGCCAAGAACGGTACAACCGGTGCGGAGCAAGCAAAGAAGAAGCTGGCCCCGAATGCAAATGTACCCAAGAATAGCGCCGACGATGATGCAGACATACGCAATGAAGGGGCTGAGGTAAAGAATATTGAAGAAATCGGCTTGGTCATTGAAGACGACGACTGAGCCATGTGTTATACCAGACGTCTGTGGCCAAGGACGTGTGCTAAAATTAACACTACCAAGCTTCATCAAGAGCTGATGGAGACTACGTCTGTATACTGTAGAAAGCTTTCAAGGTGCGGCTATGCATGCCACGAAGCGTTTCCAGTGCTAACCATGATCTGCGCATGTAGTCTTGCTAATTCCTTAATCCAATGACAATTTCCCGTCATTCCTCTCCCCACAACCAATGCCTCCAACTGGTGCCCCCGACTCATTCCTCTGACACTCGGCATGATCAAGTGGGCATGTAAAACTGCTGATCTTCGGCATTTGCTTCATCTATCCGGCTCATTCTGCCACCTTTTGTAGTCCGCATACTACAGTGCGCATCTCTGCAGATTTTGCCGTCTCAATTACCCTACGTATATGCATCACGTTAAGGTTGCCTCATATATTCTCGACATGTACGGCCTTGTACAAGGTTTTGGTGGCTTGGGATGATGCGTTGGTACTAGTACGATGGGAGTGTAAACTTGTTGATCTCTGCGCGAGACAAAAATAACAAGGCTGATCCTTTCGCCTATGACGAAGCTTGACCTGTTGCTTGGCATTAAGGCTATGCCCACTATTCCTCGGGCCTGCATGCCAAGGACATGACCATGGCAACGTCGCATCCCCCGCCCGCTGTCTTACGTCTCTTAAATTGTGATACTACAAACTTGCTCGTTGCAGATTCCTAATATGTTAGTGTTTAGTTATTCTTTTAGTGAGATTACAATCTCGCAAATGACTGAGGCTGAACCTGAAATGGGCTTCACAAAAGCTGCGTTTCTGACGCCGGCACACAGGCTTCTTGGAACACGGGCTTCTAGTACAAAATGAAATGAATTCCTGGCGAATGAAGCTTGAGAAAACTTGAAATGTAAAGTTCCTACTTCCCGCATGTCGAACTATCCTGTTGGTCAAACCTGGCCGGATTTAGTCGGGTACTTGGCAAACGTGGGTTATACCCTGAGCTAGACTTGGCCGGGCCTCGATGGTCCGAGAGCCAATCAGACACTACTCCTGCCAGATATGACATCAAAAAAGAGCCTGAATATCTACTTTCAACTGCACAACTGTCATTGTTATTGGACGGCTTGCACGGTACGTTTCACCTTATATACCTGACCCCCGACCCAGTCCTCTGGTACAAGTTCAGAACGCTGGCCGCAGGGCATGCGCGTCGAAGAGAATCCATCCAATCGACTTCCTGGGTGACAAGACGTGTCACCTGCCGCAGCACATGCCAACGTAATCATTCCTCTGCCCAAATCTTGGCTTCACGGCCCAACAAGGGGAATGGCTCTCCGGAATCTGGGTATCACCAGTCGCCCATTTCTTGGCTTTGGCCAAGGCGTCACAGGTGCCATGTACTCATTCACTGCGTAGCTCAAGCCGTGGACGGGATGCGCGGGGTAGGGATCTCCATTCTAATGGCAGCGATTATCCAGGTACACGTATGCAGCTGAACGTGGAGATTGATGATGGACGAGCATGGAGAGTATAGGGAAATTCAAGTATAAAAGCACATGGTTTCAGCACTTCTGAAATGACCATCACCATCAGTGAACAACAATTTGCTTCTAAAATCAATCCTATTGACTATAAAATAACAATCATCTATATTACTATCAATCATGAGGTCTACCTTCTTGATCCTCATGGCCGCTGGGTACATCACTCCCATTTCTATTTACTATCCATTTCAATATACCTTCCTGATTACCAACTATTGGTACATAGCTGACACAGACACAGTGCCCTCGCTGCACCTTTGATTGTTGAGCGCCAAACTGCTCCTCCACCACCACCAGTCGCTGGTACTCCTCCTCCGCCGTCACCGGTAGCTAGTGCTCCCTCTCCACCTCCGGTCGCGGGTGCTCCTCCTCCACCGTCACCTGTAGCTAATGCTCCCTCTCCTCCACCAATTGCTGGTACTCCTCCTCCACCGCCACCTGTAGCTAGTGCTCCCTCTCCACCTCCGGTCGTGGGTGCTCCTCCTCCACCGTCACCGGTAGCTAATGCTCCCTCTCCTCCACCAATTGCTGGTACTCCTCCTCCACCGCCACCTGTAGCTAGTGCTCCCTCTCCACCACCAGTCGCTGGTACTCCTCCACCTCCTCCAGCTCGCAGCTAGGTGTCATCCGCCCTTCACTACCACTCAGGCACCACCATCTCAACGCAATACGAAATCCTCGGACAAATTCTCAATTTTGAATGATAATTTTGGACTATCAATCTGGAACTAGGTCAGTGGTCATTTTGGACCGAGGATCTTGTAGTAGGGACGCATAAATTGGAGCTGTTATGACTATGATGTATCTGACTCGAGGCTGGATTGTATCAATGAATTTCTTTCGTTTATGAAGCTATCGCAGAGGCGAATGCGATCTTGTATGATCACAAATTCTTTCGTTTAGTACCGATCTTTTTCAGAAAATAAAAAACATACATATTCATTGTGGTTCCCGAATGGATGGGTAGTGTGTATTTGTATGGTAATAAATGCTACTCATGCTATATGCTTAATCTTGCTCTCTTATGGGCGTTCACGAGGTCACCACTGTTCTCCACATTTCCCCCCGCTGAATTATAATCCTTGCCTTATGGATCATATTACCGACTTTAAACACATCCCCCATGAAACACATGAGTCATTTTCATTTCCCAGCCTTCGTCTTGCCAAATCTATCGAGCACCCACTACTAAACAATTCTCAAGTAGGAGTTGGAAGAAGGGGGAGGTGAAAAGACGATGCCAATCCCTCCACATTTTGCCCCAGCCCGGAGTTTCACTTTCTGCAAGCATTGAAAATGAGGCGCTAAAGCTGACCGGCATTGCGGAGACATGAGGTTTTTAATCTATTGTGCAGGCACGGCCCGGCAGAGTTGGCGGCTTTTTATCATCTCGCCAATCACAGTGCAAATCAAACCCCAATTTTCATACGGGAAATGACGAATAGAAATTCATTGTAACAAGAGCTCCATTTACGCTCAACACAAGCTTAAATTTGTGTATTTTGGTAAATGGCAATCAATGGCTTGGCGGCACGATGCGTGGGATTTGAAATGGTGATGGAGAAGTTGTAGGGGATGGATAGATGGTGTGTTTGGAGCCTTTTTTGTGTAATACCTCAGTTCGGTACAGTTCGGGGTCAATGTCATCTTAATCCTTACTTCAACTGACTAGTACTCATCCAGCAAACGAGATTGTCATTTTTCCCGTGCATTTCATATTGATTTCGTCTTGGCAATGGCGTCACTTGAACCTTGTGAATAGCAATGCACAAAACGCGTCTCTGTATACTGACATGAGCTCATAACCGATCATATGTAGATGAATCACGCCTTATATCACCTCGCTACACAAAAAGCCACCGCCTAGGTTTGATCGGCCTATCTCATTTCCTGGGACAACAAAAAAGGCTAAACTGGCTTGTCGCAATAGAGTAGGCCGCACCACCGATTCAAATTTTACATTGAAGGTGCAATGACCTCGATGTTAATTCTCCGCGTACAGGAGCATTCCTCCTTCTGCATTAGTTGCTACACAGCAACAAAGAAGCAACTGCCGAGGGGCTTGAGCAAACGCTTAGTTACCAATCCTTTTCCACGGTGTCCATCGTTCGTCTCTGATAATGGTCATACAAAGACTCTCAATCTGGCTTCCCAAGTCGACCACGTTTGTAATTGATTGACGCCTAATTGAACTGACCTGGTACAGCATCCCCAACAGAACATTTGCGCAACGTCATTTGCTTTCAAAAAGGCATATTGGCCAGCGATTTCGGCATGGAGGCCAATTTACTCAAGTCTGAGCTTGATGGACTCATCAATCACGACATCTTGGATACCACACCTGCGATATTAGCCTTTCATCTATCCAATTTTGCTTTTGGATAGATCGACGTGAAAGCACTTTACATTGGGCGACTGGCACCCAAGAACATGACTTTTGCTGAGCACCTTTGGGAAGAAAAGATACGTGATGAGAGATGTATAAAGAGCACCATCTCAGTGCCATCTTTTTTTCACCACCATCAAGCTTCTCCAGCTATCTTTACCACAATCTAGCTTCTACTACAACCACTTTCTCGATTCTCAACCATGAAGTTCACAACCATCCTCTTCCTGGCCACCAGGTACATCCCTAATCCCCTACCCCTCCCCCCCAAAAATCCCTTCACTAACATACCCAGCGCCCTCGCCGCCCCCGTCATCGAACGCCAAGTCTCCCCCCCAACCGGTCTCCCGCCCCGACCAACCCCTTCGGGCCCCCCCGGCGGTACTCCTCCTGCCTTCCCAACCGGCTTCCCACCGCGCCCTACAGGCCCGTTGCCCACAGGCTTTCCTCCACGCCCTACTGGCGGCTCCCCTGGCGGTGGTGCACCTTCGTTCCCCCCGACAGGCGGCTTTCCTCCACGCCCTACTGGTGGGGCCCCGCCGAGACCTACGGGCGCGCCCCCTGCTTTTCGTAAGTTTTTCTTTTGTTAAAGGAGGAGTAAAGGGATAGGGTAGGCTGATGTCTTGGGTAGCATCGATTCCGCCTAGGCCGTCGCCTGTTGCACCGCCTCAGTAGATTGAATTTGGAATTGGTGAGGGAGGGTTTGGGAATTTGGAGTTTTTGTAAATATGTTCTAGGGTAGGAGATAGGTGACTTTGTTGGAGTGAAATTTATGGGGGGTTTATACTTTGATTGCTTTGTTCATGTGCACTTTCAATTCTTTTTTCATTATTTCGAGCTCCGGAGGGGCTTCTTGTTACGATGATGTTGTTCGAGGCTTCTTTTCGAAGCCATTTTGAAACGCTTACATCACCAGTACTCCATTTGTAAAGCACTCTAATCTCCAATTGGAAGGCGGCTTTTCAAACGACAGACAAGCTATATGAAACTACGGCCTTCATCTACTTTTGGACATTACGCATTTCCGAAAGCTGTAACGTGCCTCTGCTTGTGTCTTGGGGTCTTGGATCGCGTGAAACCGTGCCTTTATGGTGCTACGTAGAGATGTCACTGAAGATTCTTTGATCCTCTCGGTTTGTAAGTGGGAGTTGCTCCAACTCATCTGCTCGTCTTTAGTGTTTTGCACAATCCGGTACTTAATTGACGTAGTATAGGCTAGTCGAAGGTTGATGGTGAGATGACAAGGGCGACTGACGTGCTGTTACGTGGACTCAACTCTCTATCATGTCCCTTCCCTACCGAGTCCCTGCACTTGAATCCGGCAGAACGGATATACTTACGTAGTGAATTCGGCTCATCTATCCAGGTCCATATACAGTCATATTCCCTGCAGCACACGGAATATGACGAAGCTCTCTCGCCATCCGCTTCACTATTTGCTGTAGTTTGCTGCCCTGGTCAATGCATATTTCCTTGCCTCGGGCTCCGATTGGAGCCTGCTCGGGCAGAAAGCACAAGTATACTAAGGCCCCTAGTGAAACTGCCAAGCATGGTATACCAACTTCGATGGCCGTAACGCGGCCACTTGGCACAGCATCGGGCTAAATTCTGAAAAGTTGTGGTGGTACTACATATCGCCACCACATGGCGTGATAGTGCGACTTGCTTTACAAGGGTCAGGGTGTTCGTCTGGTTGGAGTTGGAGTACATGTGTAAATGAAGCGGGGTTGGCAGGCAAGGCGGGGGCGGGGAGGCAGCGGGGTCGTTGATGCCACTATGTATTTTAGATGGACTACGGACAAAAAGACGGCAGTTGACTTTGCTGAATTCATACTCGATAATCCCGGATTTAATTTTCACATGAAGATTTTTAATGATGAAGGGTAGTTTGACGAGACAAAAATAAACTTTGCCGCCTGCATACCTGCAGGGAGACAGACTTGGCTCACGTGAAAATCTGGCAATCCCCAAGTTGAAGTCTCCTCGAAAAAACTGAGATAGAGGTAACTGGTGTGTAATAAAAGCAAAGTAAACGAACTTTTTTTCGTCGGTTCTTCGAGTTTGTATCCCTAGCGAGTAGTCTTCGCAAGTCTCGCTTGAGTAAAACTACAAACTTCGGGATATTGCTAGGTCTAGTTATTGGCTAATAATAAGAGGGGTGCTATTTTTGACAAAGCAGCTGATATTTGTTTGTTCAATTTTTCATCGTCCATTGCTCATATTTGCAGTGTTTGACATGAACAAGGCGTAAGTACATGCCATGCTGTGCGTAATGTGCGCGACTGCCTTCTGCTAGAGTAAACTGAATCCCATTATAGCAACCATATCAAGACATTTACGTTGAAAAATGGCACACGACTATGTGCTCACAGCAGTGGCTTCTTAAGCGTACCAAACATACCAAATAACATCGGATCCTACCGAGAAGACGCTCAGCCTCCATGGCACTTCCCCACCTTTCACTAAGATCTTACGACGCCCAGAACAGGCCACCAATCGAAGAAGGACGCCACATGCAAAGAACATCAGCTCAAGAATAAATATAGTGATCGTTCCTCGCTTACTTGACCAATGAAGAGTCAGCTGACCGCAACGCAGCTGTGAATGAAAATTGGAAATACGAGCAGACACTAGCCAATTTTGGCAATAATTTGAGACTATAACAGACGCGCTAGCAAAGAAGATGTCGTAAGCATCAGCTATAGAGTAAGGCTAGCCATTCAGAAAGCGGTCTGCTTGACCGTTTCTCATACGCCCTTCAGAGTAGTACGCTATACAGCCTCCACGAAAAGTGAGACTTGACAAGAATGATGGCGCACTAAGAAGTTGAACGACACGAGAGAAACAAAAAAACATGAGCAAAGCTGAGCGCAGCTGTAGCTAGAGTACCAACTTTGCTGACTGCTATTCTCGCGGTGTAACACTGAGGCATTGCTAAGGCAAAGCCACCACTGGATTTCCAAGATGCCACATCGAAGCTGCACGAACAGAAGGAAGTATAAGAGAGACAGATTTTGCGTTGAACAGAAAAGAATCTCACAACACATTCCAACACAGCTTCCACAACAACAACCTTCTTACACTTTTCCAGTTCCAATCTTCAAGTCCTCTTTCTTCAACTTTTCACTAAAAACCACTTCCAACCATCAAAATGAAGGCCTCCATGATTATCTCTTCCGCTGCTCTCTTCTTCGCCGGCGCTCTCGCCGCCCCAGCGACCGCCCGCTCTGCTCCCCTCGTTTTCACAATCCAACTCGCCGACGACATCTCTGGCAAGAACGCCAACGCCGATGTCCCCGTCAACGGCGGACCCCGCACATTCGGCCAGCTCTTCGGTGCGGCTTTTGGCCCCAAGGTTGTCGCTACCTCGATCCAAGCTGTGAGCCCCGGTGCCGGTGGCAACAACGTGCAGTGCGTCATCATTGACCCTGCCGCCCCAGCCTTCGGTGTGGTCCTCAACGCCTGGAACACTTTTGTTGACCTCGACGGCAATGTCGACCAGGCTATTCAGACCGATGTTACTGCTCTCACTATCGAGTGCCAGTTGTAGGTGGATGGTTTGTTGACGGAACATAGAGATGAGGGCTGGTGATGGTTTTTCAAGGACATTCCTTTCAAGTAACATTTATTTTGCATAGCGCTTTGGTGTTTTGTCTTTTGTCCCAAATATTTACATTCCTTAGATGTTTATAAGAATTACTAGTAGTTAATATCATTCCTTTGCGAGTTTCTACAGGGCTCGTGTGCATAGTTTCTGATCTGCTTCTTGGCTTTTGTGAGAGATAAGCATCTAAGAAATCAGTGGAGCCAACGCACCAAAATATAAGATAAAGAAAAAGCTCTTGAGCAGGCAAAACTCTCTTTACTCGCCGCTATTCGTCTTAACTAAATACAATACGAGAAACCTGCCGGCAAAACCAATCCACTAGGTTGACATTGGATATCGTAAATTTGGACATCAGTTTTCAGAGCGATGCGGGGAGAAACAGTTCATCGATCCTGTATCAACAATGTGTGCTTCGGTAAATCAAAGCATGGTTAGATATCTATTAAAGAAGAAGAATCTATTCACAAAAGCAAGAAATGTTCACAAGAACAAAGATCTACCCCGGTTTTCATATCACATCATGCGTTGCAGCTGGCTGCAGGGTCATACTATGGCTTAAACATCTGAGTAAGCTCAGCCAGAGCAAACACCAGCCTTCTGGGGCTCGCAACCACCAGCACAACCAGTATACATCTGGCACTTGACCTTTGCATCAGAGCAGATGTTTCTCAAAGTAGCGGTGTCGCCGTAGTTGCTATTGATACCGGCCAACTCGTTTCCTTTGACGGCAGTAACACCCTCGATGTAAACATTACGCTTGCATTGCGTGGAGCACTATTTGATTAGTCAGTCATAGTTCTGTTGGGCTTTTCAATGGATCGAGAAGACTTACGTTTCCGCAAGAGCGGTAAAGCTTGCCGTAATTGTTGACGTAAAAGTTGATGATGTTAACGGTACCGCAGCCGTTGTGCTGGACAACCTTGTCTGAGGCGTGGTAGGCACCGCCACCGATAATCCAAGATTCCTTGCCCGCCTTGTCCGACTTGATGGAGATGGCGTCCTCACAGACATCTTCGAACCAGACATACTCGAGACGGCAATGGCCCTGGCAATGGACACCTTCGGCCTAAGACAAATTAATTGGTATCCTCTCTGCTGCTTTTCTCGCATAAGACCCACCTGGTTCTTGCCAATGATAACATTTCGGAGAGTTGCACCCTCCTTCAGCAAGAATACAGCGTCCGAAGCTCCTCCCTCGGTCTGGCCGGAGCAGGCACCGCTACCACGATCATACCTGTACCATTTACCATCAAAGGTCTGGCCAGCCGCGATTTCAATGACCTTGCTGTTGGTCTTGGTGCCAACAGCAGCAGGTACACCTCCAGTATGTCCATTGCAGGCAAGAGCAGTAGGAAGGAGAGCCGTAAGGGCAGCGACGAATTCAGCAAACCTCATGTTGAAATGGAGTCGAGGTATTATGAGGAGTGTGTCAATGCAGAAAGTGAATGAACCCTGAGTTAACGGAGGGTGTTATGAAAGCTTTAAAAGTAAGCTGAACATGCTAAGAGATGGAAGACTTAA
Source organism: Bipolaris cookei (assembly GCA_002286855.1). NCBI lineage: Eukaryota > Fungi > Ascomycota > Dothideomycetes > Pleosporales > Pleosporaceae > Bipolaris > Bipolaris cookei. The sequence continues at coordinate 108,019 of NRSV01000009.1, forward strand.
CCGGCGGGTCTTCATTCGCATTCCCAAGTAGTTGATCATCGCTCTGCCACCTTCCTACCTCATCTTCACCAGACCTACTGTTGAGGCACCCTCAAAATCTCTAGTCTACCCATCTTACCAGATCAGGAGCTCTATCCTTTGTTTCTCCACAGCTCATTCGCGGAACTCCATATGGTTATCATACTCTCTTGGCAGTGGATCCTCCGCCTGACGCTACATTGCTGCCAAGGAAACGATTGATCTTAGGGGGTTGAATTCCAAGATGCGCACAACACAGAACACTGGGCCACCTTGCAGTCCTACTAGCGTGTTGTCTGTACGAATGCAAGGCTAAGTGCTGCGAACATTCCATCACCCTATCTTCGGACAATTTAATCCGCCAACTGCCATTTTGCCACCTCGCATGTCCATGCAGATCGTTCAAGTAGGTGTTTACAAAAGAAGGCTGAAGGATGCTACAATACTGCAGACGTCTTGGACATCATCAAAGCAAAACAAAAGGCTGGCGGACTGCAAGAAGGTACATTTTGCACCCCAACAACCACAGACGACTCTCGTAATCGGAAGCTTTGTTATACATAAAGATGATTAGCTTAAGTTTGCAGCTCAACTCAGTCTATTGTCTTTCAGCCAAAAGTTCTGGAATACGCAGATCAGGCTTGCGCAAATATCTGATCTACATGAGGGCGCCAATTACGCCAAAACCAACAATTGGCCAGGATTAATTCAATATATTTGTATGTGAGCACATTAGATATTTCTGGGCTCTGTAAGTCGAGGCTCGCAAGAATGAGCATGGTGCAGGATTCATACGCACATGCAGTGGTCAATATCGGGGGGGTGGCAGTGTTTCATAGCAGTACAACTAACATGACAGGAAACCTCACGCCATATGACCAGAAGATTATGGCTATCTACAAAGCTTCTTTGAGAGACGAATAAAGCGCATGCGGTTTCTCCTTCACGGTATGGCATGAGCAGTTCCTGATTACGTCACATAACTTTCTTGACTGAGGAGACATCAACTCTACAGTATTGAGAAATGGTATTGGCCTACGAAGGAGATAACTCAATCAATTTATTTGCATAATATTACCAGCTCACCCTCGCTAATCTCGATCCCCACCTTTTGGCGCCCCTTCCCAACACGTGGCGACCATCCCAGTGGTGGACAGAAGGGCGGCTAGCACTATGGGGTGCATTTTGGGGTGCATCGTGACTTGCGTGCAGCATATTGCATGAGCTTCGACTACTCCAGGTTTCGGAGAAAATGTGCCAAATGCTTGGACGAAGACGGAACAATATCGAGGTTCCGCGGGATTTCCACGAATAAGCAAGCGGGCGACTATCGTAGGCGTATACTGTCTGATCACATTGTTACTATTCCAGATCTTCAAATAATTGGTTCCTCAGTGCCTGCAACTCGATTGGCTGATAGTCAAACTCAGCCTTCTTGGACCAGAGTAGGAAACTGCGGCCTGTTCACACATGGCTTGGTATGTGGCGCATGCGGTCTCCAACGATCCTGATCCAGATTAATAGGCGAGATAAATGCAACCTGTTCCCAACAAGGATTTTCGAGCAAAAAAGCTACATGATTTTTCTCCGCAACTATGTACGCGAAGATGGTGGTCATCGATATAAAGTTGCGGAAAGCAAATACACAGTGGAGCACCGCCACAAGCCGCGCCACATGTCATCTTCACTAAACTCGGAGCCGGATCGACTGTTTCATGTTGATAGACTGATTGACCTCCATTCAGTGCTTATGAGTTTAATACAGAGTCGCCTGTTTCATAGGTAGATTGTTCATGATCTCATAAATCATTGCGTCTGGTCGAGACGCTGACATCTAGCGAGTCTACATTGCTTGGCTATCGCGCACAAGCAGTCCACTATGATTCATCTGCATCTCTTAAGTACCATCTAGTTATCCAAGGACCTACACTCACTCCTTCTCATCTCTTCCGACACTGCTCAAGTAAGGCAATATGTCGAACATCCCTAGTTCAACGTCTTCATTCATCACCGATTATCCCTTTTTTCGAGTGTGAATCGAGCGTAGACGCAGTAACCGGCAATTACTAAAGTTTCGTTACAAAGCCAATTCACCTTATATTTACAAGTCACCGGTGTATCTGGTCTTCACCTTTCATCAGGCAACACTTTGTCGGGTCCCTTTCACTCACTTACCCTGAATCTCGTCAGTTTCACTTTCATAACATTGACACAAACATGGGTCATAACAAACCCTACCAAAGCCCCTGTATATTCGAGGTTTTCACTACCATTCGCCCAAACACTTAAAATCTGCCGCAGTCAAGCCGGATATCCCACCCCCTCAATTCCCCACCTCAACCACATATCAACCTGAGTACACAACCGCGCGATACCCGAGGTTTTCAACATGGCACATCCAAACCTCCGTCCTGAAACCCCCAATAGTACTCCATCACCTATGTACATTCAAACAAGCCCCCCAGACTATGCTTGCATACACCCCGCTGCGCTGGACCCGGTGTATAACGGACCCGCACGTCCTCCATCGCTTATGGCAGTCACAACACCAGCCTCGCCAATAAACTCAACAACTGCAGTGGGATTTGTAGCCAATCATACTAGACCGTCCACTCCACATTCCAACACGGATGATTGCCCCATTTGCCTGGACAGCTATACCACTGAAGCCTGTCTCCAAATTACAGGAATTACGGGATGCAACCACCGCATTGGCAATATGTGTTTGCAAAAAATGCTCGATCACCATCCCGGAGACGAGAAGAAATGTCCGTTGTGTCGCACGGTCTGGATACCTGGCCCTGCCCCTAATTTCGCTGCACGAGATCGAAGTCTTGCTATAACAGCGATGGCAAACGTGTCCCGGGATACAGGCAGAGAAGCTTCCAGTTCGCACAATCGGCTTCCACCCAGATACACGGTGTGCCCTATGACAAGGGACAATCAAGGCATTATACACCTATCGCCACCATGGCAGCGCCAAGATCAATCCGTCCTCATTGACTCGTCAGAGGAAGCAGAAGATGGAAACTCAGAAGAAGAAGAAGAAGCTTACGCAACCCAAGTCCAGATCTACAAAGACCTAACAGCCGATATCGCTGATATACGGCGTCGAGCAGACAACCTAGTAGCAGGTCAGACCAACCGAAACAGACGCCAGGATCGATTGCAACACAGTCATGAGGAGAGCCAGTCTGGCAGTGGTAGCGAGACCAACAGAGTCGAGTCTAGAAGAAGGAGAGGAGCCATCTCCGCCAATACACCAACAGCGAACGCGCTCAACCGCTTCATGAATGTGCGCGCATTGAACGCTTTCCGAACCGCCGTGAACGGGACTGCACCCGAAGTCGCGGTTAGGGGCGACCGCTTCACCGGCCATGTTATGCGGGGAATGGCGCGTGCACGGGACGAGCCCAGTGCTCGAGATAGGCAGCATCACGCCACGTCTGGCGAGGGCTTGATGGGGGCAGGTCAACAGCAAAATACCATCTCATCCACTATAATGCCTGCTTCTCCGAATCCACAGGCCCATACTCTGCGTCCCAGCGCAGATGTTGGAGTGACTAGACCTTGTGGTGGTCTCCCACAGCCTCACACTCGTATCTCTCAGTCATTCCGCACTCCTGAAGCTCGCGCTCAGTACCTAGACGAGCGAGAGCGGTTTCTAGATAACCGCTACATAAACTTGCTAAGGTGGGAGACAGCGATTCAAGAGCGCGAGACGAGGGTAGATAACATGCTTACACTAATAACGAGACAAAGGTGCGAGTTGGAAGAACTGATGCGAAGGCAGCGAGAGGAATTGGATAATAGAATCTCAGAATAAGCGTATCGCGATAGTAGTAGCCAACGAAACAAAGAAAACCACTTGATCATATTCAACCTCACGATAAAACCATAAACATTGATAATAATACATGCCTAAAAATAAAACTCCTCATCCTCCACACAATCCCACAAATCCCCAAATGACGCAAATCCTCGCTAAACTCCCCAGCCATGCGGTTCTCGGGAACCCCGAATATGCATGTACCTTGACAACACACATGCACAATTTCACGTTTAAAGCAAACCAGCTTCCTGCGCCTCGCATCCTTCCCATCTAAGCCCCACGCGGGACACACACACACACACACACACACACACACACACACACATACTCGCATATGCGACAAGATAAAAAAAAGCGCCACAGAAAGGATAATGTCACACGTAGTAGGTGTAGGGCAGAGCAACTTGAGGCGAGGGAAATGACAGATGGAAATCACGTGGTGAGGCGAGTGCGGGATATGCCGTTGTATACTTAGGGGCGAGACGGACAAGAAAACTTGTTCTAGAGTTTCTGTTGGAAGATATTCTGGGAAATAAAAGAAAAGTAAATGCGGAGGACGTTTGCAGGAGTAGATGGGTTTGCTGTGTTTGGTTACGGAGTCTTGTATTCCAAGAAGGAAAGTGATTTTTGCGTGTTTTCTTCTTATTTGCACATCTCTTGTCTATCGTTTTTTTGGTTGTTTACTATTTTGGAGGGTTTAGTTCGGGATATACGGTTTCCGCGCCTCCATGGCCTTCCTTTTTTGCGGAGGTTAATGTTCAGGCGGTTTGCAGTGGATGTTTGGTTCTGGAGGAGATGAGGAGACGGATGGAAGAATAAGAGAAAGGACCAGACTTTACAAAGTGTATCTCCCCCGATCCGCAAGGATAAAAAGTTCAGCCCTGCGATTTTAGACGAGATGAGCTGAAATATCGTCATTTCACACCATCTCGGTCAACGGCATGCGTCACGTTTGCTCTCTATTACCCAGTAGACTTATTTTGCACTGTGGCTTATTCTCGCGTAGTGTCAAGGCAGTAGTTTCACCAGATGTGGAGCGGTGGTGGGGGGAGGAGTGGAAGAGCATACGCCTAAACGACCATGACCGCTCGGTTCCATAACGGCGGTATCCGATAATGGTCCGATAATGCTCGGTCGCTGTGTGTCATGCGGCGCCTGTCGAGCTGAACCTGAATCATGTTTTACGATACGTAGTGCCTTGCGAAGCTCAGTACTAGTAGCCCTAGCTGCGCTAGTTAAGGCTGGAAACAAGAAAAAGTTCATGTGTAGTTCTGGGGCTGCAGCGTACCATGCAAATGCTCGGCATCTACGGCTTCTAGATGCTTTTCGGGGGTTTTTTTTCAGGTTCTTTCTTCGGCACAAGCGTTCGTAAACGGTGGACAAGTGAATGTTTGAGATGGTAATTAACTGTTGGATATATTCAATACATGAGTATATGGACAGGAAGAGAAATGAAATAAATTTAGATACAAAGGAAAGAAAACATGACAGGGACAGGAAGGAGAGGAGAGACAAATCCAGAGTGCTGGTAAAACAAGACAATCAAGCCGAGGAAAGCAAGTGATGTAAAGTTCACAAGCTTCACTTGTTACTCGCTCTCCAGCATATCCTCATTAGCGGATACATGGTACCGACCGCGTGCACCTTCCAGTAAGAAATGACATATACCGAAGGATTGGACTAGCTGAACGCCAACGCCAACGCCAGCGCTAAGACCGACCATGGCCAAGAAAAACTGACATGTATAACGTTTTGTGGTTGTGAAAGAGAGAAGAAAATATAGGGCGTGTCCAGCACTGTTGTCGAGTGAGAAAGGGTGATTGCCATCAAAAACTGGCAGAAATCCCGAAGGAAAAGGATGTCTGGAAACATGATGGGTAGAGCGAATAGGAGAGAGCGGATTCGTCCGATAACTAGGCGACCGTTATGCAGTATGATATCGTAGCGCAGAGTCATGAATGGCGCCAGAGTAGGCGGCGTGTATCCAGGGAGTATAATGGGGGTATCCAAAGTCGAGAGACATTATCGTTACGGGGTATCGCTTATCGTCGAGACAGAATGACCTGCTGGATTTGTGCAAGCGAGGGATCTTCGTTGAGCCATTTTCCCTGCGCTGCATCTGCGGCACGGAGGGTACTGTCAATATATGCGTCTGTCATGGCCATGAGTTCCTATTGCTCGCTTGTCAGCCCGTGTTTCAAGTCAGGATCATGATCTTCTAGTCTTCCAAGTTTTCTGAAGCGCTTTCATCCTTCAGGGAAGGCCTCCGGCTCCTCGAGGCGAGGTGGACAGGGGAAGTATTTCACGTACATTCCTCAATGTGGCATCAGCTTGCTGCAATGCTGCCATATGACTAGCATTAGGTTTCTGGCCACGCAAGATGCTCTGACGGCTGTTCATCCAGCGGAGACCAGCGTTGGCTCGAAGGTAGGCACGTTGGCATTGAAAGCGGCGTACAGCTGCATCTACGATAATACTGTGAATTCTATGTCAGCATGCTATTAGGAGGCTCCCCAAGACAATCACTAACGCTCTTAATTGCCGCTTCTCATATTCGAGGTCGCCCGTTCCCGAGGGAGTACTGCTGGCGAATGGCGTCTGGAGGATAGCCTGAGCCTCGCTCGTACACTGTCGGAGAAGGGAGTAGCCATCTAGGTAGTACTCCTCGGCTGTCGGTGTAGCGCGTAGTTGGACAAGGTAGTGTTGGAGGTTGCGGAAATCAGTCATTATCTCCGCTACGCGCATTGCGCGGGCATCATTGACTTTGAGATGTTAGCAAGGAGGTCTTGATAGATTCTCCCTTGAAGACGCAGTGACGGGCTCCAAAAGAGTTGAGGGATGCCTTACGACCATCAGACATGATGAATATTAGATTTTCAAAGTAAAGGTCGGCTGGCGACGAACGTGTAGAAAAGAGTGTAGTATATCGAAGAATGAATCGAGGCTTGTTGTCTTGTATGGAAGAATGAGGCGCGGCATGAGGAGTGTTAAATAGTCGTATGTCCTCAGATGCACCCTCCTGCTATGGTGAAGGTAATAGGGCCATGGGCGAGGTTCTGATAGCTTGGGTAGAGAATAGAAGCCTCCCTGCAGGGCTACTCCCGCCGCTACATGGTGCCGAGCTCCACTTTGAGAGCGTGAGTCGCTTCCAGCTGTACTAGGTTCGTCTCCGCTCGCACCATTCAGCGGCCGGCATATAGTATGTCAAGGCTTGGAGGAAGAGGAAGAAGGCATACTAGTATCGCCATGAGTATCCATCGGTGCTACAATGGGGAAACGCAGCATGCAGGAACCGTGCGTCTGCATCATAACGAGTTGGTTTTTTCGGTGCTCCGCTACCGCGGCATCCCAGCTGGAGTGGACAGCGTAGTGTTGACTGACTTCAGCAGCGTGAGGTGCGCCACACGGAGAATTGGGTTTAGCGGGCCAGCCCTAGGGGCCTGAATCGGGTAAGGCAGCGATGCCAGGCTGTGTATCCTAGTCTCAGCGAAAGCGGCGATTGGCTCTAGTGTGATTAGCGGTGCGTTCATCGCGTGCTGGTCCGCTGAGGGCGAACCTGAGAGGCATGTCCGGGAATGGGGCATCAGTGCGTAGGGATGCACAACGCTCGCCAAAGCCACGGCTGCAAGCCGCAAAGGCGGTGTCAGCCACGCGACGGCTGTGCTGGGCGCTCCGAATGCTGTGAGCCAGTCAGATGACGTCGAGGATGGTGCTCACGAGTTGAGGGCCAGCCGTTGGCAGCTGAGAGGCTATGGGAATCTGAGGCCATGGGCGAATGGGCATACCAGCCAAGCGGCCTCACGGCTGAGCTCGCGCACTTCTTTTTTTGTTCATGTCCGGCGTTGGTGACTCGCTCAAGGTTCATTTAGGCAGGAGAGTACAGTCTAACGTCTTTATTCATCGTGCTGCTCGAGCACTTCTGGCGTGTAAGAGGTCGTGTCATGCTACCTGTAAATATCATAATGCTTTAGATTGTGTGGCCGTACCTGAGCGCCCCACACCCTCCTTGCAGCCCCACGTTTACTGTTTCCTAGTCCTTGTCTGCAATTGACTGAAGTCGCTCGTCGATCTCGTCCTCGGTGAGAGCCCTGAAGGCGGGATCTGTACCCTCCGCGCCATCCGCCTTGGAACCTCCTACAATGCCAATCTCCAACTCTCCCTTTTTGAAGTCAACAGATAAGACAGTGCTCAGTGCGGTAATGGCGAGCTCAACCACCTCTTCCCAGTTGCCGTCTGCATGCTCCTTGTTCTTCAGCTTCTTCTCAAGGAAGTTTAGCGCCTCTTGCGTCTTTGGGCCAGATGCTGTTGCCTTGTACCCGACATAGTAGCCTGCAGGATCGCACTTGTAGAGTTGGGGTCCGTATTCAGAGTCGAGCGAGATGAGCGTGGTAGCCACGCCGAGCGGTCGCATGTAAGCCTGCCCCTCTGTCAGTAATCAATTGGCCCATGTTTGTACGCAATGTCATGCAGTACCCTTTGAGTGTAAACTTGGCTGATGTTGGCTATCCTCTTTGCTAGGACATCACAGGGCATCTCGTAGCCGTACTTGTAGCGGAACTCGGCAGCCTCACCCCGCGCTCTGCTCACCGAGGCCCTCGCATCGGCAATGGATCCAGTCATGACGCAGCCAACCGAGGGTGACAGCCGGAAGATATGCGACACTGAGCTGGGGTCAATGAGCTTGTCCTGGAGATATGTCAGTACACACGATGCCGGCCCCTCCTTGCATGCGCCACACATACAGGCACCTTCTTCTGCGAGATAACTACCGCACAGTCCTTTCCTCGCACGCCCAGCGATGTGATGTTTGCAGCGGTGATGGCCTTGAATGCATATTCTGGTGTTGTGGGGTCAGCATCTGGTTGTTGACGAGGACACAGCAGCGAGCAGCCAGCCAGTTGGCAATGGTGACTGGCCCGGCGGTGTGTGGGCAGGCATTGGATTACATACCAACTTGGTAGAGACGGCCCTGGTCCGAGAAAATGGTGATGTGTCGGTCGTAGCCTGCGCTTCCTATATGGCGGCCACGGCTGTCAGCATCTATGTAGCTTGGTGGGCAGCTTGCTACGGACCAGACATGATGAAGGCGGTGGTGGATAGTGGATTTGGTTCGTATTTGTAGTGGGCGTCTTCAGCTTCAGCTCCTGCAGCAGGTCCCGGAAATATGCGATGTGTTGAAAAAAAGGCGGGGGTCTGGATGTAGGCCAGAGGTTGCTGATGTTGGCTATCGCTGCTTCACCTACGCGTTGCTTGTGGCCTGGAGCTTCTGGGATCGCCGTTGCCTGGTCCGTGCGTCCCTAGCATCAGCCCCGAAATTCTCTGCCTGCGACTTCTCATTCGACCTTTGTATACTGACGAACGCCCTATTCCAGCTGATTCGGTCATGCGCGATGCCATCTAACTTCTACATCTTCGGTCGCACATAGCCATATTCCTCTTTTGATCATGGCCCAAGACGCGGGCAGAATTCCCGCCTGGCGGAGACTGGGTCTCGCCCTCAAGAACCAGGAGCACGCCGGAGTCGCCGTGTCTGAAAATCAAACTCCTTCTAATGCTCCACAGCAATCGGCCTTAGGCATTGAGCTGGATGGAAGCGATCAGGCGGCCAAGCTTGGCAAGCGAAAACACCAAGATGAACCCCATCATCAAGAAACCAAAAAGAGCCGGATTGCTATCACCGACATCCAAATCAACCAAAATACGCCCAATGAGCCTCCTGAGACTGTCCCAGAGAAAGCTCCAGAGACAGCAAAACCTACCAAGGGAGACTCCAACTATCGGAAGAAGAAGGAAAAGCCAGCCAAACGCCCAAAAGCAACCAAAGACACTCAGCATGCTGGCTTCCAGCCGCACTTCCAGCCCAGCCGTGCATCACCTGCGACGGCAACAGAGCGCCCAACTTTACTTGCATCCACTGAGACAAATAGTGCAGACCCAATTGCGACTCCGCAAAAGCCTCTGACAAAGCAAAGCCGCAAAGACCCCTCAGCTTCACCGCGGAAATCTGTTGCTTTTACCCCAGACACTAAAAAGTCCGACGGCAATACCGGACAGGATTACTTCAAAGCCTGGGTCGCGTCACAGAAAGGCACTGGAGAGGTGTCTCAGCCACCAGAGGTCTCGAATTTTGTCCTGCATGCATTGATTGCCGACGAAGAGAAGATGGCAAGGAAGAACGGACAGCTCAAGAAGAAGCAGGAAAACGAACAGACTAGACTAGCAGAAAAGCCATCACCTCAGCTCGCAAAGGCTGAGAAAACCACTCCCAAGCAGGACGAGTCAAAGCTGAAAAAGTCAAAGCCCAACGCTGAACAAGCCACCTCACAAACTGCGCCCACAGCAAAGGGTAAGAAAAAGGATCCATCCATCTATATCGCTTATCTCACCCAATACTACAACGACCGAAGCAACTGGAAGTTCAACAAGGCCAAGCAGAATGACGTTGTCGACAATGCTTTGAACATTTTCCGGATCCCAATGGAGCATTCTGAAGCACTGGCGACATACATTGCTGGACTTCAAGGGGCAGGTGTTATTGACCGCCTGCGTGAGCGCTGTCACGCAACAATGGACGATCTTGACAAGCAAGACGCAAAAATGGACGATGCAGAGGCCCGCAAAGTAGCTCAAGAGGAGGCTGAGCAGGAACGCATCGCCAAGGAAAGAAAGAGAAGGAAGACTGACGGCGATGCAGCCGCCTTCGTAGAACACCCGTATAGCCCTGGTTTTATTAGAAGACTCCAACGACGCCGAGCCGAGGCGCTTCTGGACGCTTTAGGACGCACTGCACCAGTCGTGGCACCACCAAAGCCCGTTATAAATCCGCTGATGCAGCATGTCAAGAGCGAGCCACCGAAATCAAACGCGCGAAAACGCAAGCGAAGATCCGAAGTCTCAAGTGACGAGAGCAGTTCGGACAGTAGCGATGACAGTTCGAGTTCGGATTCAGATTCAGATTCAGATTCAGATTCAGACTCAGACTTAGACTCAGACTCCGGTTCTGGAAAGGATACCGCTAGCTCCAGCGACGACAGTGACAGTGGGAGCGATAGCAGCAGCAGTGACTCGTCCAGCGATAGCGATAGCGACTAGATGGCGGAGTGATTTTTTCCAAGATATTTTGCATTGCATTCGAGCAAGGATCTCGGCGTTATCTGTCTTGTAGATACCATTGTCCTCCAAGAAGCCGCCTGGGCGCTTCACCAGTAAGCCGGAACATCATCTGTACATACCACAAACAGAATGCATAGATTGTAACGGCCTGTATCATGGGACCAAAACAATATTCCTGGTTAGGAAATATGCGAGTATGCTACCCGAACCAGCTAGCTCCATCGTATCCCACAGGTTCCCCGCTCTCGTTGCATAAGTCGGATTATAAACAATCCATTGACGCTTACTATTTATTTAGTCTATCTCTCTGTTAAAAATCCCCTCGATATTCTTAATCTTTCTTCTAATACAAACAGAATGACATTGACATCTCTTCCCAACGAGCTCATCGAACACATTGCCTCGTATCTCGAACTCCACAGCACCCATTCACTCCGCCTAACCACATCCTCCCTAACAAAAGCATCATCCCACCTCTTCAAAGACCGCTTCTTCCAACAACGCACTCTAACCTGGACCAAAGCAAGTCTAGACACCTTTGTACAAATCTCGCTACACCCACAATATGGCAATGCCCTCCGCCACCTCATCATCGACGCAACACCTCAACACTCCATCCGCCTCTGGCAACTATCCAAACAAACCACCGAAATAACCGCCTTCCCCAGCTCCTCCAGGACTGTCGCATCCCCCGAACAGTGCAGACTCCAAGACGCCTGGGCGCAAGCCGCAGAGAAAGCCGCACAAATCACCACCTTCTTCAACGAAACCCGGCACGACCAAAAAACCCTCAAACAAGCTTTTGCCAACATGTCCCGCGGAAACCTAACCACCATCACCTTCCTCTACACTGGACTACCTGCATCTCACGTAAAAGGCAGTCGAACCTACTGCGCACTAAGTCAGTGCGAGACCTCGCGCCCCTTCGTCTCCACCCTCGCCGCCCTCGCCTCATCCCCTCACATCCACCTCTCCCGCATCGCGCTGCACAAGCCTTTCCACCATGGCGCCATAAGCATCGGCCGACTGGAAAGTCTCGCTCCTCTCCTCCCTGCTTTCGACAAAACATTCAATACGCTAACGCACCTCGCACTTAACCTTCGCGACTGGCGCGAACAAGACCCTGGTTTCCAACTCCCACCGCCGCGTTCCTCTTCCTCTTCTTCTTCTACTACTACTACTACCACTACTACTCCTCGCGCACCCTTCATCGTGCGCTTCTTGTCCAGAATGACAAATTTAACTTCACTAGAACTTAGCTGCTATAGTAATTTCGAGCATGATGTTTTCGAAGAAATAGCGAAGCACTGTTGCTTTGACAAGCTGGCAGTGTGTAAGCTTTCGGTTATAAGGATTGAGCGGGTAGAGTGGTTGGACGTGTTTCTGGGAAAGAGTCTGGGAGGGACGCTGAGGGAGCTTTGCTTGAGGCATGTTATGCTGGGGAAGCGGGAGCGGAGCGGGTGGGTGGAGTGGATGAAGCGGCTTGCGGTTGAGCAACAGAGTCTGAGCCAAGAGCGTGCATGGGAAGGGCAAGGGGCGGCAACGGGTATTACGCATTTTTGCTTTGCAGATTTGTTTAGGGGTCAGGATGAGGTGTTGCATGTACGGGGGAGTCGGAGTCTTTGTTTAGGAGAGGACTGGGCATGTCAGCTTTTGCGCGAATTGGAAGGTGGAGTGGAAGGAAAGGAATGGAGGCCACAGTGGGATATGGGCGCCTCTGCGTATCCGTTTGTAGGGCTAAGCATGTGAGTTATGGAATGGTTTCCACCAGTATTTCAGCGGACGAAAAGTACAACCCTGGACGCGTTTATGAATACTACCCAGTGATTCAGGTTCTGGATAGAACACAGTATTTCAAGGTAGAGGGCCGTCAAAAGCCTAGAGTACGGGGGACTTGTGTATTTTGATATTCAAAAATTCTATGATGATTCCGCATTCCCCCGCTTGTTGCCCATTGTCCAATCGTTCTCAAAGGAATGCAACTCTGTTCAATATAGAGGCCTCGTCTGTCGAGTGAGATTGCCCATGATTGCGGGAACGGTCCAAGTGTATTGCGGCATATATCTCCTACTCAAGGTTGGCCTTGATGGCGGCCTCGAGAGCCTTGGGGTTGGCACCAACAACCTCGGCGACCTTGTCACCGCCCTTGAAAAGAAGGAAGGTGGGCATAGCACGGATACCGAGTTCCTGGGCGACGTCGGGGACCTCGTCGACGTCGAGCTTGTAGAAGCGTGCGTTGGGGTATGTGTCGGAAAACCTAGCGCAATGTAAGATGCGCAATCTACGTAAATGGACTAGAGCGGAAGCTTACTTGACGACCTGGGGAGCAATCACTTTACAAGGACCGCACCATGTTGCGAAGCAGTCAAGAACCATGAGGGTCTCCTTGTCGTTCATGGCAGCTTCAAAGTCGGCCTTGCTACAATTCGCATCGCGTCAGTTGCGCCTACCAAGTATGACGTCTCGTACGTCGCGCGAGAGGCGACGGATAGGAACTTACGTGGTAAGGTTGTGGACGCCCTCCTTTTGTTCGCTCATTTTTGCGGTGTTTGAGAAGAAACGCGGGGTGAAGAGTGGTCGGTAGAGGTTTGCGGTTGAGGTGGGGTTGATGGAAGCTGCTTGCAGGCGCACAGACGTGAGCAGTGTTCTGGTAGCTCTGAACGATGACGGCGCGAACATAATATATGCTAGACGATAAGAGAGACGGCAAGAAAAAGGTGATTTCAAATGCTCGGGATAATGGAATGAACTGGCCGCCGCCGTTGCCGATTACAATGCTGAGGCGCGCCTATTTGTCGGCAAGCCCTAGGAGTCCCTGCACAAATGCAAGAATAGCAGTAGTGCACTGGAGCGGGACGGCGGGGAGGCAAATAGGAACGCAAGAGGGCTGCTTACTATGTGAAAGGTTGAGTGTATTTGTGATGGTAGGTGAAGTTGGAATTCTCCGAGTTTCTTAGGTATGTATAGCGTTGGGCGTGCTGATAAAGGCGGATTACTGTACACAGGGTGGCTGGAGGGGCTGCAGTGATGAATGACGTGCTTGGCCGACCGACGACCCGATTTGCCCCACCAGGGTCCTGTCTCGTTCGGCGGGCGATGCAGCAACCACGACGTCGTCGATTCACTGCAACTCGACCACTCAGAAGCGTTACGTAACAAGTCATGGATGGAAAACCCGGGGTATCTCAAACCATTTCTATATTGGGATCCCTAAAGAACTGTCACACAAGCAGATGGGCGCAATGATTGATGTACAAAAGCCATCAGTGCGGCTCAATATAAAATTACAGTCTTTCATGGAAGAAAATACCCATGGAGACAGTGTTTTGACAACGCCAGGTCTACACGCCGAAAATACAATGAGGCGGAGGCCCTAAAAGACTAGGCCTAACTGCCCACGTCTAAATGCCGCCCGTATTCCAAAAACTATTAATTACAAAACTAACATCGCAATCCATAAGGAGGGTATCACAGAAGCCGACCGCAGCTGCTTGTGCTATCACAGACCACAATAAAAAAAATCCCGAAACAAAATACAAACGCCGCGTTATGCAAGGCGCAAAAAACAACCCAGCCCCACAAAAGGGTCCGAGACGGAGCTTGCATCCATTTGAGAGCTTTCCTGAACAATGAATCGCATGCTGCCAAGCCAAAAAGGGACAAGAGACAATCAAGGAAATTGTAAATGAGTGACTGAGTGAGTGGATCAAGGTACAAAGGAAAAATGCAAAATGAGTGGCGTGGCGTGGCAGGTATGCAAAATCAGAAATCAGGAAGGCTCTTACAAAACGGTTGTCTTACTCCTGCTCAGGCCTTCTTGCGGGTGAGTTGTCGTCCAACGGTATGCTTGACCGTTTGTGGATGTCCAGAAGCCTCACCGAACCAGCGCTGAGGTGCCTGACATGGTGCTTGCCGAGATCAATGCTTTTGGCACGTTGCAACACTATTGGCTCCGAATCTGATGTCGGTGATGTTGGGGACTCTTGGCTGGGCGATTCCGTCACTACTTCGGCTGTCTTGGAGGATCCATCCCCCGTATCATCAGTGAAGACGCTTAGAAGACCTTCGGTGGACTGGATGCGAGGCCGGCGGTAGACTATAGTAGGCTGCCGGGCGACGCCGCTCTGGACACGCCGGTCTCCTTCTTCGGTTGTCGAAGGCATAACAGTGGACTCGACCTCCTCGTCGGATTCGACCGCAGTGTCAAGCGCCATCAAAGTGCTACTAGCTCTTCGGCCCCGATCATCACTTCCGTAAGGAGAGGAGCCTCTTTGGTCTGGCACGGCCGTAAGTCTCTTGAAGTACTCGTCATCGGCCATTCCCAATTCCTCATAGGAAGGATTGAATTCCTCGTGACGCAGCACAGCCGAAGACTTGAGGCTGGAGCGCATCTGAGACCGATTGGATGGCCGTTTAAGCGGTCTTCCTGAAAGCCATGATGCTTCAGAGTCGACCGATGCAAGAGACTGCGACATGTTGTTGGTAGGCACACTGGGACTCACAGGAGAATCAGATCGGTCATCGGATGGCGGTCCCACACGAATATCCGACAGATGCTGGCTTCTTCTGCGAGCAGCAAGGCCAATGTTGGCCGGTGCTTCGGGTGATTGCACGCGGGAGTCGGGAGGTGAAATGGGGAATTCGGGAAGATCTTCCCTAAACTTTGATCGGGTTCGTCGAGGTACACTGGAGGGTCTCTTAATCTGCATTGGCTGTGACTCAACAGGTGCAGTGCCGACGAGGTGAATGGGGATGTGCTGGCGAGACATGGATTCCCGTGATGTGTTGGAGAATGAGGCTTCGGAAGGCGGAGGATGTGCTTGGTCTTGCGAGTTGCGCTTTCCTCTTCGGAAGAGTGAAGCAAACACGCCCAAGCGCTTGCCCTCAGTACTGAGCCTGCGCATAGAAGATCCTTGCTTCGAGGTGGCTGTAGTGTCAATGGTATCAACAGGGTGCAATGATCCGCTTCGTGCGGGCTCTTGAAAATGCACAAACTCGATAGGAGTGCCGTGGCCAAACTTCTCGGTTAGGAGTTCTGGGAGCATGGAAGCATCTGATACGACACGGGTGTGTAGTTGTGTGGAGGCGCTGCCTCGCGAGAAGCGGATAGCCTGGGCATCGGACACAATGGGCTCTTCAACAGGGCTTTCAAATGGGGTGGGTAACTGGTTGTTGACTTGTGTTGGAGGAGTGACGGGCATCTCGACTGGCTGAGGTCGGTCTGGTGTTGATGGACGGACGTCCTCCATATGCACAGGGGCCTCTCGCTCAATGCCCAGCCCAACTGTACTACTAATCTCATCGTTGCGGGGAGTTGCAGATGTGCCTTGGGCTTCAGCAGCATTCTGCTTCTCGGCACGTCGTTCTAGCCTTCTGCGGAGACGTTCTTGTTCGGCCTTGGCCTTCTTCTCTCTCCGCCTCTTGTCTCGCTCGAGGATGTCGCGGAGTGCTCCAGTATCGAGGTCGTCGGCTAAGTCATCAATTCTGCTTGTTCTTCGGTTTGCCTTTTCCTCGTCGCTGGTAATTGGTCGTTGCTCGCGGCGTGCGGATTTTTCGCTACGTGCATTGGACGACGTGTGGTCGCCTGCATGATAGTTTGAGCCGTAAGACACGCGAATGGTGGGTCGAGGCGAGAACATGTCGAGTGCACTCACGCGAAAGGCGCGGTTGCCTGAGCCACCAGACATGGACGAGTGGATCGAGTCGGCGAAGGGCAGGGAAACATTCGAGGTCGGGCGCTCAAGGCGGTAGTTGATAGCGCCCTTGACCTTCTTGCTGTCTCTGCGCAGCATACTTGCAGAGTTGCCGGCTGGCCGTTTCTGAGGCATAGCAAGAGACATGGCGCGGATTTCCTCTTCACGGACGTGATCATGTTCTCTGCGCCGCTTACTCGACTTGCGGCGGACAAGGGAGTCTACTATATGCGGATCCCTGCGCATTGACTGGGATCGCTGGAGTTTGCCGCGATCCTTTGCTGAGGGCAGGGGTTGGGGATAGGCGTGGGATTGGAAGTTGTAGAGGATGCCGCCGTGCTCCTGGGTTATGGGACGTAGATGCGGACTGTGTTGGAGGCGGCGCTGAGCATGCAGGGCGTTGATGTCTTCAGTGCTCGACTGGGGCCAAGCCTCTTTGGTAAAAGAGAGTTCGGGCAGGGTCTTGTCAACGTCGCGGATTGAAGCGGGCGTGGACCTCGAACTGCCCCGTCTGCGGCATAAGCGTTGACTAGGGCCTCGCCGCGGGCCATTGTTACTCTGATTCGTGTTGGGTTGCTGGCCGGCGGATGCGACAGGCAAGTTCCTGTCTGTAGCAGTAGTAGATCCACCACCATCTCTTAATTTAGCGGCCTTCCTACGCCTCCGCCCAAACAGCCACATGGGGCTTCGCGGGCGCCAGCGCGGCGGCGACGGCGAGGAGCTCTATGAGGCAGGTGTTTTGAGAGACGGGCGTCGTCGCGGCAGTGGACGCGACAAGGCGGATTGGGGAACAGCGAGAGAGGGCGGGTGCTATGTGGAATGGGAGTCGCTGCACGGCCGGTCGGGCTGCATGTTGCGCGGGCTGCAGTGGGCGGGTGGCACTCGGGCTGGGGCCAACGGGCGAGCGAGCGGGCAAGTGAAGAGGGCGTAGGTGTAAGGGAGTGGGAGACGAGGACAAGGAGGAGGATCAGGAGCAGGAGCAGGAGCAGTGGATGTGTAAGTATGAGACGGTAGTATGATGTGTGTCTGTGTCTGCGTCTGCGCGTGTGTCTGTGTGCGTGGGTGCGGTGCGGTGCTGCGATGTGATGTAAGGGAGGATCCGCCTGCTCGTATCTACCGTACGCTCATAGACAGGGCTCGAATCTTGCTTCCCAGGGCTCGACCCTTCGCTGATGAAGATCCCCACCAGGCGGACAGGGCCAAAAATATACTACTATGCTACCCGTCTTGCTTGTTCTTTTCGGGCATTTCTCTGCTGGGGCCCTGGTCGGTCCTTGTCGGTGCGCAGAGGGCGGCGACACGGGCGTGGGAGTGCAGCAGCTTTTAATCTTGCCTCGCCCTGGCCGCTGGACCACGGCACGACCGCGACCACGGCCACGACAGCGGCGGTAGGCTGGCAGAGGCTGGCAGAGGCAGGCAAAGGCAAGGCATTGGAACGCCAGAAACATGGTCCCAGATTGCCCCGTCGATCTCGCCCTGGCCGTGGCCAACCAACGGTGGCAAGGGGCCTGCGCTGCCCACCCCAGCATCAGCCGGTGCCCCGTCCTTGTACCAGGCGTCGAGAGCAGACAGGGCAGGCCAGAGCCGGGCCAGGGCCGGGCCAGGGCAGCCTCTCGCCCACCGCTCACCTCAGCTTATCGCCCGCCTGCCACTGGTCTCCTTTCCCCCCGTCGAACAAAAAAGAAACACGGCGCCCCCACTGCAAAACAAACACATCCAAGCCGCTGTCATTTCCACGCTTTTTGCACTCGCACCCGCACTTGCACAGTACACCGGCACCGCACTGCACTGCACTGGAGCCTGCGCGCTGCCAGAGCGCGGTACGCTGCACGCCTGCGACCCAAACCATGTCTGTATTGAATTCCAGTGGGACACGTCGCTCCTGCTTCTGCACGCCCGCGGTGCCCGTGGCTTGCTGGGCTATACTACCGTCACGATCCCCATCTCCCTGCAGCCCGCCCACCTGCAAGTCCATCGACAGCGACGTTGTGTGCCTCGTTGCAACTCAGGTACCCGTTTCTCAACCATGCGCATTCCTTCGCACCCGCTGTAAGGGCCTCCCCTGCTCCTGCTCCGGCCCCCCAAGACCACAACCGTCGCCCGCCGGCCCAAACGGCTGCGCATCGCTGGCGCCTGCTTTTTTCGTCCTGTGCCCAAACTGCAAAGACCTGTCTGTGTCCGCGCCCACCAAGCCAAGCCAAGCCAAGCCTCCTCTGCCTCGAGGTTGCGGTTGCGGTTGCGGTTGCGTGAAACGTCCAAGGCGTGGCAGGCTGATGTTTCAGACGCACAATGTGGTATTACCTGACTTGTGCAGTCCCGGCTTCCGCTTCCTCGGCAGCCCGCAGTTGACTCATTGCCAATGCCAACACGAACCACGTAAGTACAGGCGATATACAGGGAACGCCAACTGTCACACCTACGTCAATTTTTGCCTCGCTTGCTGCATTCCGCCACGCCTGCGAGGCGCATGATCCAATACCACTGTGCATCCATCCACCTCACCTCCCTCGAGAGTTTGGCCCCTAGCCACAAGTCTGAACTTACTTTCCCTTCTGCCTCCTACTCTTACAACTAAGCCGAACTGCTGGAGGAGGGGGCGATGCATGACGACAAGCCATTACTCGGGCTCGACCATCCTGCTCATGGCGCCTCCACCGCATGGCCGCCCGTTTCCAGCCCTCCCCTCGTCTCCACCAAGGTTGGAAGTATCTCGGGCATACGACCCCAGCAAACGCATAGACGCAGCAACGGATCCCCAAAAACTATAACATTTTTTTCGTCTTGCCCTGTTGCTTACTATCATTGCTAACCCTGGCTCGCTCTTTCCTTAGTCGGATTTATGGTCCAATGCTCCGTAGTCGTGCAAGCGTTCTTACTACTTTTGCTCAAGCCTGACGTATAACAGCTGCCACAACAGCAGTCCAATATTGGCGTGCGTCGGAGAAGCATAACCCCGCTCCCCTCGCGCAAAATCACAACGCTGCATCTCAGGGATTTGCTCCTAGTGACTTGCATTACATTGGTTGTCCTGAGTGTCATTCAACTCATGCAAAGCCATGCTCCCAATAAACACTGTGCTCACCAACCCCAAGCTGCTGCATATCCGGTCAGAATCCTCCACACAGCCAACGCACCACTGCGAGTGCAGTACACCTAGGCAATAGAATTCATTTCTTTTGATCTTATTTCTTTTTCCCGCACCTTGGTTCCGCGTCACGTGCCTAGTGCTGGCTGCGTCGGAAGGAGCGTTCCATCCAACGGTACCTCATACCCGAGTACGCCTACCAGCTTCGGATTGCTTGGCAAATGCATTCCAGACCGCAGGCCCGCCAAAGGCCACTCATCTGTCTATGTACGACGACATGATTCAATCGATTTATGCGTGCCGCCGATGTGGCCTTGAGAACCCGACCATCTTTCTCTTTCTACTTCAACTCCTCGCCACCCATTGCCTTGGTGTTTGAACGGCCTGTACTCAATTGGAGCAGACTACAGGGAGTTGTCTCATCTTTTCTGGTACATTCAGAAATCAGCAATAGGTAAAGATATGTATAACGCATCTTGCTGTATACAAAACCGTAGGTGCTATAGCATTGTTTGATGCTGTCTGTCAGCAAAGGAGAGATGGAAGAGCTTACGATTGCCCAAATAGGAGTCACAGCCCATAATGGCTGTTGCTTGACATGGTCACAGACAGCCCGCTACCAGTGCAGCAGTTGTTTCGTTCACTATCTAAACGCTAGAGTTAGCATGCAGTACAAAAGCTGCCCATATTGGTGAGACGGCTTGGAGTATCAGTGCTTAGAAGGAGACTGCACGTGACATCGTTGGGGGATCATGTGAGCACAGTGAACAGTACTAGTACGTACTTACATATTGATAGCTCACAAGCATGTGAAAATAGCGTAAGCAGCGGAACAGCTTGCCGCCTGTGGTCTATGTCTGGTTGCGGATGAGCTGTTGGTGGATCCGTGTGCTGTTCTGCTTGTCCCGATTAGGAAGAGACAGGGTCTCCCGTGCCTTGCCAACAAAGCGCTCCACTGCGTAAACAAACACCGCCCACCCACATTACACCACCATCACCCCGCAGTCCTGATAACCAAATCCAGCAATATTCAACCAATACATCAGTACCTGGCTGCAGTCGCCCAGAACATCACCATGTCTTACAACGGGCGCATGAGCATGGCGCGCACAACACAACACAATCAGCGCGCACCCCCAGTCAACGAACATGACGCTTTCATGACCTTGGTATGTCGACAGACGCCCTTCAAATCAAGGTGACGCTGACCGGTCTAGCCGGACAACGAGATCGCAGGCTGTATTTCAGACATCGGCATCCAGTTCACCGTATCGGACCTACAGAAGCCCAACCCCCAGATCATCCAAAAAGTTTTCGAATGGCTGGCCGAACTGCTAATGAACACGACTCGCGAAGTCGTTGCACCAGCAATGCGTGCCGCTGCTGAAGATATGTGCGGAGGAGACGCAGAGCGGCTCTACACTAGCGATACCAGAGATTTGATGGGCTTCTTTGTCATCCTAAGAAAACTATTGCGCGAGGTGGGTGCTACTCGGAAGCGGTCGGATGGGTCTTTGCTAACAAATCTAGTGTGGAATTCATGATTTTACTTTCAACGATCTATACAAGCCCACTCATGGCCGCCTTGTTAAGATATTTTCGTACATGATCAACTTTATCCGCTTCCGCGAATCTCAAACTGAAATCATCGACGAGCATTTCAACAAGGCCGAACGCACTAAACTACGAATCGAACAGCTGTACAATGACAAGCAAACCAAGGAAATGCAACTGGCCGATCTTGAGCGCAACCGTGCCGCCACCCAAAGGCTGATGCAGGAGAAGGAGAAGCGCAACAACGAGCTGAAGACCCGACTGTTAGAATTGAAGAGGGGGCAAGAAGCAGTAGCGGAGAAGCTGGAGCGTGCTAAGCTGGAGCAAGACAGGCTGAAGAAGCTGCTTCAGCAAAAAGTCGAAAACAAGGAGAATGTCCAGCGCGAGGTGCTGAAACTGAAACCATACACTCAGCAGAGCCCAACAGCCCTCGAAGACTCATTACGCGACTTGAGCGATCGACTCACGGGCGACAAGACACAGATTGACATGTTAGACCGCCGTGCTCGCGCCCTTCAAACCTCGACTGATTCGTTCGCTGTTGTCGCTACCGACGTTACTTCATGCACGCGATTGCTTACCGATGTACAAGCTGATCTCACGCGAGAGGAGGAGGAGCTGGCAAAGGCATCAAGACACCGAGATGCGCTGGCCGACCGGAGCAACAATGTGCGCGACGTCGAGCGACAAGAACGCCTCTTGCAAAAGCAATTGGGTAACATCAATGCCCGCACAGACAAGCTCAAGGCCAAAGGCGATGAAGAGGCAGAGCGTGCGCGTAGACGTATGGAGGAGCTTCGCGATACTCATGCCAAGCTTACGGAAGAGCGCGGCGAGAAGGGGCGAGAGATGGAGCGGCGGAGAGTCCGTATTGAGCAGACCGAGAAGAAGATGGCCGAGCTCAAAGACAACATTGAGAATGAGGTTCACTCTGCTCACGACGAGTATCTCAAGATGGAGAGTCACATCAAGCTCTACATTACAGAGATGGAGCAAAGTATATAGTTGTCTCCTTCGGGGTGGGGGGGAGGGATAGATGATGTTTTTTTTTCGGTCAGGCGGGGCGTTTGGGAGCTTTGTGCTTCCGTTCAGATACCATGAGACAATCTAGGGCCCTAGGATGTGATACCACGTAGTTCTGTTTTAATCACAATTGTTAGACTTTTACATACTTGTTGTGAGCCATTGTCTCTCACCGCCCAATGCCATGGTTAGCGAAGAGGATAGATAGACAACGCATCCCTGAGTCTAGTTCTGCAGGCGAGGTGGCGACAGGCCATGAAGACATCAAGACTTGGTGCTACCTTGCAAGCAGCGGTCTATATCCCCACAAGCTTGCGTGTTGAGCCACCGGTTACCCGGGAGGTACAAGTGTCTTCAGGGCCTGCCCAAAAAAACATAGTGGGTGGGGGATCATGCGTGTTGTGCTATATCGATATTAGATTTCTTGTCACAATCAAAACATCGAGTTGCACTTTGAGTCATCTGAATAGTAAGATCATATCCAAAATTTCACATACTCGATTGATGCACAAATGTTAGTACATGAACATTCGAAGCCTGCATACCTTGTAGCATGCGAATAGAGTCCTCGCTGGAACGGGCGACCCTTGGTTTCATATATGCTCCTTTGTCCAACATGGATCTAAGTAGGGTAGTAGAATCGGAACTGTGGTAGTTGATGGTGTGGCGGTGTAATTCGGAGTGTTTAGACGAGGCCTTATATGCATGGTAATCTTCAAGAAGCGACATGTGGTTTGTTGCTTCGCATCGAGCTGCACATGCCTGGCATAGCGTATACGTTCATAACGACTAGGACAGCCGAGAACATAGACAATTATTGCGTTTTGCTTGGTATAGTGTGTGGGCGAGGGGCCAGCGAGCAAACCAGTGCTCAAGCATGAAAGAGTGTTGAGTCAGGGTGGATTGCAAATTGCCAGAGCCCCATTGCTTGACTCACTTGCGGAAACCGCATTTGGAGCCTTGGTCAATTTCTCCAGGTTTGTGGAGCATGGGATAGACTGGGAGCGGGAAAAAAATGGCTGTACTCCGCTTCCCGTGCATGAAAGCAGACTGCTCCCGTTGGTCGCTCAACCCCACATCATCAGCGAAGCCGGCCTAGCACAGCTACAGGCCCGATCCCGGCTCTGACGCTTTTCATCATCGCTCAGCGCAGCAGATTTTTGTCATTGACTCACCTTGGGAGCAGCTGCCCGGCCTTCAAATACTGCTCTTTGCCCACCACTCTTCTAACATTCTACAACACACTTCAATTTCCAAACATGTGCCCTCCCACAGAAGAAACCACCAACGGCCATGCCAACGGCACCAATGGTGCACCTCGCAGCAAGGAAGGCTTCACTGGTGTCCAGACCAAGCAGAACCCTCACCCGTCACACAGGAGTCCTTACCAGCCTGTTGGCGACTTCCTGTCAAATGTTGGGCGATTCAAGATTATCGGTGCGTTCAGAATGCCAACCTTCACCGCTACCCGATGCGCACGCGTCGATACCTGAAGTTTTGCAATTGAGCACTGTACCAGGACACAACTGACTTTATTCGTGTAGAGAGCACACTGAGAGAGGGTGAGCAGTTTGCCAATGCCTACTTCGACCTCGAAGCCAAGATCAAGATCGCCAAAGCCCTTGACAACTTTGGTGTTGATTGTAAGAAATTACTCCGCGGCACTTGGCCTGCAAATTTCCCAGGCTAATCAAATTCTAGACATCGAAGTCACCAGTCCCGCTGCTTCCGAACAGTCGAGAAGGGACTGCGAGGCTCTGTGCAAGCTTGGGGTACGTTTTGCAAATATTCTGGTAGCGAGGTCGCACGCTGATAATTTTGCAGTTGAAAGCCAAGATCCTCACCCACGTACGATGCCACATGGACGATGCTAGAATCGCTGTCGAGACGGGTGTCGACGGTCTCGATGTCGTCATTGGAACCTCAGCATACCTCCGTGAGCACAGCCACGGCAAGGACATGACATACATCAAGAACACGGCACTTGAGGTTATTGAGTTTGTCAAGAGCAAGGGCAAGGAGATCCGCTTTAGTTCCGAGGACTCGTTCCGATCAGATCTTGTGGATCTTCTCTCCATCTACAGTGCCGTTGACAAGGTTGGCGTCGACCGTGTTGGTATTGCCGACACCGTTGGCTGCGCATCTCCCCGTCAAGTGTACGACTTGGTCCGCACTCTGCGTGGCGTCGTTTCCTGCGATATTGAGACGCATTTCCATAATGACTCTGGCTGTGCTATTGCCAACGCATTCTGCGCGCTGGAGGCAGGAGCTACGCACATTGACACCTCTGTACTCGGCATTGGCGAGCGCAACGGCATTACTCCTCTCGGAGGCCTGATGGCTCGCATGATTGTGGCCGACCGCGAATACGTCACCAGCAAGTACAACATCAAGGCGCTCAAGGAGGTTGAGGATCTGGTTGCCGATCTCGTTGAAGTGAACATCCCTTTCAACGTAAGTACTCTCTCCAAAGTAGAAGCAATCTGGACGCATCATTGACTCGTATCTCAGAACTACATTACTGGATTCTGCGCCTTCACCCACAAGGCTGGTATTCACGCCAAGGCCATCCTGAACAACCCCTCGACGTACGAAATCATTAACCCTCAGGATTTCGGCATGTCCCGCTACGTGCACTTCGCCAGTAGGCTTACGGGATGGAACGCGATCAAGAGCCGTGCCGAGCAGCTTGGTCTGCAGATGACTGAGGCACAATACAAGGAGTGCACTGCTAAGATCAAGGCCATTGCCGACATCCGCAAGATTGCGCTAGACGACACTGACTCCATCATCCGTACCTACCACAACAACCTCCATGCTACCGAGGAAGTGCCACTTCTGCCCGGTATGACGGAGGAGGAGAAGGCCAAATTCGCCCAGGTCGAGGCCGAGCTGAACAGTGTCAACGAGAAGAGGGAGCTCGAGACGACTGCAGATGCACAGGCCGAGGTACCTGTTGCTAAGAAAAACAAGACCGTGACCGTATCATAAGTACAGGTCGTTTGTATATATGGGATATCTGGAGTTAGTCGTTTCTGGCAGTCATCTTTCTGGAGCGGTTTTACGTTTGTTCTGGCCACGGAAAATTTACAGAGTTTTTTTTAGTTTTTTTATACCTGCAGATAGGCCTATGGGCAGCTGACAGGATATATAGAAATGATGAGCAATGAGCAATGTTAAGACCAGACCACATTTGTATTGACCATACCAAGTTGTGCGTTGACCGACTGACCGAATCGAGCAAAATACCGACTGATCAACGGACCAACCACAAGTCACTGCCGCGGCGAAGATGGGCACGTGAACTTGGACCCTTACTTGCCCGGGGCGCGCGTTTTCTTAGCCGGACCTATACCGCCCCTCTCTCGACTTTCGGGGATCAATCGCCACGTCTCAATCCTCGTTGTTTTTCACTCCCCCCAAATCGCAATCATGAGCACTGTCGAGACGGTCACTCAGCACCCTGTGATTACTGCGGAAAATGTCCTGCGCCTATTTCCCGAAGTAAACACTTCACTCATCGGAGGATCGCACAACTCTGCCAAAAGTGACAATGCGCTGCAAGGCTATGATGAGGAGCAGATACGGCTGATGGACGAGGTGTGCATTGTCTTGGACAACGACGACCTGCCTATTGGTAGCGCGACCAAGAAACTGTGTAAGTGCTTGCGCACAGCATAGCCCAAGGTGCAAGGCGACCAAGAACAACCAACTGTGTAACTCTGGGCGGTGCTGATATGGACAGGTCATCTCATGGAGAATATTGACAAAGGCCTCCTCCATCGCGCATTCTCCATCTTCCTCTTCGATTCCAAAAACCGTCTGCTCCTCCAGCAACGTGCGACCGAAAAAATCACGTTCCCGGACATGTGGACAAACACATGCTGCTCACACCCGCTAGGTATACCTGGAGAGACGGGTGTTGGACTTGAAGAGTCAATTCAGGGTGTGCGTCGTGCAGCAGTACGCAAGCTCAACCATGAACTTGGTATCAAGTCCGAGCAGGTGCCCATTGATGACTTCAAGTTTCTTACGCGGATACACTACAAGTCCCCCAGTGACGGCGTGTGGGGCGAGCATGAAAGTAAGTTCTTCTGATGTCAAGGGGCACCAACGGCGTCGTGGACGAGTATTCACAACCCGTTTTAGTTGACTACATCCTGTTCATGAAGGCCGATGTCGACCTCGACATCAACCCCAACGAAGTCCGGGATTCAAAATGGGTATCCCAAGAGGACCTAAAGACCATGTTCCAGGACAAGTCGCTCAAGTTCACACCATGGTTCAAGCTCATCTGTGAGAGCATGTTGTTCGAGTGGTGGGACCACCTCGACTCTGGGCTAGAGAAATACATGGGGGAGACAGAGATTCGGCGTATGTAAAAGGCAGTGGAGGACTGCGCCCTGCGAAGTGGGCAGTGTTGCAAGTGAGCACAGCTACAAACTCCGAGACCAATCGTCCGTGTCGAATCTAGGGCTCCGCGTTAGACCACGCCGGGTTCCGAAGTGAGGCGGCGCATGCATGCAGGCTCGGCCCCCATAGATATCAAGTTTCCGATAATATCCCCGTCATCAATGGTTTGAATAGACCCCACGCCAATTATTCATCTGGCTTTATCGTGCGTACATCAGGATCTACTACCCCTCTCTTATCATTGTATCGTCGCGGGTTTGGTCATGGTTAACCAGCCACTAGCAGCGCCTCTGGCCGCTTAGCTTTGCCTACTAGAATGACTGGCAGCCTAATCTATGCCGATACGAGTCTGACCTTGGGTTGAACTGCTGGGTATAGAGTAATGGAGAGTTTCGATGATCTCCTGGGCTGGATGATGGCTCTGGACTTGCCTACTGAGGGAGGTCCAGCCGAGGTCAGCGCTACCATGCTTCCTCTTAATCCCCACAGATGCTCACAGTACATACGCCACTGTCAATGCCACATCATTTGCCCTCCTCATCCCGCCGCTGATCGCAAGTGAATAACAAGCAAAGCAATGAGAATGAGCAAATACGTGCACAGATAATGCACGCGTTGAGCCGCATCGGGCCGACATGCAGCTGAGGTCACAAGACGAATGATAACGGGGAAGACGCCTAGTAGCCAGGCAGATGGTTCCGTAATGACTAGATGTTGCTCGGCATATGTGAAGCATGACCTTGGCCTCCACCCGAGGATGCTGGGGTGCTGCACAGACGGGGGTAGCCGTGGAACTATATCAGTATGCTGATGTCCTCCCCATCTCTGGCTCTCGTTGAAGAGGCATTACGTCTGCTACCACTGGTGCAAGTCAACCATTGCTCGTCATCTCACGTCAAACACGCCTTAGTGACTACTGCAATACCCCCACGACACACGCCTTCGGCTGCAACCGGACATTCTCACGACACACTGCTGCTGCGGCTCGACGTTAGCCAAGCATCGTACAGCTGTGCTGTCAGTGCTCTTGTGACAGCGCCCTCAACGAGTAAAAAGCAACCTGCACGCCTTGGGCCAGCCATACATCAACGGCCACCAGTCCACGTACGCGGGCTTGATACATCGATAACCCAACACGTATACTATCGGTGCAGGAAGATCCCGTCGCTCGGGTCCCCCTTCTACCAGCAACACTGAACTCAAAAGGGAGCTCATCGAGCCTCACCCATTGATGTCGGTTGATCTGCGTCAAGCTTTTACCTCTCTACGCTACCCATCTCGAGTCGAAACTGTCTCGAGATCGCAGCTTTCCAAGGTCCATACAGGAGATTTGAATCGTCCTGCCAATACATAAACACCAGTTAGGAAGTCGAGAAAAGGTATACCATAATGGCAGGCAATCTACGGTCAAGGCTCCTGCTCAGCCCACGACGACCCATATCAACCACAACTAGACTAATATCCATCTAGTAGCGTTGTTTGAACTCAAGGTTTCTTTCTAGACACACTGTAGTTCAAGTGACTAACCAACCTTTGGACGAGCCTGATAGCTAGCCCTGCGGGGAACACTTCACGGTGGCTTATTCCACGACTGTCCCAATTACCAAACGAAGCGGCAGATCCCATTTGAATACTAGTAGAAGCTTACCAACGAAACCGCAATCATGGCGAAAACCTTGTCGCCCATTACGCCAGTCGGCTGTAGTTTTACGGGAGAAGCAAAATCCTCCAACTTGAAGTCTGCTACGATCAGGGCCAATGAAGTCCCTGCTAGCATCAAGATTGTGAAGCAAAAGCCCACCACTCCTGCCTTGCCTCCGCTTACGCATGATGTCCGTGTCGTGACCCTTGCCGAGTACAAGCAAGCTGCTCTTTGTCTGGCCGAGGCCTTTAACCAGGATGAGGTAGTCAGGTACTTTGTCGATGTACCTGACCTTGCTCACTGGACTGAAGAGAAAAAGTTCGCTTTGCATGTCGAGATTCTCGAATACATCACGTATGCTCACATCCTCAAGGGAATGGTGACTACTGTCGGAGACTTTGAAGCAGTTGCGCTGTGGTAAGTTATCAACATTGGTACCATGCAAGGATCATCAGGCTTATATACAATTCTAGGATGCCACCAGGCCAGAACATGGATGACTATCTCACCATGTTCCGCTCTGGCATGTGGCGTCTGAACTTCCGCCTCTCGGCCGAAGGCAAGCGTCGCTTCTTTGGCGAGTTCATTCCTCTACTCCATGACACGATGCATACCACACTCGGTGATCGAGAACTCGAGGCCTGGTACTTGGTATACATTGGCACTAGGCCTAGTGGCCGTAGAAAGGGCCATGCTCGAAAGCTCATCGAGCATGTCACGAAGCTGGCGGATCGTGAGGGCAGGCCGTGTTACTTGGAGTCGAGCAACGAGGCCAACCCCCCGATCTACCGAAAGTTTGGCTTTCAAGTGACGAGAAGGGTCAACCTTCAGAGGGGTGGAAAGAATATCCCAATGGATATCATGGTGAGAGAGTCCCAGATGACGGAAGAGAAGAGGAGTGGCATGTAAGGTAGTTGGAGGGATAGGATGGATAGTGAACAGTAAAGCACCGGTTCAACAGGTGACTTCGGGGTAAGATACAAGCTAGGAAATACTGGCTTTTTGTAGTGTCATTCAACAGGGCCTACCTAGTGGGAGGAGGGGGTTTTTTTTGCACGGATTTCTTTTCATACATATCTTAGATTACACTCGTTACTGTGGGGGTACAAGGAAGCAAAGTAGTGACACAATGCTTGTAGCTCCCCGAATGATACTTATTGTGATGACGTTGTAAGAGATAAATTGAAAGCTCTTGACGCGAGAAGTGTATTGGCATAGTCGAATGGTGTAAGCATGAGGCGTTTCAGCAGCAATTGTGTAGCAGCCTCGCAATGGAGTCGAGCATGAAGCCGGAAGTGGGGGTATTGAGTCGAGATGAAATGCCCCGAGATATGTAGTCGCTGACGCGGATCGTAATATGTAAGTAGCACGTGGTGCCAGGGCCTTGGCTTATCAAAGCAAAAGCAAAGAAGGATAAGAAGATTACACGAGAGATTAGCGGTGGAGCTTGGTAGCGGCAGTGCTGGCAGGCTTCACGACAAATTGCGGTGTCATGAAACACGCACTGCCGACGGTATCGCTGACCCAGTTGCCAAACCTGTCGCGTCTTCATCTCCTCGCTCCCTGATTGTCCCCCTCGTCCACACTGTCATTGTTCGTCCGCTGCCTGCGCTCGTTGTACGCCTGCTGCACTGTTGCACCATTGCAGACTTTGCTTTCGCCTACGTAGCCTTACATCTCATCACCCCTCGTGATCCATCCCCAATTCTCACCCTTTCATCCCAAATCCGCCTAATCGATAAAAAAAAGTGGTGTCTCCCCACTCGGTCCACATCCGCAACGCTACCTAACGCACCCCGCAAGTCTCGCCCAGCAACGCGTCGACGGCCTGCTGAAGCCAATCGTCCGCCTTGCCAGCTCACACCCAGCGAAAGACTTTGCTGGAGCCTGCCGTTGCATTCCACGTACCATTTACTTATCGCGCCCCTATCAACCTGCTTTCACCCTCCTCTATCGCTGCTTCTTCTTCTTCTTCTTCTTCTTCTTCTTTTGTTTTTCTCGTCATGGTCACCCAACGCAGGTACTCAGTTACAGGCCAGACACCACCCGACGACGCCGAAGCCATGAAGGCGCGCTCTCCCAAGCTCCAGTCTCTCGATACCAGCGTTCAAACCCCGCCCTGTGGATACTGTGACGCCGTGGCCGAATTGAGCGCCAGCAGCGATGACGGCGCACCCGAGCAGCGGAGAGGGAGGAAGATGGGCCCCAACGGCACCATCGTACGCACATCGAGCAAACGATCCGCTACTCAGCTGCCTTCGCCTAGCTCGCCCTCACAGCAGCTGCCACAAAAGATTCCGCGGTACCGACTGTGTCATGACGAGCACGCCGACGTTGACATGGACTCGGACACGGACTCGGGTTCGGATGGCACGGACGGACTGGGCGATGGGAGCGAGCTCGATGACGACCATGGTCTGGAAAGCCGGGCAACGTCTGTCCCCTCAACGCCCGACCATTCACTTGGGTACAGTGCGCTGGGTTTGCCCGAGGCCACGCGCCTCGAAGGGCTGCGGCTGTATGCGGAAGAGAGACCAGATGACGAGCACATGGAAGACTATGCACTTTCGCCCCCGCATTCGAGAAACAACAGCGTCAACCGCACTCAGTTTGATGGCGCAAGCGTACTGCAGGCAGATTGGGCGGCACATGTTGCGCTGCACATGGACAAGTCGCAAACAGTTCATATTGAGAACATCGAAAACATCGAACCTGCCGAAAACATCGAACCCACCGAAAACATCGAACCCACCGAAAACATCCAAACAACCCCGACCGATATCGAGCAACCGCTACCCATCGACACCACGCACGATCCTCTGACATTCATCACCCTGCCTCCCGAAATCCGACACCAAATCTACCGCTGCTGCGAAAACCTCGTTGTCGATAAACCGCTCGTATACTGCATTTCGACGTTCAATGGCGAGATGCAACACCCGCTCGCATCTGTGTCGCGGCTGGTGCGCTCGGAAGCGCTGGCGATATTCTACAGCTACAATCTATGGGTTATCAAGGTGGAATTTAGGATGATGTATGAAGCCTTCCGGGACTGGATCATTCGACTAGGAGAGGGCGCTGGGCTTCTGCGTCTCATCGCCTTGTCTGTGCGGGGATCACTGTTCAAGCCAAAGAAGAGCCATGGGCAGAGCGTGCTGATTCACGGGCATTTGGTACAACTTGCACCGGGGATTATTGGGCCTGCGGCGGGATCACGAGAGGAGCTGTATTGTCCGCCTGATGGCGATGCAAGTTTTAAGATTGATCTTAGTGAGAAGCATGCGGGTGGGATGGTACAACTTGTACGGAATGATGGTACGAGTGAGGCGGGGGAGAAGGCGCGGGTGTATCTCAGCAAAATGGTCGAAGGACTTTGGGAGAAGAGGAGGGCGGGCACGTTAAATGGACAGGACTGGATCACCATGGTGGACAGTTTTCTGTCGTTTATTGGGGGTTGGTGACGAGTTTGCAGGTCTTTGGGTTGATCTCATGTTTGACGTTCTCTCTGACGAGGACGTGGAAGGGAAGAAGAAAAAGAAAACAGGTGTATTTGGAGGGACTGGACGTTAATTTTGGGCAATCTTTTTTGTTCTTTTTTTGGGGTTCAATCATCTCGGAGTATAATGTTAATGATTGCGGGTGGGAGAAATATGGGTAAGTACATGACCAGCGGAGCATTTTTTGTGTTTTTGTTAACCTCACGGGAGATGCATGTTTGTTTGGTTTGTCTTTGCTTCACCTTTCTTTACATATTCCTGCCTTTTTTTCGAGTTGCAGTATAGTTCAAAGTTCGCGATAATATATATACCCCCCTTTTTTTTCTCGCGCATAGTTTTGAATTACCTACTTTGCCAGTATACCGTATTCGGCCTAAATTTTGACTAGATAATGTGGCCCAATGAGAAAGACGTGTATACGAACGTATTAGTAGTAGGCTATTAGCGAATGAAGCCGATTAAAGGGGAAGGCGCCCCTCTCGGAAGACGGAAGGCGGGAGGACGGGATGTGGTTTGATTTGAACAGGAAACAGGCCATTGTGCGAGTGGAGCATTCCGGGGTTCCGGGCTTTGGCCTCATCCGTACAATTCTCACTCTCGCTCACATTCTGTATGATCGGGGTGGGTACGTGCACGTTTGCATACAACACGTATGCCCCCCCCTCCCATTTGGACAATTGCTAATTGCTAGAAAGCCAAAAGCGGAATGCGACATTTACTCTCTTGTACATTGTGATCTCTTTCTTCTTCTTTTTCTAATTGTTTCCTTCCGGGCAAACGCGCGCGCGCAACAATGCACCCCCTACTCACCCTCGCCCTCCTCCTCGGCGCCTTAACTACCCTCTTCTACACCCTAGACTCGCACCTCGACTCCTTCTACATCTTCACGCCCGCCTCGCTACACGCCCTCAGTCTCTCTGCTATCGAGCGCCACGGCAACGACACCGCCGCTGTCGTATCGTACATTGTCGACTCGCTATCTGCATCGCACTCGCAGCATATCAATCTCGATGAGGAATGGGTGTTTAACAATGCAGGGGGTGCGATGGGAGCCATGTATATTATACATGCAAGTGTGACGGAGTATCTGATTGTTTTTGGGACGCCTGTGGGCACCGAGGGGCATACGGGACGGCATACTGCGGATGATTATTTTCATATCCTCAAGGGGGAGCAGGTGGCATATGCGCCGGGTAAGGGGGTTTATGAGGCGGAGAGGTGAGTTAGTTTCCTGTTATTGTTGTTGTTGATGGGGTTTTTTTTGAAGTGTTGTTAGTATGAATGGTTTTGCTGACTGAAATGATTGGGAATAGGTATCCCCAGGGTAGCGTGCATCATTTGCGCCGAGGAGAGGTGAAGCAGTACAAGATGGATGGAGAGTGCTTTGCGCTCGAGTATGCGAGGGGATGGATTCCGCCCATGTTGGGATTTGGATATGCTGACAGTAAGTTTTTTTCCCTCGCCAACTCGGTCTTTCTTTCTCTCCTTTCGCCCTTATTTCCAAAGACTGGGCCAAGGAGAAATAAACTTTTTTTTTGAGAAAGTTGTGGCTGACTTTTTGGTTTCTGTTGATAGCTTTTACGAGTACCTTGGATTTCCCTACCTTGTGGCGCACGACGGTAATTACGGGACGTGAGATGATCGCTAATTTGCTCAAGGGGAAATTGTAGCAAGGTTTGTGTCTCGGCTACCAAGGCAGGGGGTGAGAGCGAGGACTTGGTTGTAAGAGTAAATAGATGTTTGGGTGGAAGAAAAGACATGCAGTGCGCGTGCGTATAAAACACAAGCAAATGAGCCTGTGTAAACCCCAGATTCTGTATATTCGTTTATCTCAATCTACATGTCGTAGTAACCAGGGGAAAAGGACGCAATATTCAATATATTGGAGTGATTCTATTTAAACTTTGAGCAGCAAGCCGATTACCAGATGCGTCAGAAACAAGCTTTCTCCATGCTGCAGGCTCGCGCGATTTTAACTTTCGCCGCACAACGTTTGTTTGAGCGAGCAACAAAAGGAAGCGCATCATGGAGAACGCATCAGGGCTGTCGACCTGGGCCTAGATTTGGTATAATTTGGTATAATTTGGTATAAGCGAGTGAGAATGATAGCGGGGTCTGCGGATGGCTAAAGTTAAAGCGTCTGTGCCAGAGGCCATCCGCAGCATCCGACTCTGGCGGTTGTGGGATGAATCGGGATGTTACTATAATAGGGTGCAGGGAGCTAGGAGCAGCAGAGGGAACAGAGGCAGCCACATGCGCGGCTGGACGGCTGGATGGTTGGACAGGTGGACGGCACTAGTGGGTATGGTGAAGCAGCGCGTACTCGGACGAAGGACTGGAGCAAGGCACTGCAGGGTTTGTATGTCCGGGGTCTTGGATATACGGGTAGTAGAGTATGTAGATAGGTGGAAGAAGAAGATCAAGGCGATGATATCAAGTAGTCATGACGATGAGAGTACTTAGCAGAAGCAGGTGGATGGTGGCTGGTGGCTGGTGGCTAGAGCAGAAAGTGCAAAGCGCAGCGTGGAAAGTGGGGGGCAACTGCAGTCGGAAGGAGTGAGAGGTGCATGAGCAGGAACAGGGCTGGGCAATAAAATCAAGCCTTTTCCCCCGGCTTGGGAAACACAACCAAGGCAGCGAGCGCACCATGACGATGGGGGGAGGCAGGCTGGAAACAAGACAAGACGAGAGAAAAAAACTCTACTACACACATGCTCGCAATACCCACGCCGGAGCAGGCATGGAGCTCATAGTATCAAGCTGGCTGGCTGCGCGCCATCACGACGATGCTGCCGGTGGATCATGGCAGATGGCGCGTCAGATTGGCGGCTCTGCAGATCCGAGGCATGGCCAAGGCGAGCGTGTCCCAGTGCGGTCCACCATGTCGCCCAGAGCTGACGCGGATTTTTCTTCTCTTCCCCAGCACAACGCGCAACACCACTACCCGGGGCCCACTTGGCCGGCGTCTCGCACTGGGCTCCCTCGTCCGCTGCTGTTTCGGCCGGCGTCAAAGAGGGCGCGTCGTGATGTCATGCTTGTCAAAGGCGGTACACATTGGCTTTGGGCCCGGCGTCGCGGCTGGTTCCAGTTTGGGGGTGACGCATGTCAAGTGCAATCAATTGCCTTCACAGCCCTCTGCACTGCTTACATACATCGAAACATAGTGCCTCTTGCTCTGATAAGCCTGTTCATCCGCCCCCGGCCTCCCGCCTGCCTGTCCGCTTCTGTCTTGCATGTCTCCTGCCTCCTTCTTCCCGCCCGCAGTTTAACCTCGACACCTTAACCCTTTTGTTGTCGTCTCCCCTGCTGCTGTCTTTCGTTTTTTGCGCGCTTGTCCCTTCGTCTACGACCACCGCCCACTCGTTGGCAGCCATTGAGGCCTTTGGTCCCACGCTGTGACCATGTTTTCCCCGTTATCCACAGCCACCACCCTCGCAGTGGCCATCCTCTCGCTCCCCGCCGCCAGAGCCCAGTCCATATCCATATCGCCAAACACAAAGGCCCCCAGAGATGCCTCTGACTACCTCGACCCATCCTTTGCCGGCTTTGGCATCGAGCCCTCCAACCTGTTTTCCTTTACTGGCAGCGACCAGATTAACCAGTTTTCCATCAAACTCCTACAGAACCTCGCAGACTATTCCGGTGCTCCCCCTCACATCCGCCTCGGAGGAAACACGCAGGATTACATGCTTTTCAATGCAAGCTACCAAGGCTTCGCATGGAACACCAACAAGAACTCACAAGCACAGGGCACCAAGGCTGCTGACTCGATGATTATTGGTCCCAACTACTTCACTGCCCTGGACCGGTTCCCCAAGGATACCCCCGTCACCTTCGGCCTCAACATGGCCTACATGGAGAGCGACTGGGAGACCCGCATCACCGACATGGCAAAGGCCGTCATTGATGGCCTGAAAAATGTCAAGTTGTATTCGTTCGAAGTTGGCAATGAGCCCGACCTGTGGCTGCAGAACATGTTCCGCACTGGCGAATGGAGCGGAAGCACATACACAACCCAATGGCTCGACCGCTGTGAAGTTGTCTACCAGCGCGTGCTCAAGAATGCTAACCTTCCCTCGTCCTTTTTCGAGGCTCCTGCCACTGCCTCTACAATCGGCACTACCTTTGAGATTGCCCAGCTGGTTGACGACGGCATCATGAAAGGCAAGAACGGAGACAACTTCCTCGCTACCTGGAACCAGCACGACTACTACTATTGTATGTCAACATGTCCCCCATCTAGCCATCAGCCATATTAATAGTTTGCAGTCATTGGAGTTACAACCACCCCTCTTACCCTTAATGAACTAATGGATCTCGACACCACTAATGTCCAGTTCAAGTACTGGGAGAAACAAGTCGGGATCGCCTTGAAAACCGGCCTCCCCTATGTCCTGCGTGAAATGAGCTCCGTAGGCCCTATTGGTATGCCCTTTGTCAGCGATGTTTTTGGCGCTGCCCTCTGGACCATGAACTTTTTCCTCTATGCCGCTTCCATCGGCATCTCGTCTGTACAAATGCATATGACCGACAACTCAAACGCCAGTGCTTGGCAACCTATTCCCATGTATGGCCACGACACTAGCTTTGTCCGCCCTCAATACTACGCCCACGCTGCCATTGCCCAAATCATTGGTAACGGCAACGGAACTACCCAAGTCAAATCCGAAAGCACAAGCGATGTTGGTGCTGGCTACGATGGTCGCATCCGCGTTTACAGCGCCTACGCAAATGACAAGCTGCAGTCTGTCACCATGATTAACGCCAAGCAAGTCAATGCTTCCACTTCGACTAAGGGCAGCTTTACATTCCACCTCAACCTTGGCTCTGAAAACGCAAACAAGGAAATCTTCATTTCTTATCTGACCGCCCCAGGCGCCGACTCCCAAACTAATGTTACTTGGAATGGCCTCAAGTACGATGACATTACCGGCGAATCTTCTGTCGTCGACGGTACCGTTGTTGTTACTACCGCTGACGGCTCCGGCAAAATTACCGTCCCTGTCCGGGATAGTGAGGCTGTCGTTGCCAACATTGGTGCTCAACTAGGCGTCAATGCTGTAATCAAGCCAGATGGCACACAGTCCAAGAAGAGCAGTGCTGCTTCGAGGTCTGTCAGCAGCGCTGGTTTCGCTGCTGTCACCGGTATGGTGGCTGTGTTGGTCGGTTTGACGATGGTGTAATGAGAGGTGTGGGCTAGTTGGTCTAGCCGTGTACGACTTTTTCCTTGACTATCTGTCTCTGCTTTTTTTCCCTCCGTCTCTCCTTTTTTTTCCCTCCGTCTCTCTGCATCCATTTTCTTATCTCTCTCTCATCACAAGACTTGCATCATGGACCTTGCATATGCATTATGACTGGCGTTTTTTTTTCGTTTTGGGTCTCCTGGGGATATTTCTATTGGCATTGTTGTTTAAACAAAAAGACAACTTGGATTAATAGGTTAACAATGGGAAAGGGCGTAGTAATAAGGCATCTAGAGTTGTATGTACGTGGATATAGAGTACGTTGACATGCACGTGTGGGGCTTGTTAGGTGTACGTACCCATATGGCAGATGTGTGACAGTGTCAACTGAATGTGTACTTGTACATGAGACTTTTGTCTCTTGGAGGTGATTGCAATACATCCATCTAAAGTTCATTGTTCATGTTTAGTTGATGTGAATGCCATCCCAGAAGCCAAAACTCACACACAATCCACGAAGATGTTACGAGTGTGTTCGCTGTGCTAGACATGATATCACAAGACTTATTGTTCCCAGTTCATTACGTAGCCTATTCACTCTAGTATTGAACTTATTTCCAAATTCAGGTTTCTAACAGATGACAACGCACCGAGCCACAGGGTATGCCGTTAGGATGGTCGGGCGTGTAGCAACGCCCGAAGATTCCTTGCCCAGAATTGGGAGAGGCGCATGTATGGAGGTTTGTTAGGAATGGGTGGGAGTATAGGGATGGTAGAGGAGGAGGGCGCGGAATGTGTGAATATACCTACGTCTACAAAAGAAACAGCTGCAAAGGCTAGCACGCTGAAACTAAGGAATAGCTTCATAAATTTGATTATGCCACATTCATAATGTAGACCATCATTTTTGCAGGAAGATATAATTGAAGTCTCGTAATGCTACATACCACTATACCCTTGAGGTAACATATATATATATATATATTCAGCACCCAGAGCTACATAGGATAGAAGCGGCAGCAATATGTAGATATGTGTTACTATATCGTACGATGGAGCGTAACGGATGATGATCGGATATACTATGTGCTTTACTATATACGTACGTACTACAAATGACCTTACGCTGATAGCCGGTAAACGATACCGGAGAGGGATATGGCTTTGGCTTTATATCATTCTAGCTACTCTGACATTTCACTATGCCTTGTCTATCTGCTCTTTCTTCTCTTTGATACAAGGAAAAGTCCTTCCTTCGTCTACTCTTTATTGATACCTCTTCACGTGATTTATTGCTAGTTAAAGAGTGATATTCCCACAATAACATCCTAGCATCAATGGAATGAACAGTAGCAGACCATACAAGCGGGGTAAACCACTGGCGATCAGCAACGGCTATCGGATCGCATAGTAGGTCTTGGCAACTCTGCTACTCGATCCCATCGCACGATAACCAGCCACTACTTCACCACTAGACGTGAAACACATCAAGACCTGTTAATCCCAAATTGGCAATTTTCCAAAACATCCATGTTCTCGTCAAAAACCCAGCAAATGAGTCAGGTCTGACGTAACCCACTCCCCACGCTCGGCGCCTTCACAATGACATCATAGCATCAGCAAAACAATTCCCCAGCTCCACCCACACTCACGCGCGATCAAACGCTCTCTGTGCCGATGATCCGAAGTCTCAGTATAGAGTGAAAGTTGATGACGAATGATGCGTAGCTTGTTTTGATAGCAGATGACAAGGCCATGAGCTGCACTGTTATCTGGAGCGTTGGCACCGCTACTTTGACACTTTTGTTTTTCGCCGCGTGAGGTTTTCCCATTGTCAGCACCATGAGGTTTCGCGATAGAAAGCACCACCAATACAAGGATGATGATGACGAGAAGCCGCCGGAGCATGTAGGCCTCCGTGATCGACTTGCTCACTTCACATGGTGTGTTTGACGCAGAAAAGAAAAGGCGCTTCAGAATACAAGCTAACAAGACAATAGGCCATGGTTCGCGTGCACCATGTCTACAGGATCCCTTGCTGTGGTACTAGGAAATACACCGAACACATTTACCGGGTTACAAACAATCGGCAAAGTTGTCTTTATCCTCGATCTGGTCCTCTTCGTCCTTTTCAGCCTATCCATGCTCACCCGTTTTCTACTCGTTCCTCGGAAACTCCCCGGGTCCCTCCATCATCCGGTCGAAGGTCTCTTCTTCGGCACGTACTGGGTGTCCCTCGCGCTGATCCTGAATTGCACGTACATCTACGGTGGCTCGGCGACTGGACCGTGGCTGACTAAGGGACTCGAAGTTACGTACTGGATGTACTGTGCTGCAGCGTTTCTTGTCGGGCTTTTACAGTATTCCATGTTTTTCCGTCTCGAGCGGCTTAATGTTGCTGATGCTGTCCCTGCCTGGATCTTTCCTATTTACCCTCTGCTTGTAGTGGGAACGCTGGCTGGGACTATATTGCCAGGACAGCCCCCGGGCGCGAGCTGGAAGATTTTCGTAGGCGCCATCATGTTTAAGGGGCTTGCGTGGTTGGTTTCATTCTTGCTGTATGGTCTTTATATGCAACGTCTTATGACGCATGCTTTGCCATCTCCATCTACTAGGCCGGGCATGTTTGTTTCTGTTGGCCCAGCAGGTAAGTCTCTACTCTCCTTGAAGATAGTTCACCGTCCTCGTGCTAACATCTGTAGGCTACACTGCTGCCGGACTCCTTTCGCTCGCGAATCAAGCACCAAATCAAGTCCCAGCAAACTATTTGACAACTATTTCTGTTCCTGACGGCGAAATTCTGCGCATAATCGGAATTGTCGCTGGTCTTTTCATTATACTGTTCGCCTACTGGTTCTTCCTCGTTACCACCATCGCCGTCATAGTAGGAGCTCGCAAAATGTCTTTCACGCTCAACTGGTGGGCTTTTATTTTTCCAAATGCCGGACTCACGCTCGCGACGATACAAGCAGGGAAGGTGCTAAGAAGTGAAGCTATTAATGGTGTGGCGAGCGCACTGACTCTATTGCTTGTGATCATGTGGCTCATCACAGCCGTATTCTGTGTTCGCGCACTGTTCCTCGGACAGATCATGTGGCCCGGGAAGGACGAGGATAAAACTATGGCTGATGTTCCTTGGGGCTGGAAGGGTAATAAGGGGGATGCTGGAGCTAGCAAGGTTAGGCCAGCTAGACTTGATGATGATGTCTAGTTTTGGATATATGAGCGTGGTATTAGCGAGGAGTATAGGCGCTTCAAATATTTAGGAACATCATGCTTTGTCATTATTATGGGATTGTCTTTGATGCACTTAGCATTTTTTGTACTCCACGCCCGATTAGAGCGGAGATTGATTTTAGCGGATTCTACAGTATCTGTTTCATGACGTAAGATTTGATTACGAGGCTCCAGTGAAGGACTGAAGTCCTAGTAGCAATGCATTGCTCTTATCACAACTTTGTATCGGGAGCATGACATTAGAATATTTGAACAAAACAAACATCACTTTAACTAGGCAAACTTTCTTACGGATACTCCCGCCTCACACCCGCTGTTAGCACTGAAGCATAAGCAACGGTCAACACAAAATCAAAGTCAATTCAACTTGGGTATGACGTAATCACGTCCTTCCCCGCAAACCATGTCAACACTGGCTCATAGTACATTCTTACTTTGTCAAAGCCCATGTTCAGAACCCAGCCTTATCTTGCTCCTCTCTCGTGCTAACTAAGAATTATCAGAAAGTTTGGTCGCGCTAGTTACCCTGTTTCTTGCTGGCGCCGTCAACGTACCGCTCCTGGAAAAGCAAATATACGGTTGTTGTTGTATCATATGATCTGAAGTTGTACCTGGTGTTGTGAAGGTCATTCGGGATGTGTTATGTTGGTTCGGGCGTACTCGGTACCGCAGAATAGAGTATGATTGAATGTTCATGCCTTGATGAAAGGGGAGCGTTGGCGAAGGTTCTTGGATGCGTTTCTTGGCATATATAGATATTAGATTAGGTTCTCGGTGGTATTACGTGTACGGAAGGTCGAGGCATGCGTGTTCGATAGCCGTTGATTAGAGTTGACGTGGGTTGAGTTGAGATCGTGATTCAATAGACAGTGAATGGAATATAACCGTTTCAAAATGCTCGATGAAAACTTTTGTCTCAAGAGGAAAAATGTTCCGTGCTTCTTGGCTCTTCTGCAACTATAAACGAGGCTCTGATGTAGAGTGGCAAAGGCCAAACGCCACAATCGATGGCTCTCACGCCCCAACCGTGCACAACAATAAACTATCACGGAGCCAAAAGGGTCTCGGTACCCTCTACACGAGTCGTAGAACAGTATGCAGCTGAAAAAGCATCACCTCTTGTACGGACGGCTAGTCTACTTGGGTTAATATACTACCTACGTGTTATTAGCAATCGCCACGGCCATCGCGAGCTGTGAATAGAATCGTATCGAAGCTCTCGG
The DNA here is from genome assembly GCA_002286855.1 of Bipolaris cookei. Classification (NCBI taxonomy): domain Eukaryota; kingdom Fungi; phylum Ascomycota; class Dothideomycetes; order Pleosporales; family Pleosporaceae; genus Bipolaris; species Bipolaris cookei. The sequence continues at coordinate 149,532 of NRSV01000009.1, forward strand.
CGCATTTCTCGGCCCCGCCTCAAAATGCCCAGGAGCATACAAGCCAAGCCAAACCCCACAACCGTCATCGTGAACTGTAGGTCCATCTCCACCATGACCGATTACAACAGTTTGTTCACTTCTTCTTTTTTTTGCCTATCTCAGTAAATCAGGCATCTCTATCCAAACACCGTCGTCCACATGTTACACTCTTGCCAACCGAAAAGCATCTGACTCATCTCGGTCTTTTGTACACTCGCAAAGTCCGAACATGAAACCGCACTGACCCATGCGGCCCAACACTTGTTCGCTAAATCTAGACACTCTATCACGAACTCTGTTTTTTTTTTGGTGAAATGTCGATCCTTAACCCTCCGGGGGGCCGAGAAAAGCCTCGTATTAGGCACGACAAGGCAACATCGCAGGACTGGTATTCTGCCTATCCCATATGGCGCAATCCAGCCAGGCAGAGAAAGCAGTGATGATGATGGGTTTTCCTGCCCAGGCTCTTAGCTGGCGGTAGGCAAGAAGGTCTAGGCCTGCGGACGCTGCGACGTGAGCGGCGCTAAAATCACGAGGACTAGGCGCCTGGGCTTGGCCTTGGGTTTGCTGGCGGAAAACGGACGAGAGAGAGACAGGGCGATATTATGGGCTTTTGGCAGTGGGATGTACGGTATTGGCATGGGCATGGGGGTGCGGAGCCTTGAACGACGTACCGCGCGCATGAACCACATATCGCCGTGGGCCGGACGCAATAAGTCGGCACACCTCAGCTGCATCGGGGAGACTTGCCACGCGTTGTGCAGGTGCGACGCCGAATCAGCGCTGCTAGGCGGAGGAGACGGAGATAGTGCCCCGCTACCCTTGGTGGGGATGGGGCCGCTGATTGGCTGTAACTGGGACCGGGTGGGTAATGCGGTGCTTGGATTGTCGGGGATAGGGTTTTGGGTTGGTGTGGGCTACATGGGTGGAGCTTGGGGTGGTGTGTGAGTGGCATCGTTGAGAGAGTGATAGGGCCTCTGTTTTGGCTGGGGTGGTCTGAGAGTTTGGAGTATATAGATGGGTGCTTGTCCCTCACCTACATGACTTGAAAGCCAGAACATCGTGAACTTCATACTCAATATCATCTTCGATTCATTCAAAAAGTAATATATATATACTACTTACTACTCGACCATCACCTCCTTCTACTACTACTACTACTACTACTACTACAACATCAACACTACCATCAACACCATGTCTTCTCCAGCACCTCAATACGTCTACGTTCCCAACCTCGTTGGAGGACAAATGCTCCGCCTCCCCATTGAAGACCTCTCCTCCGACAGCGAGTCCACCATCTCCCAACAACCCATTGCCAGCCCAACCCTCTCCTCACGATACACTCGCGACTCGTCCCCTTCGCCAAGCGTCGAGAGCGTCGAGTCCGAGGAGTGATGAGCTCATCACCCGTCCCACGTGGGGAGTAGAGAGACACAGACACAAGAGGCCGAGAATGACGACAAGGGCCTGCAGCCCAACCCACAAAGACCAAGACGGCATAAACTGAAACTAGCGAGCGGAGAGGAAGGAGGACCCTTTTTGCCAAGTCCCTTCACGATGGAGAAAGAAAAACTACCTCCGAGTCAGTAAATTACGCCCACGGGAGAGAGGAAAAAAGAGGAATGACATCATTTTCTGTCATTTCTTCTCCTCTCTTTGTACGACAACCCAACCCTTTACCTAACCCAATGCAACCCAACGCAACACAATGCACGCACGCACGCACTCCTTTTCTCTTTCGTCAATTTCAACCAGAAAAGAAGACTGTGCTCGTTTTTTTCCCCCGGTTCTTGTCGGCCCGACAAAACGGATGGAGATGGCCACGTGGACGTGGGTGTGTATGTGTGTGATAAGGGTATTTCGGGTATTGTCTTAGGGGAAAACAAAAGGTCGGCTTTTTTTTTTAAACCACATACCAAACTGCCTTTTTTCGGTTCATCATTTTTTTCTTTCGCTCCTTCTTTTCTTTCTTGGTGGTTAGATCGGGCTTGGCTTGCATAATGGGAATGCACGGAAGCAGGAGAGGAAGCTTGGCCTCGGTTAGAGAGCGGAGGGGGCATGGGACGATCGCTACATTGTTGGGGAAACAGAGCACACGGGCTACTTTCAACCCTCCTCCCCCTCCTCTCTTGGCTGACCCTGCTGCGGGGATCTTTTGTTCTTTTTTTTTTGGATGTTTTTGTTCTTTTTTAATGCTTCGCTTACCAATAGTAAGCTGATTCATCAGGCAATTGCTTTGGGGGATGACGCAGAAGCATTAGTTGGGCCGCCAAAAGTTGACCGAGATAGTAACAATTTTAATAGTAGTATTAATGCACACATGTCGTGGTATCCTTTGATTTGTTTAGGAGGTTTGTGCGCAACATGTCTTGTGACAGGTAAGCTTGGTCCTTGCGGCGTGAGAGAGAGTGAACCGTGCATAGATTATATGGATATGTATGGGTAGGGTTCGGGCCTGTAGAGTTCGGATACACGGATGCACCGTCATGCGTGAGGCAGCAAAAAAAACAAAACAAAAGGTTGCCTGAGGAGTCTGGATCTCTTGCTTTTCGTTTACCAGCTTACGGGACGAACTAGTAGTGTATCATGTGATGCAAAAACGGTGATGACGATGTGCGTACAATAGGTTCCACCATCTAGCATATCACAATTCTGCATGTCTGTGTGATGCGTTGCCAAAACTGTAATGTTCAGTAAGAGTCAGTCAAGTTGGGCCACGTAGACCTCGCACGCACGGTTACTATGCCTATCCAGGCTTTTGTTTTTTATTCCTATATATCTCCACGTGCGTTTGGGCATCTTACACAAATGCAACTCTTTGCTGTACTGCACACTGCATCTTTTTTGCATCCGCACGCGAAATGCCAAGATTGTGGAGTGTAGTACTATCGGCACCGATGCCCAAACCCTGATGTCTCTGATGCCGAGGCTGGATGACGCCTGACTACACGATGTATGGTCCATGCTTCATTGTTTTTTGGCAGGAACTACTATCTGAGCGGTGTGGGCGTTACCAGGGATAAGAGGCTAGAACCTCTACTCTATAGTGATTGATTTGTCAAGAAGTAGATATGATACTAGCGTCACAATATGAGAATATTGGGCAGTACTTGGCTCTTGGGATCGTGAGTGTATGCATGTAAACTTACCGATGGAACAGGGTGATGGCGAGAAAAAAGAAAGATATAACTTCATCACAAGATGAGGCGAACCTAGGACACGGGTGAGACAGCTTTAGATGTATTTTTTTTTTGAAGAACTCCGAGCCAATCGATCCGGTGAGCGACGGTACTGAAGAGCCCGCATACACCAAGCACTGCACCTCATCGTTGTGGAGTGATCGTTTTCTCGATCGTGCATTGAATTTATGTGCTCTGCTGCTTGGCTATTCACAAGAGATACTTGATCCCCCGTATTCACAGTGGACCCGTTAGACAGTGTCAAACAGCAAATTCGCCATCTCTGAGTAGAACTCGGAGAGAGCGCTGTGATCTCTGCAAAGTATACGGAGACATTTATCTATTAGAATGTTACGTTCCATGAGAATGCACCTGTAGTCAGAAACTATAGATATGAGTGTGCTCAAGTATAGCGAGGGTGTAGAGTGATGTTCAACATGAAGTGCCACTCGCTTCGGACATACAAGTACAGTACATAAGGTGTGAATCACATCTCACAGCAAAGCAGTTCATACTGCTTCATGCTTTTCACTTCTACGCCTTCGGCCCTGCTATGAGAACAACCCATGTGTAGAACCAGAATGGCAGTGTGAATGAAGCAAGCAATGTGAATATAACAAACTTGAACATGTACTGGCAAGCAAACTACACCGTGTAGACATTATCAGGGAGTTGCTACAAGAAAATCATACAACCCACATGTTTCTACAGTATCTAAACACCTACCAAAGCTGCACTTGATCCACAGTTTCCTTGAAATCAATCAAATAGCCAAGACTCCCAAAACACCATCTTTCACAATGATCATTCTTGATATTCCAATCTACTACCAAAACTCCGGCTGGCTCTCATTACCCCTACACCCCACGCTACCATACAACAACAACCCAATACATCGCTCTAACCCCCTTCAACTGACCCTACCATAACCGCTCAAAACGACACCATAGCCAAAGGCGCCACCGCATGGGGCTGGCACATCTACAATGTCGATATGACTTCCCCTAAAATGACAAAATGGTGGGCTCAGTACGAAACCGCAGCAAAGCGCGAGTCATGGGACGACGATATATGGTGAATTTGGTAGAGAGAGCATGGCGTTAGGATCGCGGAGGAAGACACGAAAAGGAACGTCGGCGACAAGGAGAGCGCGAGCAAGATGAGTGCACTGATCCGGGGGGGGGGGAGGGGGTGAAGAAGATTGGACAGTGGGCTAAGAACTCGAGACAGGCGGTGGAGGTGGAAATGCGACAGGTTGAGGATCGTAAGAAGCGGCTGTGGGAGGAAGCGCGGGAGATGAGACGGTTTGAGAATGCCTAGGCGGGTCGCAATGCTTCTAAGGTTTCGCTGCCGGGGTTGTTTATGATAAGGCTTGAGCTATCGAGAGGCGGTTCAGCGCAGAAGGTATATCAGCCGTTTGTACTTTCTGCAACTCCACGAACGTATTGAAGGTAGATTGTTCCGATTTAAACAAAGCCATTTGATCCCTGCAAATTCCGGTCATATTCGTCTTCACCTATTCCCGCGCCGCTCCTTCAGTGCACCCATGTATGTCCTCCTTCTCTATCCCTCTATTTTCGCTTATTTTGCTCTTCTCACTCTTAATTCGCTTCGTCTCCTCTACTCCACTTGTTAGATTCCGATGCGAGACTCTGACTTCCCACTCCCCTTGCTCACACCACCGCACCTGTCCCAGCTTCTCTGCAAACGCTACACTGCGATGATGGCCACTCCCACAGAGACATCCTACCCTCACAATAGCCGTCTCTCCTGCCCGAAGAGCCCTCATGTCTTCAACCTCCATAAGACGTCTAATGTCGCTTTCAGCCCGTGTAACCATATTGCTAAACGAGCTCCGGCTCATGAGCTCTTCTTGCAAAATGGCATCGAGCCCTGTACATGTTTTGCGGAGTTCTTCAGATGGGTTGTTGGTTATGCGGCAGTCGTATTCAAGATCGGGTGTCGGATTTGGTGGAGTGAAGCGGTCATAAGACGTAATCTCGAGGACGGGCCGTTTCAGTTCCGGCTGGGACAGCTTTGAACTAATGAGATTTTGTTTTGATGAGGGTATTTCCTCTTCAGTAGGAGGTACTAAGCGGATATCCTTTACTTTTGAGGCAATGTCTGATATTATTGTCATGTTGTACGGGAGGTCGGGAAAGTGGCGCTTGTGTGTGTGTGTGTGTGTGTGTGTGAGTGTGTATGTGTGTATGTGTGTATGTGTGTGGAAGTGGGACTTATCAGTTGATAGGTGCTTGCTGGCCTGGGAGACCAACATATATTCTTTCCGATCTGTATGACCTCCGCAACCCGACTGGTCCAAAACACATTCCTTTCTGGTAATGCTAGTTTGGATAGGAAGCCGGCTTACCATCATGTGAGCTACAACCATAGAAGCCCTGAAGTTTCGTTGGCGCATGACGTCGGGCCCCATGTAAAACGCGTCATCATATAAGAACATTGCATATTATTTATCCATCAAAGAATTGTTGCTGAATCTTCCTCGAATGGAGGGTAGAAATTTAATTTCGCAATACTGCGGCCAACGCTTCGAACCACGGGCGTTCTTTGAGTATCAATGCGCTTTAGTTCTCTCACTTGTTCGAGGATTCTTCAATTTTCGGCTTACTCTGTACAACCTTCTCTTCAAACCGACTTCTGGCAAGCTCCCCGAACTTCTATGACTATCACTAGCTAAGAATATGTGAGGGTTTTTAAGAATTTTCGACGCGTCTTTAATTTCTTCACCCAACACCCAATCAGGTCCGATAACATCACCAGAGACGTGGGCTGAGTGTGGAATATTTTCATGGCCCTTGATAGATTGGGCAGGCCTTGGAACTTAATCTTCAGTCACTGGCTCGTGTCGTGTCTTGCGATTGTCAACTGGACTAATAGAACGAGAAGCGTGTGTTTCTGAAGTGTAGTCACTAGCGCTCCATCACCCTGCAGAAGAGGTCACCTCTGCCTCCGAGTGCAACGCATGTTGCTGCTTCTCTTGAGACGTGGATTGCATTGACCGTAGATTAAATTCGATTTCATCGACCACGCGAGCCCTACGAACAGGATTTGCTCCAGGTGGCGTTTCTGGTGACGTATTAGACGTGGCGAGTGATCTCAAGGTGTGCTCAACACTGAACGCTAAATACGGTCTTACAGCTTAAGGTTGAAAATCTGCCGCAGATTCCTCATCCGAATCTAAGTGAACCCGTGTGAGAACTGGTGCCTTTATTCAGTAGTTTTTGTCATAAGCCTCGGCTAGAAGAGTGACCGTGATCGGAATTGTAATGGTGAAGTCTTGCGCTGACGAAGTAGGCGGCATCTTCCTTGGTCTCTCACGTGCTCTTTGAGAGAAGAGGGGAGAGGGAACTGCTGTAGAATTACCGTCGGACTGAGGCGAATCAGTCTCCAGTGCTTCACATGGAGTTGTCGGGCATTTGACCAGACTCGCTGCTGGTGATGGGCCCGGCTCGATAACAAATGTCTTCTTAACAGGGGTCTTTGGGGTTGAGGGCAAAGGAGTAGACGACTTTTAATAGTATTCAATCAGCTGTGAAACTCTGTTCGCTTTCTGATGAGGAGGAGGCATCTGGTGGGGGCTGGCTGGGGGGTTACTCATGTCTGGGGTAAGATCGGAAAACAAAGTAACTGAGAAAGTTACAAAGTGCGGATGCTGTAGAATCCACTGAGAATATGAACGCAGCAAAAACTCCCGTGATTGATCTTGCGGAATCATCGTGGCAGAAATATAAGAAAGCTCGAGTGCACTACATACGACCAGTAATGCATTTGCTTGTTATGAGGGCGGGGATGACCCATGGTTGAGTGAAAGCTGTTCCACGGCTCGGAAAACCCCTGCGATCGTATTGCACACCTCATATGTGATTGATTCGTGCCCATACACCTTAAATTAAGATGGTTTTGTTAAAAAAGACATCGCAAGTGTCATTACACGTGACCACTGCGATGACTTTAGCCACTGTAGTAGGTCACCCTTACTTTGACTTCGCGTACCACTCCAACTGTCAACTCCGGAATATTTTGAGGCAAGCACGGCAATTGTTCGTCAAACACCGACTTTGTTTTATCCCCACAGTACCCTGCAAATAGTGCAAGGAATGGTTCCGATTCGCAGTTCTATCTGAAGGTCTTCAGAAGATCGATGTGAATGCTTGGGTATTTTTATGTGGCTTTCATACGGCAAGGCTGTGGATGAGATACAGCATAACTTGATCAAGTTTGGTGGCAGCTGCGTAAGCTGGTCATCGGTGCTTGTACTCATACTCTTGCCAATTTGCATATCATGCAGTAATGTGAAAAGACTTACCAGAAATCAGGGCAGAGGAAAAGCTAGTAACAGCTTTGTTAGATCAAAGACTGGACAGTTCATAGAGTACCGGGTTGTGATGCACACAAATGATTGCATGCAACGAAAGTGGCCATCGTAAATGATTAGCTTTCATGGACTGATATGTTCGTAACTGGCGAAATTATTCCGAGAAGGCCCTGGTAATGTATACACAAACAGGGAATGAGTTCAGTGGTGTTTGTCACCCAAGCATTTTTGGATAAAATCTGGGGAAGCCATGGTCGGAGTTAATCCTCTGGTCTTGGCGAATGACTCAATCGCCGACGACCCCTCCCTACAAAATATCCAAAAGTCTACGAAATAGCAGCACACCCACATTTTACCGCCAAAATGAGTGCAGAACCCGCGGTCAAGACGAAGCCCGACTTCGACATTGTCGCAACCTATCGCCGCATCCTAGAAGATGATCCCGAACTTACTATGCCCGTCGCGGCCATCGAGGCGCTCGTTGAAGCAATCGCACAAAGTTCCGTGTCAACCGTCGCCGAGACTCTCGATCTTCTCGAACGCCACACTGCCGCGCTAAAGGCTTCAATCGCAAACCCCATCTCCCTCTCTGCCGGCACCGACCTCTTCCAGCGCTATCTTATTACCACCCTCAACCGTCCCGCCAGCCTGAATCTGGGCCCAGAAGACGATTTTCGCGCGATACGAAACCACTTGCTCTCTAACGGAAAGCTGTTCGTAGACAGGGCAAAGCAGAGCAGAGAGAAGATAGCCAGTTTTGGCAAGCACTTCATCCGGGACGGTGGCACTGTTCTTACAAACGGTGGCTCGCGAGTGGTGGGTGCGCTGTTGAGAAGGGCGGCCGAATCAAGTACTCTCCGCTTCAAGGTCATATATGTCCTGCCATCTGAAAGCTCGCTCGATTCAAAGGAGGGATTGCAGACGGTTGCCGATCTCCGAGAACACAATGTACCGGTGGCCACGATCCCAGACTCAGCAGTTGCATACTCGTTGGGCAAGGTCGACATGATCATTGTGGGCGCTGAAGGTGTTGTAGAAAACGGCGGAATAATATCGCGCATGGGAACATACCAGTTGGGCGTGCTGGCCAAGAGCAAGGGAAAGCCATTCTACGTCGTGGCCGAGAGCCACAAGTTCGTCAGGCTCTACCCGCTGAGCCAGTTCGATTTGCCAATCGAGCAGAAAGTCTTGGACTTCAAGGTGGCCGAGGAAAACAAGGCAGAACAAAATATCAAGGGTGAACAAGAGCAGCGTAATGTCTTCGACGAGGCCATTGCTGACATGACCGCAAAACAAGGCTCGACAGTCGCTCCGCTTGCCGCACATGATGCCGTTGATTTCACTGTGGGTTTCGCATCGTGCAGTTCATACGTGATGTACTAACCCAAAAACAGCCTCCAGATCTGATCTCTGGAATCATCACCGAGTCCGGTGTCCTCACTCCATCTGCAGTCTCGGAGGAGCTGATCAAGATATGGTTCTGAGCCCTCTCTGAGCACCAAACTCCTCACACGCTCCGAATATATCTACTCAGCTGATTCATACGCCAAGCCCAACGGCAGAGTGAAAGTTACTCACGTTAGTGTTAGGAACTACCTCGATGTGGAAATCTTCACTTCGCGCACTTAGCGTCCCCGGCACGACTAACGCAGCACATGACGAGGCAAATTACCATGTATCAGAAAACAGGGTGAATGCCGAGACCACTTCCGCGGTCCTGGGGCGGTTTGTGTATTGGTTAATCTGGATCGCCATTCAGCAACAGGCTGTTAACGACAAAACATTATTCTGTACAAAGTGGCAGTGGCTTATGATACCCAATAGGAATACCTAATAGAACCAATTTGGTATTTCTTGGTTTCCAAGAAGAAGAACACTTCAAGATGAGAAGTATCGTTTTATTCCACCTATGCTACACGTAAATCTATGATCCTGCTATCACCAATAGCCTCTACACCACATCAGCGCGATTACCTGGCCTCCAGGATACCCAAAGCCTTGACCGGAATGGTCTATGCATTTCCAGAATGGTGAAGAAGTGCGAGTGAAACCAGTGCATATGACCGCATGTAGCTGGACCCCCCGAGTGCACAAACTCGATGCGCACACTCACTATAAAATTACTCCAGTAGTACTGATACTCCTTTGCTTTCCAACTCAATCAACTCTCGCCATGCCTTCACACTACTCAACCCGCTTTGCCAAACCAAAGGCTCACGCCAAGCAGCCCTGTACCCCAACCACCTCTCTCTTCTTCCACAAAAACGACACAAAACCCAAATCAACAACCAAGAAACCAAAAGACACTCACAAAACCCCAAGTCTCGTATCCCGCTACTTATCCTCCCCCCGCGTCAGCTCCATCCTACATCCAACACACAAACCCCACCCCATGTCTCTCCTCGAGCCACAAGACTACTCTACGGGGACCCACCGCTCTTCCCATAAAAATACGCGCGGCGCTTGTAGTAGTACGGGGCAACTGGAGTGGTACGTAACGTACTGCGCTATAATGGACCAGGAAGAAAAGAGGGTGAAGAGAGTGCGCCGGGAGGAGGATAGAGCGTGGGAGAAGTCGGAGAGGAGGGAGAAGGAAAAACATGCGAGGGACAAGTTGGGACAGGAGGGTGTATTTGCAGATGTGTTTGTGTTGTTGGGGTAAGGGTGAATGGATAGTCATGTTGATTACGTGCTGAATTGAAACCGATACGATGGAAGCGGGAGATACGCATACATGAGAGGGGTATAGAGCATGTGGGGTGGCATTGTAGAAGCAGGAGGCAGATGGATAAATGGACATCATTCAGTCATGAACGGTTCTTTTCTCTTTTATGTCTATGTATGTCTCAAAATCTTACTTTTTTAGATGCAAGTGCCTAAGCGTGGTGTGGAATCGTGGGTATCGCTGAAAAAAAGAGGAAGAGGGATGAAATTGAAGGTGCGTGTTAGACGGATTTACAAGGCCCATCCGGCCTTCTTCTTGGCGGCCTTTGTTGTTATTGTAGGGCCGGATTGTGGAGGTGGTTTAATGTCGTTGAGATCTGGTAAGGGGTCGTTGTCTCTGATCTCGAGGATCGTCATTTGAGAAGCGATTGTTGTGGATGCATGCTGCTCGCCGTCATCTTTTGATTCGGCTTCAGCAGGAATATCGTCACCAACTGATCCACCTTCATTGCCATTGTAGTCTTCAGCCTCTCCGTAGTCATCCTCAAGGCCAGTTCCATCCTTATCTTCGTCACCAGGCTCGTTACCATCAGCACCTGACTCAGCGTTTGCAGCGTCGCCGTCAATACCATGCTCCTTCATGTAAACCTCTAATTCCTTTGCCATCTTCTTGCTGAAACCAGAAGCCTGCACTTCGACATCCAGCCTCTTGACCAGCTTCTTTATCGCATCCTTGAAGAACGGGCCGGGCTCGTCACTTGTGAAGCCAAAACGACGATCGAAGAAGCGCTTTATGCAGGCAACGTCGCGGTCAAAGTAGTATTCAGCATTGGCGTGATCGATGGAAACCATTTGCGGGAAATCGATAAGCGTAGGTACTAGGGTCACGTTGCCGTCCTTTTCTGTGCGTTCTTCGATAAGGATGTTGAATTCGTTGAAGTCTCCGTGGATCAGACCATATTGTGCAAGACGGATAATGAGGGCGAGAAGTTCAGCGTATAGAGGTGCAGGGTTGCCGACCTTGGAGATCTGGCGCATGGGAAAGGCATCAATGAGGCTCATGACGACGGTGTGCCTGTTCTGGCCGACGGGCTCAGGAACTGGAAAGCCCTCGGCTCGCAACGCCTTCATGAACTCAAATTCTTTCAGGGCGGCGAGACGCGACATGTACATCCATGAGCCACCTTGCCGATTCCGCAGATAGTCACGGTTCGCTTTGACTGTGCGGAAGGATATGCGGCCTAGACGATGGATCTTAAGAACCAGCTGCTTGCCCGTCTCGGAGGCGCACACAATAATATCCGACTCCTTGCCTATGCCAATCTGGTTGCCAACCGAGTAGACGGTAACGGCCTTCTGGTGGGTGTGTAGGGCGAGGTAGTCGAGGCCGCCGTACGTCAGGCGGTAGCCGTCGTATTTGGCATTGCGGACTTTTGCGATGAGGCCGATTTTAGCCAAGTTGGAGATGCAGCGATGAACGCCGGTGCCTGAGCGGAGGGCTGCGATCTGGGAAATCAAAGGCGTGGGCACAATCTCATGGTTTCGACTGCCCATTTCTGTCTGTCATGGTCTTGATCAGCGTTAGTCCCCCCACCATAGACACAGACGAAGACACGGGCTGCGGGCGCATACCGCAGTCAGGACGCGCCAGTCATCGGCGGTCAGGTAGCGAATGTTCTTGACATTGAGCTTCATGGCAGGCGTATTCCGACGGCGGTCCGGGTGAGGGTGAAGGAGATTGCTGGGGTTAAGGTGAGTGGAAGAATATAATTTTTGGATGGTTCCAAGGCGAGAGAGGGTCTGAGCGCCCGCTGCCGCCGCCGCCGTCGCCGCAGCTCATCATCGGCGGACGGTGCTTGGCCCTAGCGCGGCGGAAGTGGTACGCGAACGCAAGAGCTGCCTCGTTGACATCAATCCGCCCATTATCACTCCCCTCACCAGCCTTAAAGCTGCTCCTGTTTCATTCGAGTGGCGCATATAAATTTCCCATAACCAAACGCAGCCCCCTCATTACCGGCCGTCGACGCCGCTATCTCCCCGCACAATAGACATAGTTCGCCGCCGGTGGTAGCGACATATCGTAATCAACATGGCCAAGGACGACGACAAGAAGCCCACGGCTGCCGACAAGGGCAAGGGCAAGGCGCCGGCTGCAAACGATGCAGACAAGAGCAAGGACGCAAAGCCCGATGCAGAGGACAAGAAAGGCGGCGTGGCGACGACTGGCGGTATGTTTGGCCTGCAATCAAGCTGAGATGGTAGCTATCTCGGTGATTATATACTGACAGTCAACGGCAGAGGAGCTTAGCGAGGAAGACCAACAGCTCAAGAGCGACCTGGACATGCTTGCAGACCGGATACTGGTATGTGATGCTATCTCTCCCATGCTCCCCGCAGCATGCGCTGACCTTGTGCCTCTCCCAGGGATCCGACACCAGCCTGTATAAGCCTGCACTCGACCAAATCAAGGAATTCATCAAGACATCGACGAGCTCCATGACGGCCGTACCCAAGCCGCTCAAGTTCCTCCGACCACACTACGAGAGCCTAGAGAAGGCCTACGCATCATGGCCAGCCGGCGAGAACAAGGTATGTTGATGTGGCTGTTCAAGAGCACGAGACAGGGCTAATTGGAGAAAAAGCAATCGTTTGCCGACATGATGTCCGTTCTGGGAATGACATACTCCGACGAGGAGCGCCTGGACTGCCTCAAGTACCGCCTCGAAGCCCCCTCCACAGATCTCGGCTCATGGGGCCACGAGTACATGCGCCACCTTGCGCTTGAAATTGGCTCCGAATACCAGAACCGCCTCAATGACGACAAATCCACCGATGATGTGACCGACCTCGCCTCGACCCTCGTCCCCTTCTTCCTTAAGCACAACGCCGAGGCCGATGCTGTCGATATCCTGTCTGAGCTCGAGATGATTGACCAAATTGAGCAATATGTTGACGAAAACACATACTCGAGGGTAGCGCTCTACATGGTCAGGTATGAACTTTTCAAGGTGTAACGTTGCGAACTTTACTAACCGTGGTAGCAACGTACCCCTGCTCACATACCCGGACAATGACAAGTTCCTTCGCACGACCTACCGCATCTATGCTAAATACAAGCAGTATACACAGGCCATGGCGATAGCCATACGGTTACACGAGAAGGAACTGATCCAAGAAGCTTTTGATGCCACAAAGGACAAGTCCATTCGCAGGCAAATGGCCTTCCTTTGCGGGCGACAGCGGATATGGTTCGACGTATCCGAGGACGAAGACCCTGAACTGCAGGAGTGTCTTAACAACACACGCTTGCCTGATCACTTCCGCGCGCTTGGCAAAGAGCTAAACATCCTGGACCCCAAGTCTCCCGACGACATTTACAAGACGCATCTCGAGAGCAGCAGGACCGCCGGCCTCACCAACACCGACTCCGCCAGACACAACCTCGCTTCCGCATTTGTCAATGCCTTTGTCAATGCGGGTTATGCTGACGACAAGCTCATGCTGGGTGAGGCTACTAAGACCAGCTGGGTATGGAAGACCAAAGACGAGGGTATGCTCTCTACAACCGCGTCCATGGGTATGCTTATGCTCTGGGATGTGGAAGAGGGTCTTGACAGAATTGACCCCTACACCCAGGTCGAAGAGGACATGGTCAAGGCTGGTGCCATGCTCGCTACTGGTATCTTCAACTCTGGAGTACGAATGGACTCTGATCCCGCCATGGCTCTCCTGGGGGACGAGGACAACATAAATTCCAAGAACAAGAACATTCGTTTGGCTGCCATCATGGGTCTTGGTCTTGCATACGCGGGGTCGAATAAGGAAGACCTCCTCGATGTCCTCTTGCCAGTAGTCAGTGACACCACACTAGACATGCAGCTCTCCGCTATGGCAGCATTGTCTCTTGGAATGATTTTTGTCGGCTCCGCCAATGGAGACGTCACAGACGCCCTGATGAACACTCTTCTGGACGAGGACCGAACCAAGCAACTCAAGGACAAATGGACTCGTTTCATGGCCCTTGGTCTTGCTCTACTCTTCTTTGGCCAACAGGAAGAGGTCGACGTCATTCTGGAAACATTGAAGGCGCTCGACCACCCCATGGCCAAGTCTGCCTCTGTGCTCACTGAGGTGTGTGCGTGGGCAGGTACTGGTGCTGTGCTGAAGATCCAGCAACTGCTACATATCTGCAATGAGCACATTGAGGACGAGAGCGAGGAGAAGAAGGGTGACGAGCTCCTTCAGTCATACGCGGTTATTGGTCTTTCACTAGTCGCCATGGGCGAGGATGTCGGCCAAGAGATGATTCTGCGCACCCTAGGTCACCTGATGCATTACGGCGAGGCTAACATCCGCAAGGCTGTGCCTCTTGCTCTGGGTCTCATCAGCCCTAGCAACCCACAGATGAAGGTCTACGACACCCTTTCGAGATATTCTCACGATAACGACAACGATGTCGCCATCAACGCCATATTTGCCATGGGTCTCTGCGGTGCCGGTACCAACAACGCTCGTCTAGCACAACTTCTACGACAATTAGCCAGTTACTATCACCGCGACCCCAACGCGTTGTTCATGGTTCGCATAGCGCAAGGTCTCTTGCACGCTGGCAAGGGTACACTATCACTCAACCCATTCCACACTGACCGCCAGGTCCTGTCTCGCGTCGCAGCTTCAGGTCTCCTTACCGTCCTTGTGTCTCTCATTGATGCCAAGTCCTTCGTTGCCGGCGACTCACACTACCTTCTCTACTACTTGGCTACCGCGATGTCACCGCGCTTCCTCATTACTCTCGATGAGGAACTCAAGCCACTCATAGTCAACGTGCGCGTTGGTCAAGCAGTAGACATTGTGGGTCAGGCTGGCCGCCCAAAGACCATCACTGGATGGCAAACACAGAGCACACCGGTGCTGCTGGCACACGGCGAGAGAGCGGAACTGGAAGATGAGAAGTACATCAGTCTAACAAATGTACTGGAAGGTGTGGTTATCCTGCGCAAGGTAAGCCAACTCCTTTCAAATCTCTAAATGATGCAAAAATGCTAACGTAAATAATTATAGAACCCAGAGTGGGAAGACTGAGCGACACGATCAAAGCCAAAAAGGAAAAGATCAAAGGAAAGAAACGAAAAAGAAACGCGACATGGTTATTGGCCTGCTTCTGCGTTTTCCTTTTTATCGTTTGTAGAACGTAGGCAGCATTTGTGCACAATCGGCACTTTTGTACATCCTAATAGATTTACGCAGGGGTTTATTGCCCTTCTGCCTTGCATTACATCCTTTTGCATTGTGTATACGTCGTCTTCTTTTTGGAAACTACGGTGATTGAAGGAATTGCACAATAGGAACCAGGTCAGCTGTTGGATATGCATACTAAAGTAGCAAGCACAGATTACTATCTTGCCAAGGCGTATATGTATGTTGCAGCCTGTATAACGTATTCAATATCATCAGCAATCCATCTGACAAACAGTCAAGACTATCATTGACAGCCCCTCAAACAATCAATCTTTGCCCAAGTAATGACAGCAGGGTACGGCCTGACCGTGAAGGCTCATATTCCCACAACTGCAACGAGAGCTGGGTTATGCGCAGTCAAAGAGCACCAAAGTCAGACATGCACCTTCAACAGAAGCCATGGTCAAATCACATAGCGCCAAGAAGATTTATCATACGAAGAACTATCGAAGCTACGACAAATACGATCATAGGAGCCACCCTTATGAATCCTGCCCTCGGCATCGACAAAAACAAAGAGATACTCCGACTAACATCCTAACATCCTTTTGGTTCACTGGCTTGCCCAGATACTAACAAATACTTCTAAAATGTGAAAGAAGAAGCCGCCCAAGCATAGTTATTAGAGAGGAACGCGAGCCTGATTTCGACGAGAAGGATATGTTCCAGGTGCCGAGGTCAAGAACAAAAGTATTAAAAGCCCCACTATGTGAAGATAGAGACCGGAATGGGATTCAGAAATGAATGGCGAAAGCCCAAGCTTTGGACACGGTGCTGCGACGTGACGCGTTGAGATAACGGGTTACAGGCAGCTTGTGCTCATAGTATGTGATCATTGCCAAAGAAGTCTCCAAGAGGATACCACAGTTTGATGCTGATACAGCGGTTGTGAATAATAGTGAGTACGTGAAAGGCGTGTCAACAGCCGACTTGGAAAGATGTACGTTCAATCGTTGCGGCCGGAAAACCGGCTTGGTGAAGCCAACTTGTCATCAGCCTTGACTGGAGTCGCGGGGTTTGTCTTGACTTCACCGTTCTCTGAAGTACCATCGTCGCTCTTGATGGGTCCACCCTGGGGCATGTAGTATACGGAAGACCTGGCAGGGCCTAGTGTAGATGGTACTGGGGGCGACCATGGCTGTCGCTGGCCGCGCATGAACATCTCGAATTCGTTGGCGTGGCCTGGCGAAATCGGGGATGCAGAAAGATAACGGTCAGGCGTTCCCAGCGCCCTGGCCTGAGCAACGCCGACCTCGTACTCTGCAGCGCGGAATACACGGCCTGCAGCAGTTTGTTGCTTCAGCATCTTCTGCTCATGTGTATCTGAGAAGCGGATCTGAATGAGATGCTCCTCGCCACCAGACTTAGACACAGGAGTGTTATTGAACTCCTTGATGACCTGGTCGCAGATGTCGCGAGATTCAAAACTAGCGATGGTCAGTGACGCCCAAGTGTTGACAGAAAGTCTTATGCCTTACCGAGCAAAGCCGACGCCACGGCCAGTGCCGGAGGAGTCACGGAGTATCCTGCTCAAACACACTTTGTGAGGCGCGAATATGGAGGCGAGTTCCTCGTCTCTGTTAGAGATGGAAAAAGAAGAGTGCTGCGGTCACTTACATGCTCATTCATGTTCTTGGGGATGTTGGACACGTAAAGATTGGTATTGCTCTCGTCGGCGAACTTCTTGAGCTTGGAGTAGAAGGATTCCTACAAGAGGTTAGCAAGTTAGGATATGTGCTTGGGCAACCGGAACTTACGCGAGCGAAGCTGACTTCGTATCCAAGATAGTGAAAGCCGCGAATGCAGTCCTCAGCATCCTCGAAGTTATGATATTTAATAAAGCCGAATCTGTATCAACAAGTCAGTAAGTGCAGCGGTATAACGAGCAATAAGTCACTTGCCCTTTGCAAAGATTGGTCTTGAGGTCAATAATGGACTTGGAGCTCTGAATGTCACCAAAGCGCTTGCCCCACATATGAAGCATCTCATCCGTAGTCTCAGGAAGCAGCCCACGGATGTAGACGTTGGTCTCACCAGTCTTGTTCTCTAGGCTACGGTCGAGTGGCTTGTGTGGGGAGCTAGGAGCGGGAATAGCCCGAGGAATAGGTGGATCTTGGTGCACCAGCGCCAACAGATGCGGAGGCAATGTAGGTATGGTTTGCTGCTTCTGTATCGGGGCCATAACCTGGTAGGGATGGGCCAACTGTGATGGGGAAGGGGTAGCACTGCTCAAGTAAAGTGCATTGGGGGAACGGTCCATGATAGCAGTGTTGTTTCCATAACGGTACAGGCCACTGTTACCGTGAGGCGTGCCAGGGTTGTCATTCTCATTGGAAGAGATGGAGTCACGGCGGTGAGTCATGAGCGACGGTATCTCGGCTGATGACATACGAGTCGCCCAAGCAGGTGGGACAGGGCTGTTGTCGATGACGCCTTGGCCATACTGATATGCTGCCTGCTGAACGTACGTGCCAGCATGGCTATACATGCCAGGAGAAGGCGTCATACCGGCCTGATGCTGAGTGCTAGGTATCATCGGATACATGGATCCAATGACATGCTGGTTTGGGACCCAGAGTCCCTGCCCGTTCGAGATTGTGATATCGCCGTAGTCGGAAGAACCGCCTGATAGTGCAGAATTGGCGGACTTGGAGGTACCGGACGATCCATACGAGGCGTGCATACCGAGGGCTGCCATGTTGTTCGTCAGACCTTGCATTCCATTATCACCATGGGGGGACATAGGCAGACCTCGGGGGAGGTATTGGGCAGACCCATGACCTTGATTGCTGAGCATATGCTGACCCTTATATCCGGCAGTAGGAGCCAAGTAGCTCTGCTGACGACCGTTGGCAGCCATTGCAGTGGCTTTGCAAGGGAAATAGATTGGAGACAAAAGAGACAGTTGGTGGAAAAAGTGTTGTTGCGTCCTTGAGCTGCGAGTAGTTCTGGGCAGACTGAGGATGCGGACCTCGGGGGAAGACGAGGTAGAGTCTCAACAACGGGTGCGAACAGGAAGACTGAGATGTAGAGAAGAAGGTTGCTCTGAGTAGAAGGTAAGCATTTATCCCAGTAGAAAAGCTAGGGTGCGACGTAGCGGGACCATATGGTGATGAATGAAAATGAGAGTGGAGGACCTCGTCTAGTGACTCGAGAAGTGCAGGGGAGCTAGTGGACTCGGGACGGTGAAAGTGAAGAGCCACTTGGAATGGTGAAAGGAGCTTACCAGGTCGTAAATTTCAAGCTTTTGCAATGTGCACGGGACCGGTAGTGACTCCAAAGCTGTTGGAAAGTCAGCATCGGTATGATAGGTGATGGCGAGGCGTCAAGGTGTGTTGGGATGGACAGCTGACCGGCGAAAAGCTACAAAGAATGTGGCCACTGATGCGTACTGGTGAGAAAGAGACGAAGAAGAGTGGAGGAGGGAAGAAGAGAAATGGAAGGGCGAAGCCAGATGTGGTACAAGAGGGCGGCGCCCAGGCGTTGCAGAAAGGAAAGAGCCACAGCGGTGTTGTCTTAGTGAACATGGCGGTGCAGACGCAGGTGGAAGCTTCGCCCTTAACATGGAAGCTGCCCAGAAATATGGAGGTAGAGAGCAAGGGGGCTCACCTTCCCAGCAATGCAAATTCCGAAATCAATTGTAACAACAAGACATCCACGTACACAACAACGACGAGGGCACCTGTGTTTCAGCGGCGGCGGATTCCATTTAGATGTCGCACCGGCAAATACCTTAGGGAATACTGTTGAAATATCTATTGCAAATATTGATGTCAAAATCTGGCGGTCATGAAATGTGCGGTCTTCTGTTCCATCTTCTTCACTACGGCGGAATGTTGGTCGAGCTGATCACATGAGGGCGTTACGTCGTGGAGCTGTGCATGACGATGCATTTGGATTCGTGAGAGCAGCACGAAAGCCGTAAAAGTATGTGGTATCAGCCGTTGTGTCTTGCGTGCATCACCACGGACGCAGCCGTCGCCTCCCCGTGTGTAGCAGATAAACGACATGGCGTCTCCCCCCAGCAACAGCCAAGTTTCCCCTAGAAATAACGGCAAATGCAGCCACACCAGCCTTGCAGCAGGGCTGAGAAGTGCTGTGACAGAATCACAACCTCAAGGCTTCATTGCTGACCACTGAATATCTGAACGTTACCAATATATCTCTTTGCTGTCACTCGAGATCCGTTGTACTTCCCTTCCTGGTGCGGATTTGACCTGTCGTTTTGTGACTTGTACACTCCATCCAGCCTTCGGAACCGCACAAAGACCTTTTTCCTATGTTCCTAGACGTGTACGGTTCCTGTTTGCGGACTTATCAGCAAGCATCGTGTTGATTATGCTACACAAATAGGGCACTCCTCTTTTCATATCATGTTGCCAGCTTGTTTCCCACCTGTGACAGCATCCCAGCCGGTGCATATGCAGCACGCTTGTAACCCGCACGACGAGCTGGCGCGGTGCAGCCAGTGCCGTCTGTGAAGATGTGGATCAAGAGCTCAAAGCGGATGCGTGGAGACCCACACGATACCGTTGAGGAAGCGCCCTCGAGCGATGAGAGCCTATGGGACACCGGATTGAGAGTCACCAGCTCCCTTCCTTCAAATATATTCGGTACCCGATGGTTTTCTGCTATCGGCGACGGTAATGCAAATGTAAGAGCGGATCCACAGGCTTGGGCCTATCCAGCCCCTTTGAGCAGTGTGCCCAACGTCATCATCTCGAGAGAAAAGATCATCAAGCCCACACTATGCGTGCAACGCGGGCCCCGGATTAGTGAAGAGAGAGGCTATCGAAGTTTGATCAGTACATGAAAGACTCGAAGTGCAGACAGAGCAAGAAACCATACTGACTAGCGTTGTATACATGCCCCTCTCAAGTCCTCGGGAAGTGAATACCTGAAGCCATCTTTTCTACTCAAGTAATACGAGCTTGACAAACGGAGACTTTTCCGCTTCCTCGCGTGGTGCACGGGCGCTACCAAACTGATTACCGTGTCGCATAGGCTGATGCGCAACTATCCGAATGGTTGTCCGACTGTTAAAGCATCGATGCTCGCGTAGTGGCCACATGCCGATATCGCAGGGTAAGAGTCGACCGACTGTTGCCAGGTAATCAACAAAGGAATCAGGGAGTCCAAGAAACCCTGTAAGAGTGACGCTTCAAGGTACCGTCATTCGTCAGTTTTCCATGCCATGCCTGTCTGTAAGGACTATTCAAGAGAATTTTACATGTCGTGCGGCCGCTGGATGTCGCATATTCATCACACACATGCGTCCATGTAATGGCTTGCACCATTTTGTAGAGAGCTGCTTCAGCCTTGGTCCGTCACGACTTCAACAATGTTACTCGGCCTAACCTCAGACCTGGATTCTGGATCTCCTCGCTACCGCAATTGTAGAAAACGACGAGACTGACCAAGCTCTTCCCAGTCGCGTCTACGGCGCCGTACAACAAGCAGAGACGATCAAGCTCTGACGTGTAAAAGAGACTCCATGGAGCTTCGACTCACTGCGTTCAGAATGATATTAAGTAGTTGCCCCGCAGATGCTCAGGCGGTGGCGGGGAGTGACTGGCTCACGCTGACCTACAGTCAAGGAGGTCACTGTGGATGCAATGCGCGGTCAGGTAGATTCAGAAAGCGACACTTAACCGGGACTGTTGTGTAATTTCTTGTCGCAGACCTGAGAGTCATGGCCTATATAGCCATATGTGCCTGCAACTTTGAGCAATTGGGGCCTGCCACGCGACAATCATGGCACGCAAAGTAAAATGTTGGGGGCCGCCTCTAGGCTTTGTGTCCAGAACGGTGCATAAATGATCATCGCGGCGCAGTCGTTGCTGAAAACCACGAGGGCCGGAGTGAACAGCTAGTCCTGGCTTGGCCTGTATGTATGCATAGCAATAGAAGTTGGTGGAAGAGATGAGGTAAAGGGGAAACAACCCCAACACAAGTCACTGCATGACCATGGCCAATCAGTACCAGCAGTCACGCCTAACGGAACTTGTCCATTTCACAGCAGGACGCCACTGCATGAAACTGTGCAGAGCTCAGTATTCTTATTCTGATACAGCACCTACTTACATCAACCCTAGCCAGAGCGAGATAAGATACAAAGTGCAGGTGTCGTTATCTATCAAACGACCTCTTCGCATTGCAGACCATGCCAAGGTACGCGTTCCAACAGCATTAAATGAACTTATTGCGTGACAAATCCAGACCCAAAAGGGTCCAAGACAAAATGTTGTTGTTAGATCAAACACCGTCGTCCACTCCAGATCTAACCGTGAAAATGCATGTTCTAGAAGCAGTGTTCCCAGACTCCCTTTTATTTCCAGTCTCGCCTCTCATGACCAGACATCTTCTTGGTATTGATTCGATGCTCTCATGGCCTTTACAATCTCCTCACCCTTGGTCTCAGACACGTTTCGGTACTTGGAGATGATCTTGCCGAGTAAGGTGTTGACTTCACGGGCCATGTGTGCGGCATCACCACAGACGTAAAAGTAGGCCTTTTGCTCGAGCAGCTTGTTGATCGCTTCGCCATTCTCTTCAATCTTGTGCTGGACGTAGACCTTCTGGGGGCCATCTCGAGAGAAGGCTGTGTGCATTTCGAATTTGTCGCCGAGGTCTTGTTGGTATTGCTGCACGCCATGTTAGCAACAGCAAAATAGTCAAGAAAGAGTAACGTGAACTTACCTTCCACTCATCAGCATACATGAAGTCTTCTGCTTGTTTCCTGCATCCGAAGAACAAAACAGTCTTGCCAACGTTCTGACCAGCCTTGGCTTGCTCAGCTCGCTCTTGGACAAAGCCACGGAAAGGCGCAACACCGGTACCAGGGCCTACCATGATGATGGGCTTTGAGGGATCCGAGGGAAGCTTGAAGTTGGAGTGGCGGACATGCACGGGGACGTGAATGCCATCGTACTTGTTGCGGGGACCGGTAATAGCGTAGTTGAGGCCATGGGGATCTGGGTTGGGGTCTCCGTGCTGCTTCTGTTTAAGGGCTAGCAGGTAGTTGGTAGTGACACCCTTGAGAGCGTATGGCGCGCCTGGCTTCTCGATGGACTCGACGACGGCAGTGATGGAAATCTTGTCTTTCTGTACCAACGATGATGAGGAGATGGAGTAGTAGCGGGGCTGGATCTTGACCATGGTCTCGAAGAGGAAGGAAAAGGGGATCTTGTCCCAAGTGGCGCCCTTTCCGGTAATCTCGAGGAGCTGTCCTAGGTTGAGGTTGCGATCGGTGACTTGTTCTCTAAAGTAATCCTTGTCGCTACCAAGCTTTGTAATTTCAGCCTTGATGTCGTCGTTAGGAGCAAACTGAGCGATGACCGAGACGAGTTGACGAGACACAGCAGCGTTGATTTCAATGTGGTAGCGGATGGCGGCATCGTAGGTGGTCGGCGAAGGGAACGGAACCTTTGCAGTGGGGTCGAGACCTTTGACAGCAATGACGGTATGACGCTTATCCTCCTTGCCGAGAACCTTGAATAACCGATCGACTTCTTTGCCAGCGTTGGTAGGCCAGATGGCGATGTGATCACCAGTGGTGTATGACAGGTTGGAGCCAGCGATACTGATTTCCATGTGCAGACAGTTTCGGTTAGGGTCGGTGAAGAGCTCGTGGGATTCGACAATAGGGGCAATGTAGGGGTTGTTGGCGTTGAAGGGGCCCTTTTGGTTTCCCTCGAGGTGGTTCTTGTTGGGCTCGCCGAGGAAGACGGTGTCGTCTTCGGGGGAGAGATCTGGCTTCTCGGTAACCTCGAAGACGGGCTCGTATAAGGCTTCACGCTCTTCCAAGCCCAGCTTTTCGGCAACGGCAGTCCACATGGGCTCCTTCCATGCGAGGAAATCCTCTTCCATTGTACCAGCACCGTCGTCACCCTCGCCAGCCGGGCCCAGCCGGGTAGCACCAAGCTTTGTCAAAAACTCGTCGACTCTGCGGACCATGACATTGTAGTGTTCGTATGTGTTGTTGCCGAGACCGAATGCGACGTACTTGAGTTTGCTGAGAGGCTTGTCGTCGATGCCGCCGCCCTCGGAGAAAGTGATGTCTTGGGAACTGATAAACTCATAAAACTCGACGGCGTTATCTGTGGGCTCGCCCTCGCCGTAGGTGGCCAGGATGAAGACGGCAAGCTTGTCTTCGGGAAAGGTATCGAGATTCTCATAGTCGTATTCCTCGAGATCGGCAACCATGGTCTTGAGACCGAATCGTGAATGGCCCTCTTTGGCGATACGCGAGGCGTAGTCCTCGGCGGTGCCCGTTTGGCTGCCGTAGAAGACGATGCAATTCTTGTCCGTCTCGTCCATCTTCTCAATGAAATTGCGGGACTTGCCCGCTTTGGCAGCGCCATTGGCCGTGGCCAGGGAGCTGCCGTATGGGTTGGTGGAGACGGCCCAGTAGGTGCCCTTTGTGAAATAGGCTACGGTGCCGACCAGCAGGACGGCCAGCACAGCAATGTCGAGGGTATCGAGTTGGGCCATGGTGCTGGGGGAGGCGTTAGCAGGACGCACGAGAGAATCGAAGACGGAGGGGCAGCGCTGACACTGTTATCTATCACTCGGCAACCGAAGGCGGGCAAGCGAGAGGGCAGTAGTATTTATGTACAGGCAACGTTGCAGCGGCCCTAGAGCATGGGCAGCGGCTAACTGGGCCCGAGACTTAAATGTAGTCTGCGTCCTGGTGGTCCCCAAGCAATGTGTGATACTTGACACCAGCACACGGAGGGGCGTGGGATGTATGACTTTTTTTGTCCTCTGGCTAGGGGTCTGCGCGCGTTTTGTGCTGTGCAGCGTCCTGCTGACGAGGCGATCGTTAGGGCCAGATAGTGCCGTTACAGACAAGAGCCGGAGCCGATTCATCCCGCCCCAGATTTGCTGCCATCTGCCACCGCCGGCTATGCGCCCTGGGATTCCCGAATGCGAAGCCCTGCCTGCTGACCGCATTAGTGAAGAGGCCGCCGGTCAAGCAATGCTGATCAACGCTCACGCCAGACGATCGGTCACTGTCCGCCTGTCCGAGGGTCGGCGGCGGACGAATGTGCAAATGCTCATCAGCCAGAACAGGGCGGTCCTTGGCCCGCCTTGACCGGCGTTTACTACGTACATACATACTATGCTAGTACTACTTGCCGCCAAACTTGCCTGGCCCATACACATATGCTTGGACACTTACATGCTTATGTACACACATACTAGCACGCCTATGCCAACTTACTGCAAACAAGCATCTGACCTGATTAGCTACTTGGCCGCTATAGTCTTAGTGACAACCTCACTACCCCGGCGCCAGCCAAGTCGTCGGACAACATGGCTGCTGTCTTTTTTGAAAGCAATCGTCTCCGAAGATTTCGCTTCTCGGCCATTCGGTATACCGGCTGGGCAACATGCGACACGACAAGTCGACGGCTTTCGGCTCTAAATATCATGTAGCATACATATCGACATGTGTAGGTGTAGATATACCAATGTACGCCAGTTTACTAAGCACCCAATCGGGGCTGGCGTCATCACCACTGCCTGCAGCAAAAGAACAATTTTGCCAATTTCACATGCCAGTGTGGTACTACTACTAAGCCCGACTGCCCAAGTTTGGAAAACTACCGTCTCTCGCACTTTCTGGCCTATGCTGCATTCTTATGGCAGATTTGCCTGGCCTCGATCGGTTTCGTCCGTTTACATACACACACGTACCCGCTATTAATTACGGAGGGTAGCGAGACGCCGATTCCCTGTGCGCGCACGGCAATAGACCATATACGGTTAGTGTTTCGGAGAATGGACGGATCTAAGTGCGTATGGGTTTCATTTCCTGTAATACTACTAGTAAGTACTTACATACGGAGGTACCTTTCAAAAGTTTTGTCTGACGCTAATCTCGGCGCTTTAGCTAGACTGGCGAAACCCTCACGTTTGGGTATAAAGCAGAACACCAAAATCTTCGCACCTTTGCATCGCAACGAATATTGTAGCTATTTATATAGAAGCTTAACACATTGCCCCTCTAGTAGTAGTATAGAGTATTTTTTAGTTTTTATTACTATAGATTCCATATTCGTTGCGATGCAAAGGTGCGAAGATTTTGGTGTTCTGCTTTATACCCAAACGTGAGGGTTTCGCCAGTCTAGCTAAAGCGCCGAGATTAGCGTCAGACAAAACTTTTGAAAGGTACCTCCGTACATATGTACGCACATACGTATACCTCTTTCCGGTGATAGCAGTTGTTGTTTGGGAGTGCCCGTAGTGCACTTCAGTGTACTACTACATAGTAGGGGGCTGTCAGCCAGCCAGCCCGAGGTTTTGGTCGGGGCCATTCACATGACGCACCTCTCCTGCTCTGCTGTCCCAGCCAAGTCAGTCGATGACGGCCTGCAACCCAAGCAGCATACCTCTCACGTGCAGTTCAACGCCGCAGTACCGGCCCTTGTCCTCTCGAGGTCGCGTCCCAGACTTGCATAGGCAAATTCGTCCTCCACGTGGGACTGCACATTAAATCCGGATGGATCTCCAGAGCCGCGACGCTGCCGGTGCGCCATTGATGATCGTTGCCGCCAAATGGGCTAGCCGTCAGGCACAGGGCAAGGGTCTACCCACTCCCTCGACTCCAAAAGACATCAATGACAGCCTGCGCGCCCCCCTCACCCGCCTTGCCTTTGTTGTCGTGAGCCTCTGGCGACGGGCTGCAAGAATTCTCTGTCAGACGTGGAAGATGCTGCACGGCAAGTCGGCGGCATGTGTAAGTAACTTTCTCCCCCCGCCAACCCCCTGTGACTCTCTAGTCGTCCCCAACCCGGGACACGGTACCGTGAAACACCCTCCCCACACGGCTCGCCTCTGGACTACTATGCCGGCCCTCTGCTGTGCCATGCTCGGCCGTAGATGGTCGTCGAGACGACTTTGCTGCTTTGTTGCAACTGCTCTGTGCTGACCCCTTCTGTGCGTGTGAATCAGCAGCGTTCCCTCTCTTGCAAGCCCGGCCACCGGCTGGGAATGTGTCGCACCATATAGACCACCACCCCTCGTCGGCCTCACGCGAGCCCAGCCAAACGCGTGGAAGGGCACTGACAGCCTCGTCACGAACAATTACCTCCCGCTCACAGACGCCCGCCGTAAAAGGCGCAAGTAGCAGTTCGAGCCCCGACCGCACCCTGGCCACGCTCGAACGCAAGCCCTCGGGCTCTTACGCCCACAATCGCAACACCTCCATCGTGCACGGCATCCAGCACTCGCGGAACACCAGCTTCGTCAACTCGCCCGCCACGAGTCCCCTGAGCCCCCAGATCATCGCTGCCGCCGCCGGTGCCACCATCGATGGAGCCGTCATGTCGCAAGAATCCATAGCTGATGCCTTTGCTGCAAACGGCATGCAGCCTGGCTCAGCCTCTGGGATTCCCTTTGCCAGCCCTCCCCTCCAGCCAGTGTATACCGATGGCTATACTCCCCTGCGCAAGCCTGAGCGGGCTCCCAGTTCGAGATCCTCGCGCAAAGGCCATAACCACCACCGCTCCCAATCCCGCCACCCCCAGCACTCCCATGAGCTCAAGACAGTGGGCGAATATGCCCTACACCACCTCTTCAACTCCTTCATTAGCCAGGCTGAGCACAAGATCAACCAATGCACGACAGAAAGAGGCCAGCCCGAGGCAAAGGTCGAAGGCGTTTGTGGTCCTGGGGTAGACCCAACCTTTGACCAGCTCATAGCGGCCCTGGGTCATATTGCTCGCCAGAAGCCCAAGCCCCTAATCGATACCATAATGCTATGGCGCAAGGCAAAGAGTGAGGAGGCTTCCAAACAGCGCACCCAGCTACTCAATGTAGGCCCCCGGATTGCCTTTTGAGAGACGAGGACCTTACTGATATATTCAAGGCACGGCAAGCCAGTCCGGTACCCCTTCCACACCCCGCCCTCTCCCGGCGAAACACCGAGTCGACGCAACAGCCAGACACCCAGCCCACGGCCTCGGTAGCATCGCCCGCTGAGCACATTCTTGCACTGCAGCATACCGTGACGCAGGCTGAGCAGCGCTCTACTGTCTCGACCTATATCCTCTGCCGTGTCTTGATTGAGATCATGACCCAGACCGATCTTCAGAATCTCACGTTCGAAATGGCCGATCGCCTCCTAGGTCTATTCTACGGCCAACTCAGCACTGTAGACCCGGACTTGGTGGATATCTCGTCACTCAACCTCGCTAATTGGACTATTTATAGCCAGTTACTTGGTGTATTGAGCGGACTCATCTTCGAGCAGGTGCAAGAGAAATTCATCGCCGACTTGAAAATGGTAGACAGTCATCTGGCTGCAAAGAACCAGTACAACAGGGACCACGAGGCCAAAGGCGCCTTGTTGATTCGCGCGCTAAGGCATATGAAAGTTGAGTCTTATCCCGACAACGTCTGGGACCGGACGTGCGACTTCATGCTTTCAATGGCAAAGCTCTTTACTAGCGCCCATGGACAGCCGGTCAAATATGCTTACTGCCAAGTGCTGAGGGAACTGTTACTCCGCATTGCTTCAAAAGCAACCGTAGAGCTCAATACACCCAGATGGAAGGCCGTGATCGAGCTCATGAAGCAGCGTGCTGCCATATTACTCGGCAAACCCAAGCATTGGCATGAAGCGTTCCCACTCATGGCTGCCATCCTGTGTGCATCTCCTACCGACATATTTCTTTCCCAATGGCTCGCACTGGCCCTGTCGACTCAACCCCGGCTCAAGGAACGCACAACTAGACCCATTGCCCTTCGTGGCATTTGTCGACTCGTGTGGACCTACATATATCGACGAGGCACCGAGGCACCCAATGTTGCTGTGCGTCGACTAGAAGAGATCATACGGATGGTATTTCAGCCTGGAAGAAGATCCTATCTTTCCACCGAACCTGTAATAGCGGAACCTCTGATACAGCTCACGCGCATAATTGGCTACAGGTACCAGGACCTTTGCTTCAAAACAATCGTATTTCCACTTCTCAACTCGGACATGTTCATGTCGAATCGAGAACTACGCGTCGAGAATCTCGAGCCCGAGCGTATGGTCATTGGAATTCGCTCATTCCTTGCCATCATGGCAGACCTGGAGAACACTGAGCAGCCACCTTTCCCACTAACATTTGATTACGATCCCAATGCATTGTCAAACGAGCTGCCTGCGCTTCCCAGTAGCCCGCGGCCTCTACAACCTCTACCCATAAAGTCTAGTCTGCTCAAGGAAGAGCGTCTTTCGCGTCCGGTTGACTTTAGCGGTTTTACCGAGGTGGCTAAAGAGCACTATGTCCGATTCTGTAAAATTTTGGGCGAGATCACCATCATTTGCGATAATGCATTTGGTGGACAAGCTGTTCTGGACGAGAAGTTCTCTGTGCAGACACCAAAAACACCTATGGCGGATGCTTTTAGCTTTGGTCGTCGCGAAGAAAACCTAACTACTACAGATCCTCGACAAGGGTTTTATGATCTGCTACACGTCGCTGTCCAGGCTTTGCCTCGCTGCTTATCCCCGCACATCCCATTCAACTCTCTCGTCAATCTCTTATGCACGGGGACGGCGCATGTTCAAGGAAGCATCGCAGTATCCTCGGCCCAATCCCTGAAGTCTATAGCACGACAGTCTCATGCTCAACAAGTTACAATTGGGTTTGCACGATTCATCTTCAACTTCGACGATCGGTACGCAACAATGTCTGACGGTGGCATGCTCGGTGCTGGGCACATTGAGAACACATTGAAGCT
Organism: Bipolaris cookei; assembly: GCA_002286855.1. Classification (NCBI taxonomy): domain Eukaryota; kingdom Fungi; phylum Ascomycota; class Dothideomycetes; order Pleosporales; family Pleosporaceae; genus Bipolaris; species Bipolaris cookei. The sequence continues at coordinate 178,713 of NRSV01000009.1, forward strand.
CTATGTCGAACTGCTCCAGATATGGATCGAAGAAATCAAGCGAAAGACGCGCAAAGCAGCACTGGACACCCCAGATGATGGCTCTGGTAATCGCGCTGCTCAGCTTGACCTCTCATCGGTATGGGCTCATGTGGAAGAGGTTGAGTCTCATGGTATTTTCTTCTTGTGTTCACCTTCTCGCCGTGTTCGTTCTTATGCCGTTACCGTACTCCGCCTTATCACCGAGTTCGATACAGCTCTAGGAGGCTCAAACACCAGAATTATTCGCGTTATGGAGGGCAGCCCACAAAGAGTCCTTGATATCAGTGACGACACGTTGTCTTTAGCCGAGCGGAGTCGCCTACAACGCGGCATGCGCAAGAGTAACGTACAAAGCACACTCGTCGAGCTCTGTAGTAGTGATATACCCTACGACTCCACTTTGTGGTTCAAGATCTTTCCAAACCTGGTGCGAATCAGTTTTGAGATTTGCCCTTTTGCTGTCACGCTCACTCGGGACATTGTTTGCGCAAGACTATCTCAGATGTATCGGACTCTATCTTCCCTGGCTGAAGGCCAACGTTCAACCCCGTACTCGCCACACGAACCTACTAGTAACAAACCCAGTGGCCGCCTTGCTTCCACCGCGCCGGAGATTGTAGTCGAGCAATGGAAACTCTACCTCATCTTTGCATTTACAACATTGACCAGCTTGGGCCCAACAGCCACTTCAGCTACGCAGGGACATCATTCACGGAAGAGCTCCAAGTCTTCACAGACGAGTACGACTAAGCTACACACTGCTACGGAACTGTTTTCCAAGGCCTTGCCATTCCTTTCCGTAGAAAATAGCGCCATACGAAATGCTGCTGTCATTGGCCTTGGGTCTGTCAATCTCAACCTCTACCGCACGCTACTAGAGTCCCTTCAAGGGATCGTAGCTGCTTGCTCAGAGGAGGCCAAGATGCGCTTGGGCAACCACAACAGGACCATCAGCAACCCGCGGCCGATGAACTACCGAACCGACCATCTTCGAACCGAGATTACGCATGTATACAAGCTGACAGCGCAGCATTTTCTAAAGTCACCAGAGGCCTACAACGATGAGTGGATCATCAACAACCTGATGAACTACACCAAGGACCTTAGGATCTTTCTCAGCGACGCGGAAGTTCAGCTTGAAGCCCGGTATCAGAAGCTGCGCACGCATTACTGTGGCCTAGTGGAAGTTCTTTTTGTGGGTATCAATAAAACGGCAGACCCTCTGCACTGGATGCCTTTTCAGGCTCGAAAAGCTGCTTTTACATTGATGGAAGACTGGTGCGGATACTCTGCAAACCAACATCAAGTTCGGCAGCGTGAGGAACAGATGCGCCGTACCATTCTCGACCGGGAAATAGACACAGCCAACAAGGGCAGTGCGACAGCAGCACTTGAGATTGAGAAACGGGATCTTCGGACCGCCGCTTTGAGCGCCATGGCCGCATTGTGCGGTGGGCCTGTCAGTATTACGACCGATAGTAAGGTTTTGCTGCAGTTCGATGTCATGCGCATTCTTTCCTGGATACAAAGTATCTTCGAGACACCTAGTGACCGGACGCACGCTATTGGTCGCCGGGCGCTCTCAAACCTCATTCTTCACAATCGTGAGCATCCATTTCTGCTGGACAAAGCAATCGAGATGTGCTACCTCGCTCCCTCTGGGAAGGCCCTCTACAGCTATTTCTCAGTGGTTACCCAAGTTCTTACACAACATGAAGACTACACCTTGCCATTCTGGAAGGTGCTCAGTGCAGGTCTATATACACTGGGCCATGAGAACAGCGAGATACGTATGAAGTCTGCTCGGTTGCTGCGAACACTCGAAGCACGTGAGGGAAAGAATTCCAAGCTACAAGACCTCGACATCAGCATTTCGGACAAGACAGTCGCTGTGTACAAACTTGCACAGTTTGAGACGTCACGTAGGCTGGCCAAGCAACATGCCGAGCTCGCGTTTCTGGTCTTCTCGCAGTTCTCATACTATTTCAAAGACCTTCAACCTGATCACAAACGCAACATGGTGGCCGCTATGCTTCCCTGGGTACAATCAGTCGAACTACAAGTCAATCCGGATGGAGGACCAACAGCAAATTCCTACATGCTGCTGGTCAACCTTTTTGAGATCACTTTCACTTCTGGTAATGTCCTGCACAATGAAATTCAAGCACTCTGGCAAGCACTGGCAACTGGACCCTATGGTGGCAATGTCCAGTTGATCCTGAACTTCGTCATCAACCTCTGCTTGGATAGAAGAGAGCAGAACTATGTCGATTACTCTAAGCAGATTGTCGTCCACTTATCTACTACACCCGCTGGCCTGAAAGTAGTCGAGTTTCTGCTGCTACAGATCACCCCTAGATCTATGGTCAGCGAAAAACGCGAACCTTCGCCACCGCCGCCTGATGCTCTGAATCTTCCATATCTGGCCGATCTCACAAAGGTCTTGCCTAGCAGCAACAAGCAGGTCCGTACCCACCTTAATCCCTGCACTGTTATAATACTAACCTCAGTAGTCGGGCTTCGCTTTGGGCCAGGTTTGTCTAATCTTGCTGGTAGATCTGATGGTCTCTCCTGTCGAGGTTGCAAAAGAGCACATTCCTCTGCTTCTGCAAGTGGTCCTGGTCCTCTGGGATCACTATACACCTGTTGTACAGGACCAAGCTCGCGAGATGCTCGTGCATTTGATTCACGAACTTGTCATTTCGAAGATTGAGGATGACACACCGGGAATTGACAAGAGGTCTATCGAAGACTTTGTTGAGGGTATTCGACAACGCGATAGTAAGGTTGTGTGGAGCTACGATGACGAGAACGGCAAAGCTGCGGTCGACTCAACCACAAAAGTTCCTGAGCCAATGGAGTACGTTTCTGGAGAGGTGATGAGGTTCTTTTCCTTTGCCTACCCTGGGTTAAGAGAAGCATGGGGAAGAGTAGCATTGAACTGGGCAACTTCCTGTCCTGTTCGACACATTGCATGTCGATCATTTCAGCTTTTCCGTTGTATTCTGAGTTCGCTCGATCAGCAGATGCTTTCCGACATGCTGGCAAGACTTTCGAATACGATATCAGACGAGGAAAGCGACATTCAGACCTTTTCGATGGAGATACTCACAACACTGAGAACCATTATTGAGGCACTGACACCAGAAGATCTCATCCAATATCCACAGCTCTTTTGGACGACATGTGCCTGCTTGGACACAATACATGAGGGTGAGTTCATGGAGAGCTTACTCATGCTGGACAGGTTCCTGGACAAGCTCGATTTAGGCAACGAGGATGTTCTCCGGACATTAGAACAGAGTTGCCCGGAAAAGTGGGAAGGGAAGTTCGAGGGCCTGTCCCAGCTCACGTATAAGGGCATCCGATCAAGTCTATGTCTGGATCGCTCTTTACGGATATTGGAGCGATTGGTAGTCTTGCCTTCCAGTCGTATTGTGGGCGACGACAGCCGACTGATGTACACCGTCCTCGGAAACTTGCCGAGGTTTTTACGTTCGTTTGATTCCTCCATTCACAGCAGTAACACAAGAGCTACTGCTGAAGTGCTCGCCCAAGTCGCTGAACAGCACTATCAGTATACATTGCTTTCGGAAGCCCTGACTGCCTTTGCAATGGGAAGGTATCGTCATGAAAAGGACTTTCTTGCGCAGACCATATTGGCAATACGTTCATCATTCTTTCCTGACAATGAGTTTGGCAGCTTGGTCTTCCTTCTTGGTCTGTTGATGAACAAGATTGACTGGATGAAGATCAACACAATAGAAGCCCTGTGTCTCCTGCTTCCGGAAATTGACATGCGCAAACCGGATATGGCATTAAAGGGCTCTGATCTCTTTTCACCACTCCTACGTCTCTTGCAAAGCGCATACTGCCCGCAGGCATTGAGGGTCCTCGACTTTGTTATCAACCTCAACATGACCAGCACGCTCGCACCGTTCGACAAGCAGCATATACGCATGAGTATGGCAGGTTCGCACTCGACCAGAGGCTATAAGAAACAGTTCGAAAAGACGCAATCTCTTTATGGTATTCCTGAAGAGAGTGGATGGTCGATTCCAATGCCTGCTCTGCATTCACAGTTGACGAGAGCAAACGTTCATGCTGTTTTCTATACTTGCGGCAACTTTGGCGAACTGCATGCGCCACATACGGAGACGCCCAAGGTGGAGTTCCGCCAAGAGGAATTTCCTTTCAGCCCCTTGTCTGACTACCACCGAACTGCAACCATGACATCCGAAGATACCCGTGGCGATAGCCACATCGGGGAGCTGGTCATGAAACTGGACAGCCTCGACGACTTTTTCGAAGACGATGATGACGCTGAGACGCTAACTGATTTGCCCAACTTTTCATCTTTGGGACGTTCTGCAAATGGATCATACGCTCACGACATGCGCGAAAATCTATACGACCAGCAGACGGCGCCCATCCTGCACAAGTCCCTGACGCGTAACGCTTCTGTGACATCATTCCAGTCTGGATTCATTTCTGACGTAAAACTCTCACCAGCTCGGGACCCTGGCGTCATGACACCAGGTGCTTTCAGCTCTTTTGCCGGCCCTGCCAACTCCGCTTTCCCTCCGGCAAACAATCCTTCACGCCCAAGCGGTCTCCATGCTCGTTCAGTAACGTCGCCGTCCGCGCCAAACCAACCCCAGCGTATTTCCCCCTCGCTTTCATCCACTGCCTTGGACGAACAAAATGAGACCTTCTCCGATGATGAATATGCCACCGGCCGGTCCAATAGTACCGACAAGGCCAATATGTTTCATCTTGACAACATGGTCAAACCAATAGCACAGGATGCGAGGAGTCGGTTCAGAAGCGGCATGCGGAGGCTTACTGGAGGGGGTGGCGACAACAAAGACAGCGCCAAGACGAGAGAAGCGATCAAACTGGCCCTGGAGAAGAGCCCTCAAGTACCCAAGGTGCCTGACATCTACCTCGTCAACCCCAAGAGTGCGGATCTTTAGGATCTTGTAGTAGGGAGATGAGGAGTTTGCTTTTTTTCCTTCATGATAGCATATTAGGACGTGACAAGATGTGCATATGTGCATTGCATAAGAAAGGTATGGAAGGTTTACGGACAAAAGCGAGTACGAAACGTAATGTTTTTGGAGCAATTTGAGTTTCTCAATATAGAGGAAAGAGGAAAGGAGATGTAAACTGCTGCATGCTGGTGTGCATAATTTATGTTTTTCTATCTCTTTTTTCATGTTGTAAAAGATACCAGACGCACTTGTGTTAATCTTTCTTTCTCTCTCTCTTTCATCTTTTTGCTTAATTGCTTGTTAGCTTGCTTGCGAGATACCATGGTGCCTATTTCCAATAAATGATGTTTAATTTTTCTCTTTCTGACATCAATTTGATTTTGATGCTTGTGCTGAGATGACTGATTTTGTGAGATGAAGGGATGAGAAGGTGAACGGGTTTGGTCGATCATGGTTAATTGTCTCGAGGAGCGAGATCGTACTCGTGCCGAATAGAGTTTTCACATGCTTGACTTTCCCTTGAGTCGTTTTTCTGCAGTCACAGTCACGCCTCTGGGCACCATGACGTGGCGGGGTGCGGAAGCGAAATGTGGCTGTTGGGGCCGGGACCGCGCGGAAGCGCTGCATGATTTGCACGAGGAGCATGAAAAGGGAAGTGCGGGGAAGCGCGTATAATATGAGCATAAGGAGAGTTTGCGTAGATTATTGTCATGTATATGCTTGGTGCAGTGTGACATCATAGTATATAGACCTGTACATAGGAGGGTCAAGGGATGGTGGTGACGAGTCTGTATTCTGAGGCAGAATATGTATCTTTTTCAGAGCCTGGATTCCCTATATCCTCGTCCCATTGCACAAGGGGGCACCCTGGGTGCGCACGGACTCCTTGCTCCGCTCGTCGTCCTGCGCAGCTCAACGCAAATATTTCTCCCATCCACACATTTGACGCATAGAATCTCATTATAATGATACCAAAGCGATATGGCGACTACAAGGCTGTTGAAAGGCGTGTTCAAGAGGCCCTTGAAACGCTAGAGTCCTCTCCTAGTACCTCTTTGGCGGGGTTGGCGCGTCAACTTGATATGCCGTACAACCGTCTATGCCGACGTGCTCGAGGCGCACAATCTAAATTTGATAGGCCAGCACCAAATATACGCCTTAACGTAGTTCAAGACCTAGCCTTGAAGGCTATATTGATCGCTGCGATCAATTAGGCATGCCTGCCCTTGTCCCTCAGCTCGTCAGCGCAGCTCAACGTAAGGGGCCGGATCCTATCGGATCGCGCATGCAACTACAACGCACCCACCACACCAAAAAGGCTGACACAAGATGTCAGAGCTGCTGATACCATTGTGTAGTTGGTACATAAGATAGCCGCCGCTATCTGTACTGTGATGGGCTGCCCAGCCCGTCACACTCAATCGTATCGCGTCAAATACTGTTGAGGCGTATACAGCTCACTTTGACGCTTTAAGGAAGGTCCTTGACAAGTATGCGATACAGCCACAAGATCTATATAATATTGAGCTTTACATGGTCACGAGATACATAGACTATAATGGAATAACTATATACAATATAGAGGCATTTGCTAGTAGCATAGCCGCAAACAGACAAAAGCCGAAGCACCACAGTAGTACTACACAAAGAAAAAGAAACCCCCACATGTAAATAACAAGATAGAACGGCTTACAGCCTGTGATAGGCTAGAGCCTAGTTAGTGTGTTGTTCCTCGATGGAATCTCGGCTTGCTCATAGAATCCAGATGCCACCTAGAGCACCGGGATTCGGCACGCATACCGTCCGAACGTAGTTCGGACGTCCGACACAGAATCCGACCGTCCCCTAGAGCGAATAGATTCTATCGGGCCGATTTTTGCTCGGATAACTAGCATTGTGTATGAATAGCTACGTAGCTTAGAAGCTTAACGTGTGTGCATAGCGAGCGCGCCAGCTAAGCGAGCGCGCCACCCTAAATCTCACCAAAAACCCCCAACTACAAAGGTCTATATCTCAACAACTATACATTAGAATTGTCTAGAAATCCAGTAGTTATAAAGGCTGCATCTATATAAATAAAAAGACGTTAGAGTTACATAACAATAGCTATAATAGTAATAAACTTAATAAGAGATAGCAGAAATACAGGGATTATTCTAGCGTACTTTTCTATATTTGTATAATTGTATGTTGGAATAGTCTTAAAACTTGAGGTAACAACGAGATTGTTACAAGTATTAGACTTATAGATTTCTAGACAATTCTAATGTATAGTTGTTGAGATATAGACCTTTGTAGTTGGGGGTTTTTGGTGAGATTTAGGGTGGCGCGCTCGCTTAGCTGGCGCGCTCGCTATGCAGTCACGTTAGCTCTCTATCGAATACAATCCTGTTACCAGGCATCGGCAACCTTTGCGCAGCCCCTCACACGGCCAAAGTCTTACATAGGCCCGAGCTGTGTATAGACTTTGATGGAATGATAATAACATATAATATGGTCGAGACTATATGGACGAGACTGAATTTCGTATTGGCGTTGGAGGCAACAACTGGCTTGTTACACGCCGTGTAGACGCTGTACAATCGCCTAGCGACACGAAAAGAGACTACATTACCGCTGTAGAAACGATATCTGCTGACGGATATGTACTCCCACCCTTCCTCATACTTAAGGCGAAGATACAGCTTGAGAAGTAGTATACCAACCAGAGTTCGCAGCAAGCGAGTCAAATTATTCACCTTCAGAGACCCACTTACCTATATAGGTAAAGGTTAACCCTTTATAAAAAAATAACTAGGCTCCAATAGGTAATCAATCAAGTCAAGTTGGATCTTTTGAGCTCCACTTAATTGCTTGTTGCGAACTTTGATACCAATACATCAATACCTAGCTCGTACACTGTAGGATTGTCAGAGACAGGCTACAATAATGATGAGCTCTCGATTGAATGGCTTAAACTTTTCGATAAATGGACAAGGCCTCGTCAATCTGCCCTATAGCGCCTACTATAATTCGACGGCTTTGGATCTCATAGTACAAAAGAGTTCCTTGATTACTGCGATGAGAACCAGATTGTAGCTTATACGCTACCTCCTCATACGTCCCACAACCTACAGCCTCTTGGCATTGCTGTATTTCAATCATATAAGAAGGCACATAGGACGGCTGTAGAACACGCGACGAGGGAGGGCTGCACTGACTTCAATAAGTTGGAGTTTCTTGACGCGATATACGGTATCCGTAAGAAAGCTTTCGCAGGTTCAACTACACAGTCAGCCTGGTTGCAAGCAGGTATTGAGCCCTGGGACCCGATGAGGGCGCTTATAAAGGTGTACCTGCGCGATGAGCCTCATACACCACCATACCGCGATGCTAATAGCTCCCCTCTCACAACAACGCCTACAAGTCCTCGCTCATTGGTCAAGTTTACCAATAAAACGGAGAATTTACTCGTTAGCGAGGAATCCTGCGATCTCGATCGCGTTGAGAGGCTGGCAAAGGCTGCCGTCGTTAACGCGCGAGCATAGGAATAGGCAGAGCAGCTCGCGTAGGCATGTATCAAAGGGAGGAGTATTGGCGGCTAGAGAAGCTCGATCTGCTGTTGATCGACGAGCTCAGCAGGACGCCAAGAAGGTTGTACGGCAGGCCGCGCCTATATACGAGCAAATTGTTTTTTTTTCGGAAAACATGTTAAGCAGAAGTTGGCGTACCAAACTTTGGTTCTACCAATCAGAGGAAATCTTGTTGTTGACAACCTCTATTTGATTTACTGAAAATGATTTTGGTACACTAACTTCTGCTTAACATGTTTAAAAAAAAACTCCCCCCATTTGCCCATGTATGGGCCGCGCGACAGGCTTCGGCAGCAATAAAGGCGACGACAACACAACGAGGACCTCCTAAGACACCTACACCTGTAGAAGGCGAGTTCGTTAACTATAGCTGTGATGTGTATCGTTCATAACATTAAATTGTATAATGTTTGCTGTTAAATCTATCCAAGATAGGCCTCTCAGACAAATATTTGCGTTGAGCTGCGCAGGACGACGAGCTGAGCGATGAGTCCGTGCGCATCCAGTGTGCCCCTGGTGCAGCGAGACGAGTACAAAGTTTGGCTGCATTGTTTCGCAGTAGTTGTATATACTCTTGGCAAACGATGCCTAGGCGCAAACATTGATGGCCGGGCACTTTCCACTAGTTTGTCAAGTCATTCTGAGACCAACATGAAGAAGACGGTGTTGATATAAAGTTTGCGAGGAGATCATTTTCTCCATCTACTATGTAGATTCTGTAAGGCGGTGAAGGAGAAACGCAAGACAATGTCGGGCTACGACAACCTTATTGCGGACTGATTTCGGGGCCATAATGTGTAGCTTTCAGCAGAAAGAAAATGGTATGGCCGTTTTCCAGGGACGAGCGGGCTGACCCTTTGCGGAAACAAAAAAGAAGAACAAGAACAAGAACAAGAAGAAAAAAGTAGGAAAGGCACGGTAAAAAGAAGTACCATGACGCGTGTCTGACAAGGCATTTGATGATCTTCAAGCAAGACCGTTGCATTGACGACCCTGGTATCCCGCTGTTGTGTGGACGCCTTCCGGCTTGAGACATGGGCGTCCCCTACAAGCTGACCAAAACCGTTGAACTAGGGCAGTCTCGCAGATTGCAGTGGCCGAAGCCGATTCATAGTTGACAAGTCGCATATCCCGAAGCGGTAAGCTAGGATCTAGCTCGGATGTTAACTGAAACCGTGGCGCCGAGGATATGAGTCCAATGCAAGGCCATGGAAGTGCGAGGTTAGCATTTCCATGGCCCCGCCGTCTGCAATGCGCTAAGGTGAAATAGCGATCGGGCAGGGTGACAAACACAAATCCGAGCGAGCATACACACACAGACCTCGTCATCGCCGGTGGCGTTTGTACCAGGACCATTCTACATACCCCACGATGTTAGTGTGTCGCACAGTACTGATACTGAGTAACACTTTGAACCGGCGTGACTGAAAACTAGGCGCAATTCGCCGGAAACATGTCTTCGCCGAAACACACGCTCACCGCTGTGACGAAACGCATTTCTGATGCTGACTGTTCCAAGGCCCGAGCAATGTCATATTTGTCACATGGACCACAGGACTTGCTGGCATCGTACCAATGCACTGATATTGCATTCTTATGGGGGCTCGGGGATTACTTACATATATTTGCACGTGAAGCGAACACTTCCCACGGCCACTTGAAGACCTCTCTTTTGTTTTTTCCCTTTACCTTTCCCCTCATTTTGACAACGCTATTACATCTGCATGCAGAAAAGTCAAGAAGACTTTTTGAGAAAAAGAAACTTAGACTCATACAAAGGAAAAGAAACATAACACATACCTCAAACGCCACTATGCCGACCGCAATCGAACATCTCGGCGCAAAGATTTATCTTATTCATACACCGCGACTGCATCGACCTTTTCTGACCACTGTGCCCTTCATTGCTGGTGACTTTGTGTCATGGGGATACCGGGTCGATCAGCATGCATCAAACTCTCCGTACATTGCTGAAATACGCGCGCGCGAGAAGAAGCAGCATGCAAACCGCAAGGGACGAGACGTGAGCCAGAGGACAAAATTGATGGAAATATGGGCACACGAAATCATTGAAAGAAAGCGGATAGAAAGAAAAGCAAGAAGACAAAATTCAAGACGAGGAGGAGGAAGAAGAGGAGAAGAAGAAGAAGAAGAAGAAGTAGAAGAAGTAGAAGGAGAAGAAGGAGAAACAACAGATCAGGAAACAAGAAACCCATGCATGCACACAGATTCCCGGATAAAGAAAACAGGAGACTTTGTCCAGGACTTCCTCGGCGGCATTGTCGAAGTCGGTGAGTGCATCTCCACAAAACAAGTAGTAAACCATAGGACGACTACTGACTGAAACAAAAAAAGAGAACGAAGATAACCTAGAAACCCCACCTTCCAAGAAAAGACCAGAGATACTACCAGAGACATTGCGAATCTGTGACCACGTACGCTACCTCTACGCGATCCGCTACGTCCCCAACGCACCCTTACCAGACTGGGCGCATCCCACCGTCACCTACGCCGACAGGGTGGTGCTGGAATACCGGCCGCAGAAAACAGACGTACACGACCGCTTTTTGCGCGCGCTGGGCAAAGCAATAGGGAAAGACGAAGGACGAATGGGCAAGGTGGAAACGTGCATCAAGACAGGGGCAATGCGAGTGTCGTTGTGGATTGATGTTGGGGACGTGATTGGGGAGTGGGCGATGAGCAGGCAGGGAGATGTGGAGGATAGGGATCCCGTGCCCAAGTACGAGAGGGGAGAAGGGCCACCGGCGTATATTTAGAAGGACGGTTGAATGCATGGTCTTTGCACAATACTGATAATGCTTAATTTACATTTTCACATGTATATGTAATGTACATAAGCAGCAGCCGGTGTGTGCGCTGTTGCTACCATTTTACTACTGGAAGGAAAATTGCATCGAGTGAATGTTGGATCAGTGGCTTCTCGTACTCGTGCAATGGGCAGGCCTACAATCGCTCGGCAAAATGACCGGGTTTAATGCGTGGCCGGTCGTATTTTGGTCACATCCCAGGGAACGCATAGCCAAAGGGGCAAGTGTAGGAGCCGAAAGCGTGTCTAGTCGGTGGGCAGCGCAGTCGTCGTCATCGCGTCAGCCTGTCAATCACTCCAATGTCCGAAGGCCGTCGAGTGGTACTTTAGCCAGGCAATCGGTTATGTTCTTGTTGGGGCTGGTGGTTGGCGCGCTCGATGGCGTGAGGTTGTATGGCGGCCGACGGTGGAAGACTGCGGACTTGAAGCAGTCATCCACACGGCGTTTCAGAGGCGTGGCTATGCATAGGCGATGCTCCCAAAATACGAATAAACACACCCCCTAAATGTCGGCGCCAAGCCATGACTGAGCAGTGGCGCCGCTGCAAGGCTTGCCGCTGACCAATCACGGTGCGTTGTTGCCTGGTAGCGCAATGACGGGTGTCAGGGCAGGCGTGAATGGATGCGGGCCCTAAAACTAAGTGGGGACGCGCGCTCAGCTCTCGACTATTCCCCGGTTCTTGCTATACCATTTATCCTTCTCCCTTTTCTTCCTTGCCTTTTCCCACACTCACTTTACTGCATTTTTCGTCTTGAACCCTAGTCACTCACTTGCCACTTTTCCATATCAACCATGCGTTTCACAACTGCTCTTGTTCTTGCGGCGACCGCCGTCACTGGCGCCGTCGCCCAGGACTCCTTTGTCCTGGGTTTCAACTCTGGCGCTACTGACGACAAGGGCAAGCCAAAGACTCAGGCCGACTTCGAGAAGGAGTTCAGAACTGCCCAGAACCTCAAGGGTGCGCCTGGAAAGTTTAACACCATCCGTCTCTACTCCAACGTTCAGTCGGGTACCACCGATACCCCTATCGCCGCTTTCCCAGCTGCCATTGCCACAAACTCCAAGCTGCTCCTTGGTGTCTGGGCCTCGGGTACCGACAGCATCGACAACGAGCTCAAGGCCCTGAGCTCCGCCATCGAGGAGTACGGCACCAAGCTCACCGACCTCATTGTCGGTCTCTCCATCGGTAGCGAGGATCTCTACCGCGTCTCTGAGCCTGGTATCAGGAACAAGTCTGGTGTTGGCAACAGCGCCGAGAAGATTGTCCAGTTCATCAAGGACGCCCGTAAGAAGCTCGAGGGAACCCCCCTGAGCGGCGTCAAGATTACTCACGTCGACACCTGGACCGCCTGGGTCAACCAGTCCAACAAGGCCGTCATTGACGAGGTTGACTTCCTTTCCGTCAACGCTTTCCCCTTCTACGAGGTCGAGCATGACAACAATGTCAAGAATGGCGGCAAGCTTTTGAGCAGCGCCATCGAAGCCACCGAAGGTGTTGCAGGAGGCAGGGACGTCTGGGTCACCGAAACCGGTTGGGCATACACCGGTCCTAACTTTGGCGCCGCCGAGTGCTCCGTTGACAACCTCGAGTACTACTGGAAGAACGTCGGTTGCGGCCTCTTCAACAAGAGGAACGTCTTCTGGTACACTCTCCGTGACGCCAACCCAGCCAACGAGGTCAAGTTCGCCATTACTGACAACCTGTCCACCACTGCCCGCTTCGACCTCACTTGCGACAAGGATACGACGCTTCCTTCCGCCTCGACCGGCAACAGCACCAACACCAACGGTACTTCCTCCACTGGTAACTTTTCTAGCGGCAACTCAACTAGCAGCACTGGCAGCGGCAACTCGACTAGCAGCACTGGCAGCGGCAACGGCACCAGCACCTCTGGCGGAAACAGCAACGGTGGCGGCAGCAGCAGCAGCAGCAACGGTGGTAACAGCAGCAGCAACGGTGGTAACAGCAGCGGAATCGGTAGCAGTGGCGCCAGCCCATCATCGCCACCTGAGAGCAACAGTGCCAGCTCGATATCTCTTGTCAACGCCATGGCCATGGGTCTCTCCGCCGTCTTCGCCGCTGCCGCTTGGGCTTTGTAAGCGCAGTCAGCACAACGAGAATCGTTTAGATACTAGACTTCCTTGATGTTAGTACCATAAGTAAACGGTTGCATTCGTGACGGGGGGAATCGGAGTCGTCTGCGAATATTTGTACCTGTTTGAGCGATTGGCTCGCAAGCTTATGTCTTTGTAATATATCCCTAGAAATGGAAGGCCAGTCATTGTTTTTGTCGTCATATTGACTATTTGCGAATATACATATATATATGTGTGTGTGTGTGTTGAATGTTGTACTCGTAGTGATGCGTGTGAGAGAAGAAGGGGAGATGTTGCTGATAGCGTAGTTGATATAAGCTGCGCTTAACTACCCCACTTGTCCAAGACGCAAACAATATCCGTAGCCGCAACCTTATGTCTTGTCGTCAGCACTATTGCATCGTGTGCTAAGCACTTTGGTGTCTTGTCGTCAGAACTCTTATGTTCTCTTGTCAGCGTTGCTTACCGTAAAGCCTAAAATATCCAATTAATACACTTGCACAAAGAGTGTTTACGCTTCAATCAGCTCTTCGCATATCAATCTTTTCCCTCCCTTTTCTCGATTCCTGTTTTAAGCTCTTGTTATGTTCTTAAAAAGACTACTGCGCATGCATCTTCTACCTGATGTACAAGAGCAGACCTGCATTATTAAAAGGATCTACTTCCAAAACAGGAGGTAGATAATACTTAGCACTCACCTTTTCTGGCTCGTATTAATCCACTTAGCTATACTAGGCGATACTCCCACTTGGCAACTCGCTGATACATCATCCCATAACCTTGAATGACACCATTATACATAATTGGTGCAGCAATTATCACCTCACTCCCAATACATTTCCCAACTACACCCATCACACCCGAATATCACCCCACTCACGTCTTTCGTACGAGCCGGCAATCCAGACTCATCGAAACTATAAGGGGGGGGGGGGGGTTGAAAATAGTCACAGTATGCACCTCATCTGAGATGACATGGGATTAGGTGAGATGGAAACCTTGTTCGATTAGGAGGCGGGTAAGTACTTAGAGTGGATGTATTGAAGGTTCTACGCCGAAACTTTGTTTGGAGGATCTGGACCTCTGCGGGTTTGGGTCCAAACGATATTATTGAAATTGTTTCAGTCGTAGGGTATGTAGCTGGCATTTTTTTTGGTATGAAGATGCGGTAGTGGAATTATGATCGTGTGTTGGGTTGGGTAGAGGTAAAAATGAGGTTGGGGGTTAAAGATGGGATACCTGAGAAGTATGGCATGTCAAAGGAATAGCGGGGATATTCTACATGCCTTGCATCCACCTCCTTTTTTGGAAATTACGCATCGGTTATCGCAGTTCTCATGTCCAAATGGATGGGTTGGTAGCATGTCGCTTGGTCAACGACAGAGCTTCCATGAGCGCTGCTATTCTCGTTCAGAGCTCAACAGGAAACGATCCCTGTCAGTCACGATGATAAATATTTGCGGAGAGCAATGCTGGTATACGTTAGTATGATTGAGAATGTACTGATGTTAAGCTCCAGTCTAGATGAATGATGCTATGAAGAAGGAAGTCTCTAATGCTCCGAAGGGCTGTATACTAGACTGAGACATCGTTGAAGTTACCTTAAAAAAAGTACCCAACCAGGGTTAGATTCTATTTTTGGGCTGCCGGCCCACTCGTCTAGCTCCTTTACCGAGGGAAATCATGATATTCCATCTTTCTTAGTATTCATCAGTCTCGTACTTTATAGTATTCTTTCCTCGAAAAAACAACAACAACAATAAGTAAGGTACCGGCCGAATTACTCCTACAGTGTGAAGAGGAAAGAAAGAAAGAAAGAAAGAAAGAAAGGAGATTATTTAAAAAAGAAAAGAAAAAAAGTCTCACTATATGTTACGATGCTGTTATTCAAAAAAAACCAGGCAACAACCCTTCTAACCATTCAGCTTCCCAATCCTTATTTCCCCACTCATTACTCATACTACTCAAACGGTTGCCCTTGTACGCAGGTCCCGACGCCACGGCTTCATGCAATCAATATGTTGGACGAACGGTAGTATGCAAAATAGATTGAGACGCGGAGTCCGATTGGTGCTGCGAGTGTTGTCACGTGCAGAGTGGGTACCGGGGGGCGGTGCAGGGCGTAAGTATCGAGATGGGAGGGCCAATCAGGTTGGCGGGTGGGCAGGACGCCTTGATTGAAAGAGGGAATGAGCGAGGTTGGTTGGTGTGGATACGGTATGTAGGATTGCAGGTGAGAGTATTGGGGATTAGTAAGGGGAGAGAAGGCAGGATTGGGAGCGGAGTTTGTGTTTTGGGCTGAAAGGATTCGTTGTTGTGGGTTGTTTTTTTGAGAAGCGTAGTTCGCTCTTCTTTTTTGGAAGAGGGGGGGGGAGGAGGTTTCTCTCTTTTCTTCGTGATTTTTTTTTCGCCATTTTGAAAGTGTGTCAGGGATTCAAAGACGTATCGTTGATAACACTCGTTTTTACGAAGTGAATACACATAAATCCCTCACCTTTATACGATCGTTACGCCCAAGTTCAACAGCCATGGCACGACTTCCACGAGCAACCACCTTAACACCCCTCATCATCCTCGGTATGCTCCCTTATACAACCGCCGCACCCCTTATCAAACGCGACGAGGGATACATTCTTCCAAAG
Organism: Bipolaris cookei; assembly: GCA_002286855.1. NCBI lineage: Eukaryota > Fungi > Ascomycota > Dothideomycetes > Pleosporales > Pleosporaceae > Bipolaris > Bipolaris cookei. The sequence continues at coordinate 194,867 of NRSV01000009.1, forward strand.
CCCGTCATCATTCTGCTTATTATCCTCGGAGCCGGACTGTTTGTGTGCATGGGATTTGCGATACACAGTGCATTTGGGTTCCAGACGAATGGAAACGGCATGAAGAACATTGGGGCGGAGCAAATGGAATACATGACGGAGGTGCGTGGGCGGAACTTGGCGGGTATGATGGCGCAAGGACAGCAGAGTCAGATGGAGGGGGTCGGGCCTGGGGGGATGAGAAGGGGGGAGAGAGTGTACGATTAGGGGTATGCTGGGGTGTGTTGGGACAGGAGTGAAGGAAGCGAGAGGCAATATTGTGTTGGATTGATCATTTTGAGTTGGGTGCAATTAGTTCATGTATATTTCTACTGTTTGAGATCAGGTACAAGATTTGATACTGGGACAGGATGCGTTTTTGATGGTATAATTGTTTTTGGCTGGCTATGGTGGGTGCATACACATCTTTACTCCTTGCGCTTCTGTACTGCATATAGTTTCTGGACAGGCAATGCTTGTGACAGATGGAATTATTTGGAATTGGCCACAATGTATACATGTATCTGTTCATCGTTTGCACTCATGTACAGAAACTGATACTGAGATAGGAAGTGTTTATGGGAATTGTTGCAAGAGGAATACAGTGGGTGCATACGTCTTTCCACTGTTTCCGCTGATGTACTACATTTGGGATTGAATATACAGTGTCGTGAATGGTTAGCCTAAGTGCGTTGGGTTTATATGTGTCTATCGCTTACGTTAATGTACTATATCTAGTACTGGAACAAGGAGTGTTCATTGTGGATTCATTATCACAACTTGACTACAGTGAGTAAATAAATTATCTCTGCTGCTCGTATCACGTACTGTATCTGATATCAGCACAGGTAGTTTTGGTCATTAACATAATCCTTGAAGGCTACGTTACCACAAGCCGACTACACTGAGTCCACGTAGTTGACTACTACTACTACTACTACTTACATTTACAATTCATGTTTTACATTTGACAACATAACAGGCAGTATTTGCAGAACATGTTGATTGTAGTAGAAACATGGGTATTCGCTCTACCTTGCATTCCCTACAGTACATCATCGGATACTAGAATAAGCAGTATATGCAAACAATCCAATCATGTCAATCTACCTACACACCTTCCTCGTCTTACACCACCAGCTCGTTAAATCCACATATCTTCTTACCATTTTCCTATCAACTCGTCAAAGTTATACAAATGCATGTAGAAAAAAAAAGAAGAAAAAGAAAACACATACAGCTGACTACGTACATGTACATAGTTGGCCTACAATCTCTTGTCAAAAAAAAACGCCTGGTTGGCGACGTCAGACTAAAGAAGAGGGCGAGATTTGCGCCACAGGTCTCGTATTGGGCAGAGGGATCCACGTACCCCCCTGTACATATATATAATGCATCCGAGAGAGAGAGAGAAAGAGAGAGAGGAAAAAAAGGTGGCTGATTAGTTAGGCCGGAGAAGGGCCAGGCCTAAAGGGCAGTGTGTTAGTGGGATGCCTGACAGGCCGAGTGCCGGGCAATTGGCTGGCGGTAGCTGAACTAGGGGCAAGGGTGGAGAATTTCGGGATCTGGGGCTGAGATGCAGGCGTTCCAGAAAGCGAGGGCAATGGGTTAGTGCGGTTAGATGCATATTTGAATATACGGATTTATGTTCCCGACAAGGCGTAAGATGATTTACGGAAATGCAATTGTGGCTGTCATGGTACGTAATGTCACAAAGGCTGATGATGTCAAGTCAAAGTTTAATGTGCTTGTCAACGGTCAATGATTGTTGAGATGAAAAAAAAACGACAAAGAATTGGATTTGGTCAAAGTAACTGCAGGAATAAAAAGAGCAAACAGGCATTGTAGTCAGCATGGTAAATGACAGAGAATCAAGTAGCTTCTGCAGCTGAAGAGGGCCCCTCGTCGTCGACGCCCATGGCTCTAAGCTTGGCTTCGACAGCTGCGACCACTTGGGCATCAAACTGGTCTGACTTCTTTGGTTTCTTGACACTGCATCATGTTAGTAAACGATGATGGTGTTATTTGAAGAGGTAATAGGGGGTTACATACGGAGATCTGGTACACTGATCGCACCGTTCGTGTCCACAGCCTGGACACTGAGGCGAGTGATTTTGGAAGAGACTGTTGCACTTTTCACACTGCCAGCGAACCCTGATTCTTGGTTTCCGCCATGTGCGTCTAAACGTCTCAAGTTGCCTGTCGACCTCTGTTTCGCTGTCTGCTTCGGCGTCGCCGGGGTATCCGGTGGGCCATTTGGTAAGCTTTGCGGGCTCGCGGGGGCATTTTGTGCATCTGGCGTGGTGGCAGTTTTGGCAGATGACAGCTTGGGCAGGGACGAAGACAGTGGAGCACTTGTGGCAGGTGCGCCTGATGCGCTGCTTGGTAGGCTGGTAGACGAGTTCGTCTCCAGCGCGGGTGCGGATGGTGAGCATGCGCTTCCTCTTTGGCTGGTCGGGGGCGTCCTTTTCGGCCTGCTTCTCCTCGGGCGTCTTCTTCTTGGGATAGCGAGGGCACTTCTTGCAGCGCCTGTGCTCGCACTGGACACAGGTCCTGTCGGCGCCATAGAGGGTGCCGCAGCGGTGGCAGGTGCGGTGGACACGCATGCGAATGGGCTTCTCGACACGCTGCAGAGGGGGCATGGGGCCCGGGGCAGCGACCCACTCATGAGACTCGAGAGTGAGGCCATATTTTGCAAAGAGAGCGCGGGCACGCTCCTGCTGCATGGCATTGCGGTCCATGGACCTTGGGGCGGGAGCGGGGCTGTCAGGTTGTTAGTGGACATGATGGCGTTGGTGTTGGAGTCTATTGGGAGACTCACGTAGCGGGGATGGGCTGGGGAGTAGTGGAGGTGGTGGTGGTGGTGGTGTCTTTTGCGCCTTCATTGTCGATGGATGGCTTTTCTTGTGGTTGCTGTTGCGGAGGCGGTGATGAGGGTGAAGGTTGCTGGCCCTGCAGTTTTTGCTGTTGTTGTGGCTGAGGTTGTTGTTGGGCGGCAGCAGCAGCAGCAGTAGCAGCAGCAGAAGAAGAAGGAGCGTCCGGGGCTGGGGCAGGCGGTTGCGACTTGGAGGACCGGTCCCTCTTGAAGACGGTGCTCATTCTCTTTACATATTTGCCCAGGCCCGTCTTGGCCTTGCCCTGGGGCGGGGGATTGGGCGGCGTCGACATGGCTGGCGTCGGCGGTGGTGACAGTGGAGGTGACAGTGAGGGCAGTGTTTGGTGGTGGTGTGGTGTAGTTTAGCAGCAGAGAGTGGAGGGTGCAAGGCCGAGGTCGTGTCCAAATCCCTAGAGTCTGGCCACTGGGTCAACTGGTCGGGAGGGACACCGAAGGCTTGGTAGGCGAACCCCACTGGCGCCCACAGCCAATACACACACGTGCTTCGCACACTGGCTCACTGGCTGCTGGCACTACTTTGCTGGTGAGACTGGTGAGACTGGTGGATGGTCGGTGGCTTGACAACAGTGTCCAAGTCTGATGTGCCTCGTCGTGTATATGTATGCGGATGCGTCGTAGCCATCAGACCATGGCAAGCAACGGTGGCAGCGCCTGTGGCATGGGCTGTTGGCCGTCTCCCGGCGTGCTGGGATGGACCCCGAACTACGCACAAGCGGCCCGTTGGTGGCCAAGGCACAACTCCCTGCTCGGCTGACTGCGGCGACGGGCTTTTTCTCTATCACCATGTCCATATAGCTCTACGCCAGCGCAAAACAAGACGGTTGGCCGTGTCCGCGGCTACTCAGTACACTGTGTCTGCCCGTGGCGATGCATATTTCATGCCGTACTGTATGTAGCATTGCTAGATCCTGCCCATGTACATATACACATGTCAATACATACATATATTGCCTCAGGTGCACCGTCACATCGCTTGCCCGCCTGCCCGCTTGCCCGCTTGCCCGCTTGCCCGCTTGCCCGCTTGCCCGCTTGTCCGCCTGCCCGCTGCACTCAGACTCCCAGTGCCAGGCCGTCCAAGGCCAATAACTGCCCACTCACTACTCTACACATACGTAGCTAGATACGCATACACGTCCATATGCCACCGACAGAACCGCCGCCAGCCTGGTGGCTTGGGTACGGCTGCACTGCTCCCCGTGAGCTGGGTCGGTCGTCGGCTGGTGCAATGCCAATGGCTCATCGGCCAGCCCATCATCGCTGCTTCCGCCCACCTGGACTCATCGCGCCCGCCCGGGCCTTCTTTTCGTCTCACCCACCACCTATCGATCCCAATACCCCGGCATTCCGCACACGCTAACAACACGGCTCCATGTAACACATCGATACCACTCTCTTCTTCTCCTTCGTTTACATACTACACACAATCATATGCCTGCACATGTCTATCTCTTTCTCTCTCACTTTCTCTCACTCTCACTTTCTCTCTCTCACTCTCTCTCACACACTTTCTCTCTCTCACACATACATACATATACATATATATATCCAGGCTAACCTAGCCCATGCCCAGCCCAATATCCACCTCGACTAGTCCCACTCCTGCACAGCTCGATTTCCATCAGCACTAACCACGCAGCCTGCTATAGTCATCATTACTATCATCATTTCCGCCATCTCCGTCTCCATGCCTTGCATTCCATGCTTTCATCGTTTCTCTTGGTTTCAAAAAACCACAATACAAACTTCGATGCCGTCCATTACAGCATATACACGCCGAATCAGACGCCTCGCTTAGACCCCCCCCCTCGCAGCCCGCGCCCGTTTCCCAATGCCCAAAACGTACCACTGTTGCGGCATGCTCAATACTCTGCCACCCCCAATCCCTGCCCCCCTTCAAACACGGCCCATATCTCTCCGACCCTCTTCGCATTTCCTCTTCGGTCCAACCACTGCTGTTTTTGCTTTCATCCAACTTATCACGAACCTTGAGAACAAACAAAGCATAATAAAACAAATACTAAGGATAAGCCTGCTTACCAGTAAACATCTGCCGAGACGCAGGGTCAGGAAAAAAACGGTATCCCGGTGCAACGGTCCGACTCCCTCATTCTGGCATTTTTTTTCCCCCAAACACATCCATTACATTTCTCTCTAATACCTACCTCATAAATGTTAATGCAAAGCTCCATCCCCCCCCTAAGTTGGGCATCCTTTTTTTTTCTGCTCGAGCCGAATTTCTCAAATCGGGCACCAAGCCAGGAAGAGATAGACAGGTGTAAAAAAAGGCTAGAACGTACCACTAGCGTGTGTGCGCATCCCATCGTAGCTCCCGTCCCCCCCACCCAACTGGCGTTTGACTCGGTCCTCGAGTTTGCCACCCCTATGCTTGTATAATACAGGCTTCATGTTATAAGATTGCGTCAGCATGCCCAAACGGGATATCAACGCGACGGGGGACACGTTGGTATATGCTGTCGTATCTTTTGATAGCTAGTTAGGGATTAGGCTTGTGTAAAAGTAGAGAGGGAAGATTGGCATCTATTATGCATACTCTGTCTCCCTCTAGATGTGAATGCGAAAGAAGAGAGATTCGACAATTGACACTCAATATACATATGTGCACGACAAATACTGGATAGTTAGGAGAGAGTCTCTTATGTGTAGACTACAATGCAACGCTAAATAACTACATACGAACTACATGACCCATCGCAACGCCATACGCCCCTTCCCTAACCAACTAGATAAGCAAGCAAGCAAGCAAGCAAGCAAGCAAACAAACAACCATTCTCCCTCTCTTCATCCACAATGCCTTCTTCTTGCTTTCTAATGCAACACTCTTACTTACACTGCCCCCCCCAAATACTATACAATCTACTCTCATATCCCATCAACTACAACCTACTCTCCCATCCCCTCGCCCCTTCACCCTCCCACCTCTCCGGCCACACCTTACCCAGCGCCTCCCAGATATGTCCCACAAACTCAATCTTGAGGCCCCGTACAACCTCCTCAGGCAGCTCGCTAGCATCCTTTCGATTGCCCTCCGGCAGCAGCACTCGCTCTACGCCCGCGCCCAAGGCCCCAATCAGCTTCTCCTTGATGCCCCCCACAGGGAGAACCCGGCCTCGCAGCGAAATCTCACCTGTCATGGCCAGCGTCGGTGGTACAGGCTGGTTGCTAAAGAGCGAAATAAGACCAATGGTATGGGCAAGCCCAGCAGACGGACCGTCTTTTGGAATCGCCCCGCTGGGACAATGTACGTGGATGCTGCGATTCTTCATGATGTCCTCGTCGTGCGTGGTGCTGAGCCCTAGGTCGAACGCGTGCGCCTTGACCCACGTCAACGCAACTTCTACGCTTTCCTTAAGCACGTCGCCCAGCTTGCCCGTCAGCTGCACGCGTCCTTGGCCCGGCATGTCTGCAATCTCAATGAACAGGATGGATCCCTGGCCGCCTGTGGAGTAGGCCACCAAGCCTGTAATTACTCCGGGTCGCGCAGACTGCTCAGTTACTTCTTGGGCAAACTTTTCAATTCCCAGCGTTGCCTCGACGTCTTCTACAGTCACCACTGGAGAGTATGCGGCTACTGTGTTTGTGTCCTTGGCTGTCGCATACTCGACTGCCTTGGCTCGGCAGACGGACCCAATCTCCCGCTCCAGATTCCGTACTCCAGACTCTCGAGTGTACGATGTGATAATCTTGTCAAGCACCTCGGTCGGAATCTGAACGTGCTCCGTCTGCAGTCCATTCGACGTAATCTGCTTTGGTATCAGATGCCTTGAGGCAATGTGTCGTTTCTCGAGCGTTGTGTACCCCGATAGCTGGATAGTCTCCATACGGTCCAAAAGCGGAGGTGGAATTGTGTCCAGCGAATTGGCCGTGGCAATGAAGAGAACCTTGGACAGATCAATGGGGATATTGATATAGTGATCCGTAAATGTGTGGTTCTGCTCTGGATCTAGTACCTCGAGCATCGCCGCGCCGGGGTCGCCGTTGTGGTTTGACATGCCAAGCTTGTCAATCTCATCCAGTAGGAAGACGGGATTTGCCACTCCCACCTTTTTCAGTCCGTTGACAATAAGCCCAGGCATGGCTGCAACATATGTTCGGCGATGGCCTCGGATTTCGGCTTCATCGCGAACACCACCGAGCGAAATGCGGTGGAACTTGCGCCCGAGTGCAGTAGCAATAGACTTGGCTAGCGATGTCTTTCCCACACCAGGCGGGCCTACCAGAAGCATAATGGGCGACTTGTCAACCATACGCTTCTTCTCCAGGAGCCGCACTTCGGCCTCGGATGGCTCCTTTGCCACCTTGTGTGGAGCTACCGGTTGCTTGGCCTCGCCCTCGCCGTCCGCATTAGGGGCTTCAGTCAAGGACCGGATCTGATCATCAATGTTCTTGTTTGCCTGCTCCTTGAGCTTGAGCACGGCAAGATACTCGAGCAGCCTCTTCTTGATCTTTTCCAGACCGTAGTGGTCATTGTCCAGCTGCTTCTTCGCTCGCACCAGGGTATTGGCATCTAGCTGATCAACCGTCATCTTGCTCCATGGAATCTCTGCAAGGTTCTCTAGATAGTTCCGGCACACCTGATATTCCGCCTGCGCTGGATTCATTTTCTGTAATCTTGCCAACTCGCGCTGTGCCGCTTTATTGGCCTCTGCTGATAGCTTTGCGTCCTCGAGTCTCTTCTTCAGCTCGTCAATCTCATTCGGCTCATCTTCACCCCCCTGCTGTTGCCCTCCTCCAGGAAAACCGGTGGGGAAGCCAGGGGGCATACCGCCCATCTTGGCCCGCCTCTTGAGAGCCTCTTGTTGTAGCTTCCGTAGTGTGTCCATGTCCAATGCGCCGTTGGATGATTGCGTAGTCGCAACTGTCATGCGCGTGTTGCCTTGGATGTTGCTGATCTGCCGTTGCAGAATCTCAATGACCCGGTCAACCCTCTCCTTGACATCCACAGACGCCAATACGCGCAACGTCTCTTCGTGTGTGGTATCCACCACATTGGCCATGAAGTCGGCGAGCAAGCCAGCGTCTGACAGGTCCTTTCGTGTGATGAACATTTCCAGTCTCCGTGCAACAATAGGCGAAAACGTAACTTGTGGTGTGCGTGGTAGTATGGCGGATAGTCGGACTAAGGCGAGTAGCTCGCGTGACAGTTGCTTGAGGAGGTTGAACTGGTTCAGGAGGTCTGCACTCGCAATGTCGACTGGAAGTTGTTAGCCTGCACATACATGGCTAGAGATAGAGAGAGGTAGACATACTGTATTCCTCAACAGCCGCCAACTCTCCCTCAAAGTACGGCCTCTCTTGCACAACATCAACAACCTGGACTCGTTCGAGCCCCTCGACAATCAAGCTCAAATCACCCTGCTTACGGCCCTGCACCCCACTGACTTTTGCCACACAAGCATACCCAAACACATCCTTCTTGGTCGCCAGTATCGGGTCACTCTCATAGTGCGTCTTGTCGCGCTGATGTCCATCCTCAATCAATAAGTTGCCATCCGGGCCCAGTGTATTCGACCGAAGCGGCACACACGCGACCGTGATGGCGGCATCCGGCTTTGCCGTGGGACTGATACTGTATATCTTTGCGAGAATAGCAGCGACATCGGAACGATTGGTAATGGGTATCTTGAGTGTTATACCGGGTAGCACGGCGAGGGGCGGCGCAAGCGGGATGAGCGGGAGCACCGTCGTGCTCGTCTTGGACGAGCCCTTGCCCATCATGACTTCCTAAAACAATGGCGGAAAAGCTGAAATTACGGGGTTTGAAGGATGAGGAAGGAGGAGGAGGAGAAGGAGGAGAGGGCGGAGGGAAAGTGCGAATCGTGGGCCAAACCGACAAAGCGGTCGTTGATTCGTGTTGGTGACGTGCGGAGTTGCAACCGCTGGGATCAGTAGCGGGAGGGTGCGGACTCTCCTAAGAAACGGATCAAGGAGCAACGCAGTTAAACTACGCAGCAAGTGCAAAGGCTGAATAGGCACGCGCAATGTATAGTAAACAAGAAACAAAAAAAGCAATTATGTTGACCCAAGATGCCCTGCCACGATAAGATTATTCGTCGTCACATAAATGAAGAGGGCGCGATGGCTTCCAGAAGATACTCTCTGTGTGTGTGTGTCGCTCCCGCCGCTCTCTGCGCATCTCGTCGCGGCATCATCACGGACCTTCTCTCCCTCCCTCCCCTAGGCCGAGGTTAAACGTGCCGACGACGAATTACATCAGGCGCGTCGCCCAGACTTTCATCTGATAAGATGACCTCCGCACTTCCGCACCCCCGTCCCGCACTTTGAGTCCCGTTGTTGCATCAGCATCAGCATCAGCATCAACACGTGAACGTACATAAGTACACACATACATATGCATCTTGTATGTGGTGCTCCGTGATCGGATGCAGAGATCCGCTCTTTCCCCCCTCCCCCCATATCTTCATGGACCGGCAAACCCAAACGGGATATGCTGTACGCTATGTGGCACAGCGTTCCGCTACATGTAATCACTTATGCACATTGTCCACACGGGACTGCTAGGATAACAAACCTCTCTATTCTAATTCCGCTTAGAATTCACGTGTATCCAATTCTCCTCGAGGTATTTCTAACTTACCTGTATACCAACGCACACCCTCAACCCCTCTGCAAATGCTTTTAAGAACCCGTCTAGACATTGATTTCTTGCCCCATGTATTCCGTTTCCTGCCCTCCATGACAAATCAGACACATCCAGAACGATCAAATATCTTCCAATTCCCATAATATGTTTTATCCATCTCTTTTCCCAACCATGCACCTCTCTCCTCCAAAAAAAAACAATATCATCATTGCCACACAGGAAACAAAAAAACTCAGGCCAAGTCTATCGTTACACTACTGAGTCACTCTCACTACCCTACACCTCATGTCGGCGTATTTCTGCCGTGGGTAGCAGTCATGCTGTAAGGAGCCTAACAATCGATATCGTTAGCTATGCATTTCCAACCAGCCCAACACGCGAGTGACTCACTAAGACTTTCTTCGCATTACAGATGCGCCAGGCAAGGTTCCTAACCGTGCCATCCGCTTGTACAACCTCAGGTGCAAACTCGATACCAAACCTGGCCATCATTAGTCCCTTGTCTTTGCAAAAGCTAAGCAACAGCCATCAACTTACATTTGATGCACTGCAAAGACCACGCGCTTGGCAAATTTACCATGACGCTCGACCCCGCTGCCAAAAGACTCCTCGGGCGTCGAAGGCGCAACTTCTGGGTCGCGGTCAAAGCAGTTCTGGATAACGGGGAGAAGCGCCGCTTCCAAGGCCCGATGCGTCGTTCCATTCTCGTCCACCTCTACGTCGTCCTCATCAAACTTTGGAATCTGAATCTCAAAGGCCTGCGAGAGTGCCATGACATGGTGTCCACCGTCGTGATGGTACCTAAACTCAAAGACGCCAGTGGTCCACCAAAGCTTGTCTCCGTGGAACTCGACTTCGCCAGTGTAGCAGTCGGATGCTTCTTCTTCATCAGCAGCGTTTGCAGGATGTAGCTTGTCCGAGACTAGTATGCCATCATCGGCACGAGCAGAGTCAAACATGTCTCTGTTGGTGGCAATCCATCGTCCATTCGAGCTAATGTGTGTAATCTCGCGGGACTGATTGTCGGCGACCATGTATAGACCAATCCAGTCCCTCTTGCTATGATTTAGAGGAGCTTGCCAACGAACCTTGATGGGCGCACCGTACTCCAGGGCCAGTGTCTTGAAATCATTCGTCCGTACTGCCGGAATTCTGGCAAGCTCGCCTTCGCGGCCACCATTCCTCTGCTTTTCAACTGTTACTGGTAACAAGGTTCCTTCAACCTCTAGCTTGTATTGCTTGGGGTCCAAACCAGACATGTCTTGTGAAGCCCGGCTGATGGTAATCCGCCTCGGGGAGATATGGAATAGGCTCGCCACGTCCTGGGCAAATTTACTGAATTTAGCAGCAATCTTTAGTCTCGTATCATCCAAGAATTTTTCAATATGTTCCATCATTGAGTTGATGTACCGGTCGGCTGCCGACTGCCACTGGCGGACTGGATCAGGCAACGCTTGACGCACAGTCTTACTGACACCTGACATTTCGCGAAGATTGCGGCCGTACAGCTAGAAAGATAGAGTTAGCAAGTCATCCAGATTGGTTGTATTCAGATGCACTCCACATAGCCTCTTGGTCCAGGCCGATGTCGGGAAGGTATAACAATTTCGTGTGGTGTGTGTAACACGAGTTTACGGCTTACCTTGATCACATGTGGTTTCTCTACGAATTGCAGGAACGCGAGGTTTAGAACGTGGGCTGTTGTGGCGAGATAGAAGACTGCGGGACTCCATGTTATGATAGCTACACCCCAGACACCAGCGAGCCCAAGAACCCGCTCTGGATTGTTGAGGAAGCGGTAGATACCACTGTAGGTAAGCGATTTCGAAGGGGGGTCGAAGAAGAAGTCTCCACAGAACCATCCGAATTCCCCAAGCGATTCGTATATGCTCATAGCAACCCACAACTGAAGGGCAATCATAGCCGCGCCAAGAACGTGTCGAAAGAGCGCAAGTCCGCTCAAGCCTTCGGGAGGGAGACTGTACATCTTCCAGGCGAGTGCGACAAAGCTTGCGTGACTCATGGTCATGCTCATGTGGTAAAGGGACTTCCACTGGCGCCAGGCCTCTTCTTTGGTATCGCCATACTTGATAAAGTGCTTAGTCCAGTTCTTCTTCTTGGACTGTCGGTCCAGGATATAGCCTAGACCCAATGCATACCATAGCCGCCATCCGAAAGCATTGACGAAGAGGAATGCTTTCACCTTCCACGTGTTTGGAGTCAGCACCGCCAAGCATATCATATAGAACGAAAGCAGTACTACAGTGATATCGATGGAACGATGGAAATCTGTGTTCAAAGGTCCTACAATGTGGTGCGTTGGGGCAGGTTGCTTAGAGGGGTCGTGGACGGCGTCGCCGAATCCGAGTTCAGATTGACCAGTCTTGGGGCGGTCTTCGTGAGCAGCCTCCCCAGAAATTTGGCGCGTGCGGCGGGGAAGAGCTGGATTGTATGTCGCTTCAATATGAGGCTCCTCTACGATGGACAAGAAAGCAAATTGGGCAGCATGTGCGATGATGGAGATTGCTAGGACTTTGTAGCTTGCCGTCATTAGGGCAATACCATAGTATCCTGCATACCCGATCGAGTACATGGGGCTGTGTGCAGGGGTAGCGCGTTAGTATGTCTTTGGTTCAACGATGCAACAGAGGGTCTTACTGCGGTGCCATCTCGAAAACGCCGTCGAATGTCAGGCTTTGGTCAATGAGGTAGAAAAAGTCACCCCAGTACCATGCAAAGTCCTTGACAACTCGGTGCGCATCAAGCTTGACCCAAAGGTTGAAAAGGAAGAGAACGACGCCCGTCGTCCATCGCAAAGTCCACAGGAACCAGCTTTCCTGGGGTCTGTTGAAGCAGGCAATGGCGAAAAGGCAGTATGACACGAAATCACACATCAGAATCAGGTCTACCACACGTCTAAACACGAGCCATGTGTTGTACTCAAGCGGCGCTTCTTCAAACTTGTAATCCTCTGGGATCTTGATCTCCAGCTCACGCTTGAGAAGTTTGTATAGGGCCGGGTGTGGGTTTTTGCCTGTTTCGGGATTCTCAAAGATGTGGCTCTGCTTCGCCCACAAGACGAGGCGGTTGTGCTTGGACTGGCCATCGAGCAGCCAACCAATGCCTGCATTGTAGCCGGCGCGCCAGAAGAGGAAGACTATTGCGAATACGGGAATGCGGGCGCGTTTGGGCAGTACAAAGAAGGTCAAAATCATGGAAGCGAGCACACCAAGGACTGCTAAATCCGACAGGTTTTTAGGCTGTGAGGGCGAGAGAAGCTGTGAGACCATGTCGTGGGTCTGGGGTACAACGAAGACTGCGTTGGAAGAGTCAGTACTGAAGAGCAGCTTTGCAAGGCATGGGGGGTTCCTCGTATGTGCAAGAGGATTGCTGTTTCCTCTGGTTATACTCAGCGCGACGCGAGACATACCTGTACCATCTGGAGTCCTTCCATAGGTTCGCTTTTTGCTGTCATCACCTTTGTGCTTTTTATTTTCTTGGTCGTTCAACTGTAGAACCTTTTGCTTAGCATCGTCTGCATTGTTGAGATGTAGTGGTTTGGCGTTTGGCCGCTCTCGCAGCTGGCTACCGTCGGCCATGGGCCCGTTGCTAACATCAGCCATGTTGGCTGGGACGCGAGCAACTGGATAGGAAGCAGGTCACTTAGAGACCAGATGGGTGAGGGGTTCTCCCGGCTGATATCACAGCGACAGCCAAGGCTTGAGGGCTAGGTAAACTGCCGTGTTCAAGTAAAAGTCCGGCAATACAGGGCGTTGGAGCTGAATGCGCCAGCGCGGCTGTAGATTCCGATTTGTCTCTGTGTGGCCGCAAATCTCGCTTCTTGGATGCGGACCAACGAGAAGGCTTAGAGTGTTGAACTCTAGCTAGCGCGTGAATGTTGAACGTGGGATGGGAAGGGAACAAGGTCGTGGGCAGTGCAGTTTGTGTGCAGCGACCGCGCGCGGAGGAAGCGTGGGTTAGCGGCACGTCACTGTGTGGGGCTCTAGCATAAGCCGACTTGGCCCGAACTGGTAGTCATGGGCCGAACTGCCGTTCAGCACGCCGCAGTAGCACGTGAAATGAATTTTACCAGTAGTACACACACGTCTTGTTGTTGTCTTTTTTGCAGACAAATTTGAATACGAGGAGATCTTGTTGACATAATTTCCATCGTATAACCATGCTGGTTGATGAGAAAAAAACTCCCCCATTACAGTGTCACACCAAGAAGTCCAGGGAGTATGGGGGAGAGTGATCGAATGCAAAAGAAGAATTTTGATGAGAGACGGCATTTGATGCGCCAATTAAAGAGCCACTATTCCTTGTATGTATGTATGCATGGGAAGCGGGGTAATATACAGTATCCACCTGTCGTGCCGTGACATCTACCCATCACACAGAATTCACCCTGCTTCTCTTGGGCCTGCCAGCATTGCCTGCCTCCTCGTCTAGTCTTTGCTGCCGCAGAGCTCCGTTGTCCCAAGACTGCCTCCTCGCTTCCTCAACACTTTTCTCAAACGAGTTTTTACGATTTGGTTGTGCAGTGACAGATTTAGTTAGGCGACATTTATTCATGCTACTACCCAATCCCATGCCACCCAACGTTGTCGCTGCTATTGGTGAGGAAAGACGTAATTCAGCAAACTGTTGGTCCAACTGCAAATCCTGGTCATTGTAGGCGTTTCGAGGTTCAAAGAGAGCAGCCTCAGGGCTGAACACAAACTGCTTTGATGTGCAGGCCATGGGCAAAGGCCACGTAGCGCCTGTCTGTACCACATACTGTGGACATACTGTGCTTTTGGCGGTCGCTAAATCGAACCCATCAGCACCTGAATAGTTATCTGGTGCGATGTCGTCAACAGGGGGAGAGTTGCTGCAATCCTTTTGAAACGGAGATGATGCCATCTTGTCCGCCCAACCATTCCACTGCCCATCTCTGGCTAATGGTTCTTCAGGGTATGAATATAGCGTAGAGTCTGAGGCAAGGTCCGGTATCATCGACGAGACCGTTGTAGATGGTGACGAAACTGTCTCGGAGAGGTAAATGTTTGCTTTGCAAGCTTGAAGATTGTTGAGGAGTGCTTGTTCATCACGCTCTCGATTTTGTATTTCTTTCTCCAGCTTACGCATGCTTTGTCGGATCTTCTTCTTTTTCCTAACAGGCAAGGATGAGTCGGCAGCAAGCCGCTGTTCATTCCGAGCTTGCTTCTTCCGTAGTGCCTGCAGATAAGTAACGCAGTTGGCAAGTCCGTTTTCCAACAAGTCCTTTTCAAGCTCCAGTATCGACATCTGGGCGGAATGGGGAAAAGTGTCCTCGACGGAGAAGAAGAAGTTACTATGCGTGGTGGAGGCTATCCAAGGCTGGGATGAATCGGCATAACACTTCATGATGAAAGACATGGACAGGGTATTGATGAGAAGTTCTTACGGGGTCTCAAGAGAATATGGCACGAGGTGAACACGAGGGTATTGTATGGTTATGTCCAGCATGGTAAACCAAGGCTGGCGCTGGGGTCGGCTGGAGCCGTCCCTCGCACGATGGACGGAGGTGGCGGGCTACCACGTCTAGAATCCAATGGAGATCATGTCGTCTTGGCAAAGGGATGTTCCAATAACTCAGGAGGCGCAAAAATCGGGAGGTAAAGGGGAAGCGAGGAATCAAGGAAGCTTTTGGGAACGCCACGGCCCTCTGAATGGTACTATTTTGCTATTGTTCGCTTCCGACAATCAGAAGGGTTACAAAGGGGTTCCGGGAGGCTTGCCAGCGAGATCCCTGTGCTGAGAGCATTCTAGAGCAAGTTGGTCAAGGGTGACTTGCAATTGGTCCGAGCTGACTAAAATCGGGTAGCGCAGACTGCGCAGAAGGCTCCTTGATGTCTTTGTACGAGAAGCTTTCTGGCGTTCTGGGGCGTGAAAGGAGCATCTGCAAGCAAGGGGCCACAATTTATAGTGGCTAAAAGTGCCTATATTCAGCTTTGTTCAACCGGTACTGAGGGCAGCTGAAGGCGATTTTCGACTCCTTTCCACAGCCCTAGTCGCGGTCGTTGTTGGCCCATGATAACGTTGCAAGATTGGTATGCAAGGGGGGACGCCGTGTGTAAATGGTGGGCAGCATAAGATGCGCATCATTATACCGGGGATACGGGACCCTCGGTGGGAAAACAGGCGTCGGGCAGGGGATTTCCAAAAATTCATTCACAACACTCATCAGCTCAGTTCTTGAACAGGATGAGGCTGGCGATATGATTACCCGAATGGGTACAAAGTCACGCCACGGTGGTGAGGGTAGAATGCTTCTTCGCGGCCGTTGAAGCAAAGTGCGTCAGCCGCGTCGGTACCTGCATGCGTGCAATGCTGTCGTAATCGTTCATGGCCAAAGAAACTTTCGTATATATACCAGTGGTTGGCACGTCCCGTAGTTGGGCGATGAGCCTGTGCTTGTGTGTAGTAGGCGTAAGGCATGGCGGCATGTCGTATGTAGATGATGCTCCACTCCTCCTGCCTTCCCCCGCGGTACATACCCAAGTAGCAAACGCTGCGATGGAACTCAATCCCTCAACACAATCAATCCATCTGCAGCCTGCCGGGCACCAAAACCCCATCCATGCCTGCGGGTCCAGCTGTGCCATTCTCACCTCATCCTGTGTGGGTGCACTTCACCTTTCTCATTACTCGGACACATGTGTCAAGCCCCGTGTCTGGCTCCGCTGTGACGGCATCGGCTATGCAGGCTATGCAGGCTATGCAGACTATTCAGCAACCCCGCAGCACCGTTGCCCATAGTACAATCAGGCCGGGATACTCTCTTTGCGCTTTCTCGCGGCCATGTTGGAGGTAGTATATGGCGTGTGCCTGAACGGGGGTTTCGGCCTTGGTTTCCCCACACGAGAAGATTTCTGTACGTACTCTAGTTGCATGGCCGGTTATGGATGTCAAACTCCCCTGCCCGTCATGGTTCGGTAGACAGTGACGTCACCACTGTAGCCCTATAGCATCCAGAGCATCCATCTGTCAGCCAGCTACCCTTCTTGCGGGTCCCAACGCGACTTTTTCTGCAATCTGCTGAGGCGGGGTTCCTGATGACGACGGGAACATCCTCCCTACGCCATAAGCGCTTTTGGCGTACCGCTACGGAGCGTGAGAGGCATAGCCGTCTTGATTTGCTGTCCTGTGGCGGATGACATGAACACCACAGCCACTAGTCAGGTTAAACTTGTCCGGGCAACGCCTTGGTCATGTATCGAAATGTTTGAAATGCACATCTACCGGGCCTTTAGTTACCGTCAGCTACCGCATAGCATAAAGTCCTAGGTACCCACATTACGTACTTTTCTCCTACCTAGTATAAGTATCACGCAGCCTCCAGCACTTTTTGAAATCAACAAGACTGCTCATCTCGAGCCAACACTTGCACCAGAACAAACTGACCCAAAGCTTTGCAACAATATGGCCGCCAAAATCTTCGACATCCGTGTCGATACAGCCGAATCCGATATCCTCGCCGATATCAAAAAGGGCCTTCGGCCTGTTGCCGGTGCTGAGAAAACTTTACCCACGTTGCTGCTCTACGAGTAAGCAGGCACGCATCAAGCTAAAGGTACTTGCTAATCTCCTCCCCATCTCCACAGCCAGGAAGGACTCCGTCTATTCGAACAAATCACATACCAGGAAGAGTGAGGACCTCCATCCGCTAGGGGCTTGGCTGCCAAGCTGACAAACATCCATCGCACCAGGTACTACCTGACTAATGCCGAAATTGAGGTACTTGAGACGTATGCGGATAAAATAGCCCAACGTATTTCTCCAGGCTCAATCGTGGTGGAACTGGGGAGCGGGTAGGATCTCGGCTCTCATCATACAAGAGATTGGAAACGAGCCTCGTGCTTCGTAAGTACTAATATCTGTGCAGCAATCTGAGAAAAGTCAACATACTGTTGCAGGCCATTGATCATCTAGGCAAAGCTATCGAATATTACGCCGTCGACTTGTCCCTACCTGAGCTGGAAAGAACCTTCAAACAGATACCCATAGGTAAGTGACCACAACTCGACACGGCGTCATTGAACAAGTTGCACGCATAAGCGCCTTTATCTGCTCTAGTGTAAGGTAAAAGCGTTGGCGAGCGTCATCGGGGTTCGCTTGGGGTCTGCATATGTACAACTCAACAAACCCCGCGCTAGTCTACCATGGTACCTATCTATCTATCGCATAGGCGGCATGGCAATGCCACATGACTCCTTGATTACGAAGGCTTGCTGACCACCCGTGTAGAGGGGTATAGCCATGTCCAATGCTTCGGACTCCACGGAACGTATGATGACGCTCTGGAGTGGCTCAAGTCTCCCGTTGTCGAAGCCAAACCCAAGACAATCCTTTGGCTAGGCTCCAGTTTGGGCAACTTCAAGCGTCATGAAGTACCGCCGTTCCTTGCCGGATTCGGCAAAGTATTACAAACTGGTGATACGATGCTTATCGGTATCGATTCCTGCAAAGATCCCAAAGTATATTACCTGCCACGAATTGTACGCAAGACAAATACTAACCTCCGACCTTCGCTAGCGCGTGTTTCATGCATACAACGACCGCGAGGGTGTTACCCACAGATTCATACTCAACGGACTCAAGCACGCAAACGTTCTCATGGGGGAAACCGCTTTTAACTTGGACGACTGGGAAGCCATTGGCGAGTATGATACAAAGGCTGGTAGGCATCATGCTTTTGTAGCACCGCGCAAAGACGTCGTCATCGATGGAGTACGAATCAAGCAGGGCGAGAGGATCAGAATCGAGGAAAGCTACAAATACAGCCGCGACGAAACCAAGAAGCTCTGGGAGCTTGCCAAACTCGCTGCGAACGCAGTGTGGGCTAATTCAAAGGGCGACTATGGTGAGTATGCACTGAAGATCATGGAGTGATGACGCTTATCTGATAGTCTTAGGTCTTCACATGGTCTCCAAGCCCTCGTTCTTCTTCTCTACCACGCCAGAAGAGTATGCAGCACAGCCCGTGCCTTCTCTCACTGAGTGGCAAGAACTCTGGAAAGCCTGGGATACTGTTTCCAAACAGATGATCCCAAAGAGCGAACTACTTGCCAAGCCGATCAAACTTCGAAATGAGTGTATCTTCTACCTAGGCCATATTCCTACATTTCTCGACATTCACATCGCCCGTGCCACTGATGGCAAACCCACAGAACCCGCCTATTTCTGGAGGATTTTTGAGCGGGGTGTAGATCCTGATGTTGATGATCCAACATTATGTCATGCCCACTCCGAAGTCCCTGAAGAGTGGCCACCGTTGGACACGATTTTACAATACCAACAGACCATTCGCAAGAATCTTGAAGCGCTCTACGATTCTGGAGAAGCAGAGAATAACGGCCGGGTGTCACGCGGATTGTGGATAGCCTTTGAGCATGAAGCAATGCATCTGGAGACCTTGCTCTATATGCTTATTCAAAGCGACAAGGTCTTGCCGCCTCCAGGAATCAAACCACCGGATTTTGCCGCTTTTGCCGCACAGTCAGAAGTCATGGTTGTTGAAAACGAGTGGTTCACGATCCCAGAGTCTGATGTAGACATCGGACTCAATGACCCAGAGAAAGATTTTGGAAGCAAACGATACTTTGGCTGGGACAATGAGAGACCCCGTCGATCAGTACACGTGAACTCCTTCCGTGCCAAGGCCCGGCCTATTACAAATGGAGAGTATGCCACATACCTGCTCCAGACAGGCAAGAAAGGTGCGTATCATTCGCACACAACATGTTGATGTTGCTTCAGTGATTCCAGGATTATTTGTATCATCACATGACTGCCCTTTGCTGACTTGGCTTGACCAGAAATACCCGCGTCTTGGTGCGACCAGGCTTATTCCAACGCCGACGGTACAAACACCACGAAGAGAGACAGTGTTGTTAATGATCACTTAAATGGCAATGGTGAATCTTCGCAGGGTATTACTGAAGGAAAATTCGTGCGTACAGTATACGGTACTATCCCATTGAAGCTGGCCATGGGATGGCCTGTTGTCGCATCCTATGATGAGCTTGCTGGATGCGCGCAATGGATGGGTGGTCGCATCCCCACCATGGAAGAGGCACGAAGTATCTACGCCTATGTCGACAGCATAAAGCCAGAGTTTGAGCAGTCGCTCGGCAACACAATTCCAGCAGTTAACGGGTAAGTTTTTGAGAGCCAGTCAGGAAGAATCAGATGTCTAACACAACACAGCCACCTGCTTAACGAAGGCGTGTTTGAGACACCACCATCACACCATTTGTCCAACAGCAACTCCGGCGCAGCAGCGGGTCTTAAGCCACGCGATCTCTTCATCGATCTTGAGGGGACCAATGTGGGTTTCAAGCACTGGCACCCAGTCTCGGTGGCCGAAAAAGGCAACAAGCTCTGTGGGCAATCTGATCTGGGCGGTGTTTGGGAATGGACTAGTACTGTGCTGGAGAAGCATGATGGTTTTGAGCCGATGGAGCTTTATCCAGGTTACACAGGTATGGAGTAACTTCTACGAGCTTCTGTCGCTCGGCTTATATGCAATATCATGTCGCTAACGGCAAGCAGCCGACTTCTTCGACGGAAAACACAACATAACTCTAGGTGGATCCTGGGCGACGCACCCGCGTATTGCTGGGCGTAAGACATTGTAAGTGCAGCAGAGCAAGTGTAGCCAAGACTGTGTCGCTGACATGTTGAAGCGTCAACTGGTACCAGCGTAACTATCCTTATGTCTGGGCCGGTGCCCGTATCGTGGCAGATGTGTAGTGGTATACTAACAACCATATGTGACTTGGGTGCGGTTGTGAAGCTTGTAGTTTCGCAGCCGGACGAAGTGGTGGTGAATGAGCGGGACCACAGCGGCTCACTGCAACCTTCACCACAGTACTAAGGGGTCCTCCCCGCCACACATGTCTCCTTTCATTTCTTGGTGAATTTGCTCGCACTACTATATAAGTGTTTCGCCACGTCCTGTCACTTCAGTTTCGGGCTACTTGTTACGCTCACGCTCTTTCCATAAACTGCCTAGATCACGTATCATTCGTCCATAGTGAATTACGCAGTCACCCACCTTCCCAAACGGCTTATACTGAGGAGCGATTCTCATCCACCTCATCCTCTGCGGCTAGCAAACGCTTTGTTTCAGCCTCACACCTATTTTCCACTTCTGCTTCCTTACTCAACC
Source organism: Bipolaris cookei (assembly GCA_002286855.1). Lineage (NCBI taxonomy): Eukaryota > Fungi > Ascomycota > Dothideomycetes > Pleosporales > Pleosporaceae > Bipolaris > Bipolaris cookei. The sequence goes on from NRSV01000009.1 coordinate 215,600, forward strand.
CCTGACCCATTCAGTAGCAGACCAATTAGGAGAACATGTTCAAGCAAACAACATGAGCAATGGCTTGTTGTTCAAATGGGAAGATTCGCAAACACTTAAGTACGCTACCCCCGTCCCATACATATTTTTCCTTGTTGTTAGATTATCCCACTGCGATTATGGCGCCCAAAATCAAGGGCCTTGCTAACCAGCGTAGACACCATTGCGGAGTTTGCACGCGTCCCTTGAAGCACCCAGGTGCGAGAGCTTCTTGCTTTGGCAAGCGTAGTGAGCCATGCTTGCGGTTCCATCAGGTTTATTATCAACTTCTTTCGTAGCTAATGAAGTATTAACATCGTGCAGGCCATGTTCATGCGCTTGCGCGGCCATACCTCCACACAGTGTCTAGCCATTGATGATACCCATCGTAAGAGACACCAAGACACTGCTGAGCAGCTGCACGCTATCTATGAGAGCTGCGGCGAGCTTGATTGGACTATAATCCCGTCCGAACTTGAGATTGCGATTGAAGAACCACCGAGAAATACCAACAACTCGTGTGACTATGGTACTGAGAATCACCGCGTAGCCGTGATTGTAGGCATGCTGCCGCCAAAGCGCTAGAAGAAGGACGCAAGGCGTTTGGCGAGAGCAGCAGGTAGATCAAGAGTGATCACCCAGGAAGAGATTCAATACATCGATTCCATCATCCACTCTGCCGATGGAATAACTAGCAATGAAACTGAAGGGCCAGGCAACCCTGAAGAGGTTGATGAGATTGAGAAGCAGCTTCGCGTAAGTAGCCTGATACTGGCCCCTGTGACCATTCCATAGTTCTTTCGCTAACAATCCCCTAGTATCATGCGCAGGTATACAATGCACGAGGAAACCGCGACCGGCTTGAAAGTCTCACAGATAATTCCGGCAAGATGCAAGAAGCGGGTTTTGATGCCGAGATGAACCGTATCCTAAACGTCTTTCACCTCACCAAGCTACTCAAACGTAACACCAATACGAAAGGTCTACAAGAAATAGAGCTAAAAAACTTCCTCACGCTTGTCAATGCCTTAAAATTGGTTACGACTGAAGACATTGTGCAAGACAAGAAAGATATTGCGGAAGTGCGCATACAACGAGCAGGCTATCTGCGGTACGTCAACAGAATTTCGTATGAGATTGTAGCAGACAGGCATTCCACCAAAAGCTGGAAAACAGGTGAGAAATCAGCGACGAGCGCAGCCAATCTCAGTGACATGACAACTCCAGCCACGGAAAACAATACATTATCAATGTATATTGTCCATTTGCCATCCTCAAAAGTCAATTTCATCTGTTGTACTAGGAAAGTTCTTTTTTTGCTATCTATTGTACGAGGTAGAAAGTTAACATTACGCCAGTGATCAGAAAGAAAACCAGCAGCCTAGAAAAAGCTGGGTAGGGGACAGTCCTGACCGAAGGCATTTCGAGATCATACATCAGCGTGTAAATGGTGATGACGGGCTTCGCGAGGCGACCATTGAGCCTTACCAAGCGCCATTGTTACCTCTGCTGCCAGATCCTACTTCAGACCGAGCTCCTGTTTCAGTGAGAATGACCGACACTAAGATAGTATAGCAAGCTACAAAACCCATGTTAGCTCGTGTGAAGAAGATAACTATGTTATTTTCCTCAGATGGCTGAATCACTATTACCAACGGTACGAGGTCGAAAGCCCCCGTTCTCAGGCCGCCCGTCTGGGATAATATCTCAAGCCAGCAGTCTCAACTCACCCGGACCCTATTGCATACAGATACATCATCTTGGGCCAGTCTTCTGCGAAGCACAACTCTTTTGATGGATCTTCCTCTAATGCTCCGGCTGTCAAGGATTCTTTGACCCACTTATCTAAAGAACCAGAGACTCTCGCCGCAAAAACAGAGGAGAAAGCTGCCGCCGAGGATGTTATGATCTCACAAAAGAAGAGATCCAAGAAGCTACGCGAGGTGAACCGCAAGGCTAGGAAACTTGACACGATAAGGTACATTGAAGCCTCCATCGCCGGCAAAGGAGCGAATGACCAAATTACCCAAGCTACCGATAAATCACTCTGTGGCATTTCAGTAGTTTTGGAAGCTGGTAGTCAGAGATCAGATACGGAAGAAGTTCCACTAGCATTGCCGAGTCAAGATGTAATCAGTATTGGTTGTGACGTGATTCAGACATCAGAGACATCTAGATCTACCACAACGTGTCTGCAGGATGTATCGAATGTCCTTTCCCCTGGGCCTGTGCCAGTCACAACGTATGGAAAGCAATCGCATTGGAGAAATTTTGTACTCAACTTCACTGCCGATCAGCTAACAAACCTTTTTCTACTATCGTGGGGGTTGCTCATATGAATCTTGGTGCATGTTCGGGAAGAACCATATCTTGGACTGTCCATTTCACCCACCTCATACGTACGGTCTCGCTGCCTCCTAGGATCAAGTAATGATACAAGTCCAGATTGCCCGTGCGTCGACCCATGGTAGACCAATATTATCTCATTATGCCTGATGACAGGCCATCTACTAGTGGGCCTTACAACCGTCTCCGTGGTGAGAAGCTATTATCAATCTACGAAAATGATGCTAGAATTCAGGGCTGCCCAATGCTCGTGGATGCTGATTTTATTAACTACCTCACGGCAGACCCATCGAATCCGGCTTGGTTTCCCGATCTGGACGTTGAACCAGGACGTCTGGCCCAGGAGATTGCAGATTCCCATGATGGTTTTGGACCTAGACCTCTTATGAAACAAAGGTGGCTATACAATTGTCTCGAATGAAGCAACAAACTCAGAAACCAACAGCTAATGCATGATACACTACTAGAGATTCAGCGCGAAGCCTCTGGGCAACCAGGACAGCTTCGCATTTGCTATTGCAGTATCGCAATGCCGGAAAATCCTTCTCCTTCTCTACGTAAAGACCTGGTAACATGCTCATACCGATATTGCGCCATTAAGAACCTTCACAAGTCGTGCGTCAAGAAGCTTGGCGTGGAAAATGTATCGCGCCGGTACTGTACGCATTGCGAGAAGCAGATGCAACTCATAGCATACAAGGTGTTGCATGTGTCTGGACGTATGGGTATCTCAGATAACGTCTTTGTGTAGAGTTCTCGTCTTCAGGGTCTGAGACATCGAGCAAAGAAGTTTGCTGAAACGGTTGATCAGCTCTTCAGTATGACAGAAGGTGAGCTAGAACAGCTGGTACCTGGAAAACTGCGGGGACGTTTTTAAAATCTCTCGGACTTCAGGGGTTTCAACAGAACGTAAAAAATATCTTTTTGAGAGGTGTTCGACAGACTGCAGAATGATTGGGAGTTTGGGAATGAGGGGATTGATTTGCGACAGGCCTCGGGCTATTGGCCGTACGTTGCTATCGTGCATTAACACCAACACACACTTTAACAAAGGATACGTAAATTTCAGATAGAATAGAATTTAATTGGTTTACAGGAGACAAGAAGACATGATCATATAAAGGACCAACTACATTCGTGATGTTCATGTCCCACGAGCATCAACTATGATACGCACACACTCAGATCCATAGTTGAGAATACTAAGTAGGTAGTATCACATTTTATGACTTACTGAGCTGTATTTAAGAGCAACCGCCATACTCTGAACTTTCCATCCCAGTTCTAACCGTAAACATCAACGCACAGAACAAAGTATTACACCTTGTGCTCACCTCAAAGCTTCCACAACACCAAGCAAATCCCACAAAACACCTCCAAAATGGACACTCCCACATCAAGCCGCAGCATGTCCTCCCTCACCACAGCCGCCCTGTCGCGCACCCAATCCTACACATACCCCTTAACAAGAACCTGCAAGGGCGCCGCTACACCAACCTCTTTACCAAGCAACCCTCTCCTCCCCTCAAAACTCGCCCGTATATCCCGAGCCGAGAAATGCAAAGCCTCAAACCCCTCGCATATTAACACCGAAATTTCAGGAATCACCCACATCTGTTCCGACAAGCAATCTCTCTCCCACCTCACCGACGCTGATCTCGATGATGATGATGATGATGATGATGATGATGATGATGATGATGATGATGATGATGATGATGGTGATGATGAAGACGACGGTGCTGAGCTCCTAGACGTCGATCTCGTCACGCTGGCGCTGTGTACGGTTGATAGTATGGAAATTATACTCCGGAACACGGAGGAGAAGTGGAAGGGTGGCCGGAGTAGAAGTGGGAGCGCAAGTGGGAGTGGGAGCGCGAGTGGGAGTGGAAGCGTCATGGTTGGGGTTAAGAGGACGGTTGTGAAGATGGGGGTTAGTGTCAGGCATGGGGTTAGGGGGTTGGTCAGAAAATTTACTTTTTGAGGGTGGAAGGGGACATACTGGGTATGGATGAGGAGGTAAGGGGGGGGGGGCGAGGTGTGCTGGCTCTTCATTGTTTTGTTGGATAATCACAGCCATCATACGAGCAGGCAGGAGGGGAAAGAAGGAGGGTGGGATTCTTGGATCAGACAGCGCGTTGTGTATACAAAATCATGATGTTGAATTTTCTTTGCCGTGAAGGTTTATGTGCACTAGTGATATGTACTCCCACGTGTCAGGAGCGAAAACCATTTATACTGCTTCTCCTTCCTCCCTCGGGTAACTCGCTCACCACGGCGCGCATTGTTGGCGCTCACTCGCGCTGCATCGCTGCCTGTCTTTCGCACGCCAGGAGCATTCAAGCTTGCTTCTTTCTTGTCATCATTGCTCCCGTGAAACTGATTGTTACTGCCATTTTTGAGATCCATTATTCTGCTGCAAGATCTGAATCGTATATTGTGTTTTGCCGTCGTAGGTGGGAGGTGGCACGGCTTTGGAAGAAGGTAGCGTTCGATGCATATGTGACGGTGGAAGGTAACGCTCCGGAGTCGCATAGCCCAGATTGAGTTTGTGACCTTCGTTCATGACGGAGCTTCTCGTATCACCAGGACTTTGCATATGAAGTGTACAGTATCGATCTGGAACATCGTGGTCGCGGATTGTCATGCGCACCGTCGAATCTGACTTACTGTTAGCCTGCCTGTGGGATGAGCTATTTGAAGACTCTGAAGTCGCATGGTGAGATCCAGATTCTCTAAGAATGTACATTTCCTGTTCCCAAGAGTTGCGATGGTTTTGTTCGCCATCATCGAATCGACCAACAGTGGCAAAAGATGATGTGTTGGAAGATGACCTTCTTGCGTCGGCATTTGAGCTCTCGTCTTGTGGCAATCGTTGTACATCAAGTGGAGGGCATCTTGGCGAGTTCAATGTGCTAATGTTGAAAAGGGGAGAACAGTGTATGATTGGATCTCGTTCAAATGACCGAGCTTCTTTCTATACCTTCTCCCACATGTCAGAGTCGAAATCTTTGCTACTCAGCTGTTTCTTGAGCTCGCCAATCAATGGCGCTGTCCTACCACTGAAGCAAACGATAAACTTTCCAGTGTGAGTTTCTGGTCCGAAATGCGAGCGGAGATGCTGGAAGGCTTGGAGAAGATGGATATCTGCGGACGTGTCTCACTGATAGCTGCATTCTCCTTCAATAGTTATAGTGAAGCTACTACTAATAGCCGAGATTAGCTCGTTTTAAAGCGTTAGGAGTCTAAGACAAGCTCCGAGCGGCCATGTTTGCGCGAAGATAAGAAAGTTGGGATCGATGGCGTGACTTCTGAAGACCGAAAGAGATCCATCGCCACCCAGGTAGGCGGGTACAACGTAAAAAGGCTGGGCCTCCACGTTCAGCAAGACAATGCCGGACGCCAAAGTACTCAGTTCTGGACAGAGTTCACGCGCGCAATGGTTGAGTTTGATATACGTAAGATGATTGGGTTAAGTATCAACTGCGATGGTGGCGCTGGTCCGGATGGAGCCAGCAGGCATGGTGCAATTGTTCGTGAGTTGTCATGCAATAAAGTGAGATGCATCTCTTTATCAACCTTGAAGATCTCTTAGGTCCGACTATTGGGTACTAGTTTGCGCTTTGAAGCGCCTTTGTCTTGAGTTTGCAATGCAGGCAAATCTAGTTTTCCATTTGACTGTACTATATTTCAAGTTTGGTTCTTGGTTGACTTGTAGATGTTGTGTTGGGACAAGCAAAATGTGTGATTTTCTAATGTACAGTGGTATATCGATGATTTGCAAAACATGTGGTGATGTGCAAAGTATCCAGTAATACAAACGTAGCGTTAAAGAAAACGCGAAATCAGGATTTTTGTTGTAATGTACGCTTCCAGTATCTCACAAGTGGCTTCCAGATGTTTGTTTTCCCATCGAGCTGAGAATACGCCACGCCCAGAAGCCCGCCTGCAAAATGAGCCTAATGACGTTAGTGACTTTATTCATGAGAGGCTGGGCTAAGAACTTACTGCATGTCCAAAATTGACAAAGCTGTATCCGCGAATCATACCAATAAAATCGAAAAGCATGATGGCAGGTAGGACATGTTGGGCCTCAAAGTGCACAGGTACAAACAAGATTCCCAGTCCAGCGTGTGGGTACTGCATGCAGAAGACGCCAAGAACACCAAAGAGCGCACCCGATGCTCCTCCGCAGCGGATGAAGATTTCGGGGATAGGTCGTTTCTGAATGGGTATCAAAGTGGACCAATGCTGCGCGAAACCAGACAGCACACCGGCTGACAAGAAGAAAGACAAGGTATGATATGGGCTACCCTCGAACAGGCGTGAATATCCAACTGGTTTCATGAAGTTGTTCAAGAAGTACATGTTTACGAAGAAATGCAACGCCCCAGAATGTACAAACATGGACGTAAACTGAGTGTAATTAACATTACGGATAGGGAGATGCCAGAGCATATCCCAGGTCTGTGGCATGAGAAAGCTGCTCAGATAAATCCCGCTGTTGGCTCCAATGATTCCATAAGTGATTCTTGAGATAGGATCCAGGTTGTTCCATGCTCCAGTAACAACTTCGGTTGGGGTTGGTGGAGCGCGCCGAGGAAGGGCCCATTGCGTCTTTGGAAGCCATCCACCAGCAGATGTAGTCTGTTCTTTGAGCTCCCTCTTAGCCTCCAAATAGGAAAGTCCGATGAATATTCCACTTGATACAAGTATGACCCATATGGCCGGCCGTAAGTATCGAACCTTGATGTGTTTGAGTTGTTCTAGGATCGCATCTTGGTCTAATTCTGGTGCTGGAGAATGATTTCCTCTATCAGCAAGAACTTTTGGGTATTCTCCCACAAGATTCTCTGGAGTTCCCGGTGCGTTTTGCGGTATGTGCGATTGTTCATTGGAAGGCCTTGGCGCTCTTCTTTGTGGTACACGTTGTGCACGCGTCTCGGAAAAGCTACGCAGCTGATTAGGAAGGTGAAGATATTTTGGTAGCGTTGGCGCTCGAGATATGTGACATGTCAGGCGCAATAGCGGCCTAGCAGATTTAAACACCAACATGAGACGAGTGATCCAGATGCAGCGCGTGGCGGAGATGTGGGTGTGCTGGTGCGAACTTTCCAACGGCGTCGGTCCGACTAGCGCGAGGTCCGTGCGATGTCATCACCATCCACGGACAGGCGTTCTACTCCTCCGCCATCGTCCTGTCTACTAGACTAGTCATCGTCCATGTCATGCTGCATTTCATTGTTGGTTTATTGCGTCACCTTATAGATTCAATATCTGCGTACTCTTCTAGGGCTACTTCACCATGAATACAAATTATGCCCCACGAAATTGGAACACCCAGAATGTGTTCGCACTGGCTCACTGATTATGAACGGGATCGATCTATATTACTGATAACGTAAAGCACCACCGAGCCGGACACACCGCCGAGCCGGATACTTTTTCTTGCCATTGCGAACTTCACGTACGAAACACTATGCATCAACAACATAAGGATTTTTTAACTCAGCGAGAAGGTAGAATTACTCTCGCTCTTCAGACCTTTCGTACAGGTCAATTTAAGACTATACGACACGTTGCTGCTGACTATAACGTACCTTTTCAACGGCTCTCTGATCTGCTTAACAAAATCACCTTTCGGCCTCAAGTAACCCCAAACTGCCACAAGCTTACTATAACTGAAGAGCAGACAATAGTACTTTATATACGCTCCTTCGTATCATGCAGAGATGTGGACGCGTCCTTTGTAGATGATGAATGGTGGGGTAGCGTATCCCCTAGCGCAGATGCTCTGAATGACTGTAACCCACTCGCGATTGCCTGGCTGAACAAGAGTAGGTCTCGTACGACGTTCTGAACCTATAACTACCTTCATTGAGCCAATTACACCCATCTGAAACCCAGTCTCGTCAAAGTTATGGATATCATCCGAATGTACCCCATACTTCTCAATTGCCTCTCGTACGAGCTTGAACCACGCGTTAATAACCTCTGGGTCCTCCCGCTGTATTCTTTGACGATCCTTTGCTCGATTGAAGGCTATTCTAAGCTCGTCCGAACGCGTTACGAATCGCTCTGGCCAGTTCTTGCCTAAAGGCTGACCACCTCGTACGCGCAGTAGTTTCTCTGCAATATCTGCTACCTCACAAAGCCGGGGGGCAAATCCTCGCGAGTCTAGGTCAAGAATATATCGTACGATTGTTGCGGCAGTTTGGAGATGCTTGGGACCGAAAGGTGATTTTGTTAAGCAGATCAGAGAGCCGTTGAAAAGGTACGTTATAGTCAGCAGCAACGTGTCGTATAGTCTTAAATTGACCTGTACGAAAGGTCTGAAGAGCGAGAGTAATTCTACCTTCTCGCTGAGTTAAAAAATCCTTATGTTGTTGATGCATAGTGTTTCGTACGTGAAGTTCGCAATGGCAAGAAAAAGTATCCGGCTCGGCGGTGTGTCCGGCTCGGTGGTGTTTTACGTTAAGCATAATTTTGGTGTATTCTAAAGCATTACAGAACAGCCTACGGCCAAAGTCTTACATAGCCCTGTGCTGCATATAGACTCTAACGGAATAATAATAAAGCATTACAGCTAGGAATCGAGAGTCTAAGCCATTTCTGGTAGCAACCCGAATTCCACATTATCCTTTGCAGCAACACGATCTAATGCATCTACACCACCTAAGCCTGTTTGCCAACAACTGCTGCTGGTGCGTTGTGACTGCTCGAGCTGCTAGCATTTGCCTCGTAGTGGTTTTGCTCCATCAAGCTCCAGTCACCAATTTGCTCGTCCCCGAATTGGTCAAGGTCCAGGCCCATCATCTCCGCCTCAGAGGTAACACGAAGGTGCATGCCCGGGATGAACTTGAGAATGTACAAAAGGATGCAAGAGACAACGAACGAGTAAGATGCAATCGCAACAATCTCAGCGAGCTGGCGCCCGACCTGGACGCCGACACCATCCATGGCACCGAGAGCATCGTAAGGGCCCATACCGTCGAGATCGTAGACCCATGATTGCGCAAAAATACCGGTAAGGAAAGATCCGACCATACCGCCGATTCCGTGCAGTTTGAAGACGTCCATCCCCTCGTCGATCTTGATCCACTTGTCGACATTTTGGCAAAGAGAGCAGATGACACCGGTAAGGAAGCCGATTAGTGCGGCAATCCAGAGAGAGACGTATCCTGCGGCTGGCGTAATTCCTACGAGTCCAGCAATAGCACCTGAACAAGCACCAACAACGGAAAAGTGACCCTTGGTGCGGACGTACTCCACCATGACCCAGCCAAGCACACCGAAAGAGGCGGCAGTGTTCGTGTTGAAGGCAGCTACCATGGAGCGGACGGTGGCATTAAGCGCACTGCCTCCGTTGAAGCCAAACCATCCAAACCAAATAAAGACGGTACCTATGAAGACTAGTGTGGGGTTATGTGCTTTTCCATGGATCTTATCACCCTTGTGGAGACGCTTGCCGAGGACGAAGGCATAAGCGAGTGCAGACCATCCAGATGCGATGTGGACAGGGCCACCTCCGGCGAAATCGAGGGAAGGGAGATTAAACAACCAACCGTTTCTATTGAGTTATTAGCTGTGACACACCTGATCTGTTGTCGAGTTTAACGTACGCGTTCCAGGTCCAGCAAGCAATCGGGCAGTAGACAATAGTCGCCCAGCAAAAGGCAAAGACCATGGATGGCAGAATACGTCCACGCTCAAAAGATCCACCGATGACGAGCTGCACAGTACATGCGCAGAACAATAGTTGGTATAAGCCTACAAAATCAGTAAGTATATCGTGTACGAGCTGATTGGACACATGTCGCTTACAGAAGACGATCTCTGGCAAGAGTGGTGATCCAGGTGATGGTGCAGACATCACATCCTTGAGACCAAAATTGGCCATGTTACCAATGAATGGGCCAGCAGTACGTGAATATGTAAGTGAGTAGCCCCAGAACATCCACTGGAGAGTAACGCTTTACGCTATCAGTAAGCCTGGTCATACTAGATGGCTCATCGTTGAACTCACACGCCCATCACAGCAAACGACTGAAAGAGTAATGATAAGGCGGACTTGCGTCGTGCAAGACCAGAGTATAGGAAACCGATTCCTGGTATGATCAAGAAGACCAAGAAGGCCATTATCATCAAATAGACGTAATGGAACTCCAGTCCAGTATACTGGAGGTTGACATTTTCTTGGTTCGGGTTGCCGCCATTAGGCTTCGCCGGGTTAAACTCTGGCTGTCCATCTGTCAGTCGTCCCGTCCACAACTGAAGAAGCTGTTACTGATTCCACTTACGGCTGATGCTGGCTCCATGGTGTAGTGACCTCGAATTTTGCCGTAAAAGTCAAGCCTTAAGACAAATTATGGAACGGATAATCCAGCCCGCAAAAGAGTACTCAGGTTCATACATATACTTCGGGGCATATTACTCAATGGCTTGCCGCACTCCACAAATGACCGCGATTGATACGCTGTTAATCCCGGTCCATGTCCTCTTTCCACACCCGCATCCGAGGCCGCTGTGCCTCAAGCGTCGAGTAAAATACGGCCTTGGCAAAGATAAGCCAGGCATTCTGAGTCCAATATCGAAGGAGCGGAGCGCAGTTGGTGGAGCGCAAGGCCCGCGCTGCTGGATTCGGCCTGTGGGATCAAGCCGAGATTGAGGGCAAAGAAGTCAAGCGCGCCGAGGCACATGTCCCAAGTTCCCAAGCCCCGGAAGCGAGTGTTGGCCTAAAACGGGGCTTGTAGAAAGCAGTGGATGCAGGGACGTTGGTGGATGATAAGGCAGGGGATGGAAGCGGTATAGCGGCACCCCCAGTCGATAAGGCGTTCGCTATCACGGGCGATTGGGCGGTTGTCCGTGGCCTGACATGAATTCTAGAATTTTACCTGATGGCGATGAGTAACGTGTCTGAGTGAGAAGATAGGCGTGACTGGTCTATCCGATATCCATAGTTAGGTTTCCCATAAGGTTTTTGGGTGTGGTCGGTCGTGGCGGTTGATTCGCTCTTTAATGGTCCGTGTATCCGAACGCCAGGTCCATGCCCCATGCCATGGCGCTGATGCATGCTCCTTAGGGGCTTCGTGTCTGACAATACTGTTGACACGTAACTTGCCGCAATATCGCTATTAGCCGGCAAGCCTTGAAGCGTGGAAGGTCAGGGTTTTTGACAAGACATTGAGCGCCAGCGCCAGTACGTTCGATAATGAGCTGCACTGCGAGATTTCGAGACATTAAGCAACCTTCGTAGTGGAGTATGCTCTAAACAAGCAGGTAGTAGCGGGAACCTTCCAGAAGATGTCTTGATTTCCGAGTGCCGCAATATCCAATGCGATGAAAGTCGCTCCGCATAGTGCTCCGTGCCAGCAATTCATCTTGTGTTGATCTTACGTGCGAAGAGTCCAAGATGGCCCTTGAATTCCCGCGTACACCCTGTATTTGTACCCAAGAGCTCTGGCTCTAAGAAGTTGGCCCGACTCTTTCGTGGCATGTGGTACTTAAGATCATCGTCAGCAGCATTAATGGGATAAGCAAATCTATTTTAGCAAAGCCTGTGTCATCTGCCTTTGCGTATTCCTGAATGCCGCGCGATGTTGTGCCTCTTTTGCATACGCACATTGTGCAATTTGCTGTCGCGGAATAACTTACTATGAGCCATGCCGACGTATGTGGCGTCTCGAAGTCGTTAGGATGCTTGAACAAAGCCACTGTCGAGCGCCCTGCCACAGGGCAACAGACTATTAGGGCTTGCGTTACAGGTAAAACCAACGGCTCGGCAGATTAGCCTACATTTAAAGCGACCAATTTTCTCCCCAACGCAGTGGTTAAATGACTCTATACTGCAAGGTAGTATTTGCTGACCACTGCTCTTAGCAAGCGGGGTAGATTCGACTACTTTCAACAGCGGAACGTACCCGCTGTCGAGGTCAAAGCAACTATTGAATGGCTGAAAGGGGTGACTAGGATGGTAAGGAGACGCCTCCTAATGAAAGTGGGATTGTTTCGATATCATATCCAGTATCTGAGAGACCGAAATCGAGCTTTTCCATTGACTATCTGTTTTTTTTCATCAAACCCCGTCTTCAAATATTGAAGCCTGATTTCACGCTTCGAAAAGGCTACTCGCTTTTCTTTGTAATTAAATCCATGAAAATCCAGAGCAAAAGAAAGCTTGTCGACCTATATATCAGCTCTTACCCCCCACATCCTACAGCTTTTTCTTGGCTCCTAGGGTGAGTTTCCACGCCGACTCATCATCTCGATCGGCAAGCTTTTCATACGACCCATTGTTCTCCCCACTCATGTTTCTATTTCTTTTGTTGAGTTTCGAATTCATTTGAACGTGAGCTACTTTAGTCGCCGAAGGTATGTCTTGAATTACTCTGAGCATACTTTTCTTCATTTTTTTGGCTGTGAATTTTAGGCTCTTTTTGTGCTTGGTGACAGGCGTACGTATTTTTGTTAGATCATGGCTTTTTTTGGGGGGTACCAGAGAAAGGATTGGAGTTGAGCGCTGCGTATCGTGGAGGAGAGCCATAACTTTTCTCGTCATTGGGGCGGTATGTGACCTGGAGGAACTGATGCTGAAGAGACTCGGAATGGGAATGATAGTGGAGAGACAGAACACTTGGGTCGAACACAGGAGCATCGTAGACTTTTGCGCCGCCTGCGTGCCTCGGGTCTCTAGAGTAAGGTTCGATAAGAGGCCGTTCTGGAGTGGGCGAATGGGTAGCACGATGCCATGACGATTCTGAAGACTGCTTTGTTGCTTTTGATGGTTTCATAGCGCCCGAAAATCGGCGTGATGATATCTGCGTATCGCATTTGCAAATCGAGTTTCCACTCTGACTTGAGCTTGGGATATGGTCGGGGACAGTCTTTTTCTTTCTCGAGGTTGTTTCACGACTGCAACTTGTTCGCGAAGATGCTTCTTGGTCACACTTTGAAGACACAGGAATATACAGAGGCACACATCTTAGCAAGGGAAATGTGGCTACTGGCATCATGTAGTAGGCCATGATGAGTCCGTAGCCTAGTTAGCCGGATCTTAGTAAATAAGAGCAACGAAATGTTACAAGAACATCAAAAGAAAGGATGATAACGAAAGGAAGGAGGAACGGGATGAAAGGCCAGCGTTGCTTCATGTTGTATGTCTTGGTTGCAAGAGGAAGCGGCACTACTTATTGCTTCCCCGGAGCGGCTGATGTGGTGTGGTTCTGGTCGAGTACCGTGGCCACGGCACCATTTCCGTGACATTCTGCGCATTGCCATTCTGCAGTTTACTCATCGAATATTCAGGTTCGAGAGCACTGTTGAATCTGTTCAATTAGTAGGAGTGGAGGCTGGTGGCCGTTCCCTGGTGCATGTATGGTGCATATGTACTATAAGAGGCTGTACGGTGGTTGAGGATGTGGTGCTGCGAAGAAGACACCCGAGGAGTTTACCACCCACTCTCTTCGAGACATCTCAACATGGAGAAGATCTTTGCCTGAACAGGATCGCCGATCTTACGGCTGTGGTGGTGGTTGTACCAGTATTTTGTAGGCATAACCAGATTTGGGCTGTGCCGAGGCGCGTTTCCGGCGCGTTGTTGATAGTTTCTTTTTGCTGCAACAGCTTGGACAGACGAGGCGGCGCAAAGCACATATGTAGATACTATATACGTGCATATGTAGGTGGTAGACGTGCAGTTTTGCATCTGACGAGCGCAACCATGGTAATCCATAGTAGTATGTAGGTGCAAAGTCAGCTTGGCTGGATTGGGGGAGGGTCGCGTGACGCAAGGCGGAATTTCCAGTGACGTAGGTCCGTGCCAGACATCAAACAGTCCAGCCCCCCGCTTCATGCTTCCTTCAAATACAGGCCAGGCAGCAGTAGATTGTTACAGCTTCATTCTTACTTGCATACTACATTTATACCCCTTTACACTCTGCACTACTCCCACTCATATCCAACGCCGACTTCAACACTGTAAACATGTTCAACCTTGTCCTCTCCCTGCTTCTCCAGCTCTCCATGTTCATGCTGGCTGAAGCAGCTCCTCTTACAGTGCAGAAAGCGGAGCCATGGCAAGCTGGTACCGGAGGAGGCATCGTTGGATTCATTGTTCTTGTTCTTGACATTATCGCGTGGAGTAAGTATCCCTCACTGGTCTCAAGCCGCATTGCTTTACCTCATCGGGGAATAGACCCATCTGACTGTCACAATTGTGCTGACCCGTCCGTGCTACAGTTGAGATCTTCAAGTCGAACCGCCCCGTGCCCAACAAGGTCATCTGGGCTCTTGTGGTGTTCCTCTTTCCTGTTGTCGGCATGATCATCTACTACCTCTTCTCGAACCGCCAAGCTCACAACACCTACGAGCCCATTCCCGCATAGACGACTCAAAGGCCCCTTTTGTCCTAGTATCCACTGCGCAACGCAAAGCAAAAGGTGGATGGGAGGACGAAATGTGCTTCTAGGCATTGCAGCCTGGAGCAGCAATCATGCAGGAATCTTGAGTGGTGGTTGGGCGTTGGGCGTTCCATCATGGACCTGTGGTGGACAATGACGATAGGGACACGGTTCATCGTTGATATCCAGCCTGTTTACGAGTCTCCTTTCTTGTCTCGATGACCATTGACGCAATAGCCAATCTATTCCAACACAAATTCAATGTGTTACATCCCCCTCATCCCTCTTTTGCTTGCTTGCTTCTCCCCAATCACGCCCCCCCCGAAATGGGCCAGCACCTCTCTTTAATGGATCTTTTGAGAAACCCCGATTTACAGCTTCCGTTCACACGTTACCCAGAATTCCCTCACTAGTGTCGAGCTTACTACGCAGCGCAAAGACACCGCCAACTAGGCTGACAGTGCCACTGAAAATTGAGATTTGTTCAAAACCTCCGTACTTACCGATCAGGGCGCCGTTGACAGGTGGACCAACCGAGACAGCAAACCCGGCGGCATCAATGCCCACGCCCATATACGTCCCAATGTTTGGAGGATTCTTGGTGCAGATTAAGATAGCCGCAGTTCCAGCTGAGATGACTGTCCCCGAGACGAAACCAAAGAAGATGGAAAAGACAATGATATCTGCGTTTGTATGCGGTTCATTGAAACGAAATACGACAATCTCCATCGAAATTCCCGCAAAAGCAAACATGTTGAGTCGGTCCATTTCGTCAGCTAGTATCCCGGGAATGATGTGTCTAAAGGTTGACGACCCATTGACCACGGCGAGGAGATAGGACGCTTGCAGTGGAGTCGTTCCTCTTCTGACAGCGTACACAGGTATGTAGAAGAAGGGCGTTCACATACCCATCGTCATGAAAAATAGCGCTGCTACGAGCAATACGTTTTTCCTCGCCCTCCATGCCTCTCCAGTGAACATGGTCGCCTTACGAGGTAGGAAATGTGGACAGATTACCGTACAGGCGAGCATCGTCAACGGCAGAATGATGAAGGCGATGATGCGTATAGACCACCCAAAAGGTACCGACGACGAGTTTAGGCGCTTAAAAAGAATGATGAAAAGAACTGTTTCTCCAACCGAAGACCCAGAAGCCACAATTCCAAGGGTTACAGCATGCCGTTTATCAAAGTAATGTCACATGACGAAGGCAGGTAATTGCAGAAAAGCGACGCTGCTGCCCATGAGGATGGATTGCGCAAGAATGGATTGATAGTACTTGCCACAGTGACTGACCATCATAAGACCAAGAACACAGGCAAAAGCTGCTGGGCGAAGCATCTGTCATATTCGTAAGCATGAGACTCGGTGTTCTTGCACTTTTTTTGTCCCCGCTCCCTGCTATCTGCAGGAAACACAAGTTCACTTACCCATATTCCAACCCGGCCAAAGAATGATTCACCTACTACGCCGCCTGCAAACTGTAGAAAAATTGCCAAACTGCCTATCCATGCAATCTCGTCCTGGGTATGCTGGATACGGTAGATTAAATCTGCTGTGTCGGAGATAAGAAAGTCGGCCGCGATGCGATTGGTCAATATCCCCGAGCATGCGAAAGTATACTAGGCACGACCGAACGATAACAAGTACGTATCTCCGCTTTCACTTCCGTTTCCGTGACTCCACTTCTACTTCCATCCTCTTCAACAATATTTAGGCGCTCCACACTGCAATTAGAAGTTTTGCCAAAGATATGGCCGAGGGCTCTCGCACACGTAAGAGACCCACTGTGTAGGTCACTCGTGTCTCAGCCACTATAACAGGCCCTAACCATATTCAGCTCCTGCACCCTCTGCCGCAGAAGAAAGATACGGTGCAACAGAGAGACGCCATGCAGTAACTGTATCAGATCAAAGACAGGATCTTGTGTATACGAGACTCAATTACCTCCGGATCAGAGGTTGTGTATAAGATCACTGACATGCATTCAACCACAGCGCGATGTACCAAGACCACACATTGCCCCCAGCATGGCTTCAAGAGTCTCAACCACGAGTAGCTCATCTTGTACAGCACACCCTACAGACGGCAGCAATGACACTACGTTTGAGCTGGAAGCCATGCGAAGTCGCATCACTGAACTGGAAGACAAATTGTCTCATGCTAGTAGTGTTACGAACTCGCCGTTCTCGGACGCCACTTCTACTCCGGCTTCGACACATTCAGTGCGGACTATGTGCTCCCTGGCGTCAGCTGTAGATGTTTTTGAAGATATTCGAGCACCCAACGGCGCTGCTATCTCTCGAGGTGTCGCACATAAAAATCGCGTATTTGGGCAAAGCCATTGGATGAACGGTTTCGTCATGGTGCGAACCCCATGGTTCAGATCAAAGCGCGCTCAATTGCTAACAATGTGCATAGTTTCGGCAAATGATTGAGATGATTGAACCGCATCTTCGAACCGGATCCATAGGCTGTGTCGCTGACCTACAACGAGCCAAAACGCTTGCCCGGATTATTAAAGCGCGCCGCTCGCCAGTCTGGCCTACTCAGCCGTGCAGAGACTTACCGCCCAAACCACTTTGCGACCAACTTGTTGCTGCATACCTTCGTACCATCGAGACAGTATACCGAGTCTTACACGTGCCAAGCTTCCAGCGTGCATATGAAGACATGTGGAACAATGCCACAGTTCCCAGCATGGCTTTTGTAGTAATAATCAAGCTAGTTTTAGCAATCGGTGCCACAATTTACGATGACAACATGTCATTGCGAGCCGAAGCGACACGCTGGGTGTACGAAGCACAAACATGGCTGTCGTCGCCCACATTCAAGTCCCAGCTTGGCATCCAGTACCTGCAAAGCAGCATCCTTCTGCTCCTTGCGCGCGAATTGGTCGGCGTAGGCGAAGCCCTTGCGTGGATTTCGCTAGGTGCCGTGTATCGTACAGCTGTGTACATTGGATTGCACAAGGATCCCTCTCAGCTTCCCATAATGACCACATTGGAGGCAGAGATGCGTCGACGGATCTGGAATACGATACTCGAGTTATCGTTGCAGATGAGCATGACGTCTGGTGGGCCACCGCTAATTTCCCAAGATGGATTCACTACTGCGCCTCCAGGAAATTTCGATGACGAGGAACTTTTGGAGGCAGATCCCGTCGCTGCGCACGACGAAGTCTTCACGCAAACGTCTGTGGCGATTGCTCTTCGGAGAACACTGTCGGTTCGACTTGCGATACTCAAATTTTTGAACGAAGTTAATTCAAGCGGCACGTACGAAGAGACATTACGGATTGATGGAATGCTCAGAAGTGCGTCCAAGAACTTGCGCCGCACAATACAAGGCTACCGTGTTGGTGCCCATTCGCCGTCACAGTTCGCACTGCAAACAACCGACTTTATAATGCAGCGCTACACAACATGCCTCCACCTCCCCTTCTTCGTCTCTGGACTCAAAGATCCAATGTTCGCTTACTCACGAAAAGCCACAGTGGAGTCGTCGCTCAAGATTTGTAACTTAGCGCATCCAGTGTCTCCGGACAGTCTTTGCTCGGTAGGTGAGAGGGACCTAGCTCGTCTATGTCGGTGTGGCTCGGGCTTCTTCCGGGAACATGCCTTTAATGCTTCATTGTTCTTGATGAAAGAGTGGACCATGCGATTACAGGACGAGGAAGAGGACGCAGACATGATGTCGAATTCGCTGAGGCTCGTAGTTGAACAGGCTGCGTCTTGGTCTTTAGACTGCATTCAAGCTGGCGAAACAGGCGTCAAGGGCTATGTTGTGGTGTGCCTCTACAAGGCATGGATCGATGCGACAAAACGTCGCGCTAACCCGTCAGATTTTCCGATACTCTTGGTGGAGGCCTTTCGACAGGCCCTAGACATTTGCGTGCCGGCACTAGAGACGATAGCAGGCACTCAAGAGGAATGTTCCGGTCCTTGTGTCGCCAACCAGCAGGAGGGTGTAGGAGAAGGTGACTTTCAGCTTCCAGGCGAAAGTGCCGGGGATTGGGACACGTTGATGTGGGAAACATTTAACAAGGATGATATCGGGAGCTTTGACGCGTTCATGACATGAAGAATGGGCAGACGGGTGGTGTGGTCTCGTGACATGACAGCGGTTGTCATGGTTCCGAGGGGGCTTTCGCCTAGAAGCCAAGGCGCAGGAGCATGACATGCGCCCCTGGCCATGTCCCACACCCTAGCCGCCCGCCTATCCAACCGCCCGTAGCCATCGCGCCGCGCTACATTCCAATAGCCACAGCGCCACGAACAAGTGAAGACTGCTGGCAGCGCTTCGCACAACAATTGGTGCAAACCCGAAATCTTGAAAATGTCACGCTCACTCAATTCACCACGTCATCGATGTACTTAGACAAACTAGTAGCGCCTAGCCAGGCACACTTGATCATAAACCTCCGAGCATCCTGACACACAAAGAGCCTCATGCACGCCCCAACATCCGGCGCTCCACGTCGCAGTGCTGTCAGAACAATCACACATCATAGCCATTGTCGCCTCATATATCACGTCGAAGTGGCCTGATTTTTCTTCCTTTCTTCGCTTCTCCCCTTGTCGTGTTTCTTGGTATACCTCAGGCAGCGGAACCAAAACCTCACCCAACCACTACTTCTCTTCTTTCTTTTGGATCTATTCACTTCTACGAGGCGTGCCGGTCACATTTTTGCCATTACTATATTCATAATACCCAAATTCCATTCATTCACTACCAGTAATCGTTTCTTCGCCGGCCTCACCACAATACATTGTCAAACAACTCGACAAAGAAGAAAAAGGATACACCAAAACAAAGAAAAGAACAACAGCAACGACAACATCGCCATTATGTATACTTCACTTTTTGCGCCGCTGTTTCTTCTCCTATCCATCTTCCACTTGGTAGCCTCCTCCCCCTCGGCCAGAAATGTCGTTATCCCAGGTCGCCTGAACAACGACCTGGACACCCGCCAAGTCTCTGTCACCCCTTCCCAGCAAGAACTCTGCTTGGATTATGAGCGCACAGCAAACCTATCCACTGCCGGTGCAAATGGATCCTACCGTACCGTTGTAATGCAAAAGGCGAATGTAGGCACTCTGACCAGTGCCGCCCTGATGAACGCAGCCATGGCCAAGTTACCCGCCCTTACCGCAGATAGGGACTTGAACGCCCGCTGCGGAAACTGGACTGAGATTGCGCTGGTTGAGGCTGAGAAGAACTTTACCCAGGGTATTGTGCTGCAGTTCACTACTGAAGGCTTGCCTGTTGGTATCAAGAATGGCCCTGAAGTAATAGTCATCGTGGCTTTGATTTGTCTGCTCTTCAGTGTCGTTTGGGTCTTCGCAGAGTAAACAGAGCGAAGAGAGAGAAACCCTGGAGAGTCGGGTGAGTGTCAATATTGGATCAATATGGTTGAGTTGTGAGGAACGTGGTGTATGGCCATTGGGGTGCTGTTGCTATAGTAAGAGGAGAGATGAGTCAAGAATACCCGATCGTGCAATGTTTAAAGTATGATGATTTGATTAAATCGTCTTCAATTACTTCCTTCGTCTTTTTAATGTTTTGGTACCGTTTGCGTGTATGAACAGCTTTCTTCTTTGTTAGTAACTTGTAAATGCATCACCATGCGACACTGTATCTGCTCGCAAACACACTCCGCTTGAAGTAGTATGGGATGGAAATACTTGTGCCAGCGCGCCAATATCGCACTGAGTGAGAGGATTTCAAAACTATAATTACTAGAGAAAATATTGTATGTACAAATCAACAACGTCGCACCAACATCAGGTCCAACTCATGTCCTGAAAATCGGTGTACAACCCGCCACTCCTCGTCATACGACTCAACAGCTTAAAAAGTAACAACACCAACACCAGCGCTCTTGGCCACGATGCTGCAGACACTGGCTGCAGAGTCAACAGTGTATTTGTAGCTGGGCGTGAAAGTGCCCTGCTTGGTAATCTGGGTAGGGCTGTTGCTGAAAATATTGTTCTTCTCCGTCGCAAAGCCCTCCTCATCAGAGTCGAGGTTGGTCACGACCGACTTGGCAACGTTGGTGAAGGAGTTTGACTCAACGAGCACTTGAGCACCCATGCGCGAGTTGATACCGGAAATGCCGCCGTTGAAGCACGAGTTGTAGATGTGGCCTGTGCCGAAGCGGATGGAGGGCAGACGCGAGTTGACTGCGGTGAAGGAGTTGTGATGGTATGTCACGCGCAGCTTGCCCTTGTCTACTGCTCCGTTGTTGTCGGAGTGGCCGACGAGGGAACCCTTCCACTGGCGGGTGTGTTAGCATCGCTTATACTGATATCCTTTTTATAGTAAATAAGAACTTACGTGGTCGTGGAAATTGTTCCATGAGAAAGTCAAAAAGTCGGATCCAGACTTTGCATCCAAGAGACCATCGTACTTGTCCTTGTCGCCAGTGATACCAACGCTGGAGAAGTCGTTGTGGTCAATCCAGACCTTGGTGGTGCCCTCAATATCGATGAGGTCTTTGCCCTCGGGTGCACGGTAAAACTTCAGGTTACGGACAATGATGTTGGATGTCTTATAGAAGCGGAAACCACCGTCGGTAATTCCGGCGTCCTTGCCTACACCGAGAATGGAGGTGCCGGGGATATCGAAGCGGACAATGCCGCAGCCCGTGAGCGTACCCTTGATCTTGATGACACCTCCGACCTTGGCGGCAGCAGTCAGGCCAGCGCAGTTGGTGACAGTGGTACCGGCTCCGCTTCCTCCTCCTGTGGTGCCCGCACCAAAACCAACAAGCTCGTCAACGGCGGCAGCACGCTTCTCCATGGGAGCGCCATAGGCGGTGAAAGCAGCTGTCAAAGCCACAGTGGCAGCCTCGAAGAAACGCATTTTGATGTCTTGACAAGGAATGGACTAAATTGAACGAAGAAGAATAGATATAGGTGTAAAGATCGACTTGCAGAAAAAGGATTGAGATATATACAAGGATCCAGCGGTTACGTTAAACAGACCTACTAAAAAGAAGGACAGAAGCAAGCTACAACATATGTATCTTTATAGTAATCCATATAATCTACTACGACCTATGTCGGTTAAAATTAACAGAACGGATGCCGTGCAAAATGTGGAGCAGCCATTTACTAATTGGGGTCCCCAGTGAGCAGTTTCTCCGCAAGTATACGAATTCAAGCTTGGCTTCTAGGGGAGACCTTTTCGCAACCGCCAATATCCACCAAGCATGTCAAGCCATGGCGGTCTTGTGCGTATCCACTTGATGGAGTTCTAGAAGCCTAGTTCGCTTGGAAACCTGGGGTACGTGCCTAGGGGGCGGCGGGAGTGTTCCCTTTCAAAAGCCGATCATTCTCAATAGGTGCGTAAAGTGGGAGCTTGTTTCTGTTAGCTTGTTTCCGAATGATTTCTAGAGTAGAAAGGTAATCTAGCAGTTGAAGGTGTCACCAATTGACTATGCTGTTAAGAAATCTTGGCTGCGTCTTGATGGCAAAAGAACCACCAATGGGAAAAACTCGGAAATGAAGATCCCCATTCCGGACCAGTGGACGATATGGGAGTGGTTGCCATTTGGGACATTGTTGGGACATATATTGGAGTCGAGCTGACGACACCAGTCTTACCTCGGTCATGCTACGGGCATACAAATGTCAGCAAGGGCATACGCGTTTCAGTTGGGGAACACGTTTCAGCAGTTGCAGTCTTGCCTGCTACTGCTGAGTATATAGCTACGTCGATAGCCCAGTAACTAGTCGAATGAGTCAAGTTTTCATTTTAGTGTTTTATGCAACTGCAGTTATTTGACTCAATTAAGGCCTTTGCCGTGCCAACAGGCATTTAAGCAACGACGAACAGTAGATGGAATAATGTGATGGCGTGAACAATAGAGTATGGTCCAACACGTTGACTGCATTCTGTGGTGGGAAAGATGGAGAAATCGCAATTTAATGTAACACAAGGGGCGGCACTTAGTAAACGCTTCGGTTACTATTTTCGTATCTCACACGATTTACATATTAGCGTGGAACTAATTCTCATAGAAATGCCGGCCAAGTTCTACCATTAGCCGAAATGCTCACGAACAGTGATGCCGAAGTTGTTCTACTTGAAATCTATTTAACAAAAATGTTGAACGCCATCAGCTTCTAATTCCTCAACCGTAAGATATGCATTCCAGGGAACATTCACAAATTCTGCGAACACAATCATTGAGTCGGGACCAACTTGGCAACGTCCCGCCCAGAAGCGTCCGAGTAACGTCCAATCCGATTTTGGCTATTGACCCTGTGACTTGAGTCGTGTTCTGTTTGAGGTTGAGCGAGCTAAGTGATACTTTTTCTCGTCAATATTTTCTAGCATCCGGTCTTTCCAATGCCCATAAATCATCTGTGGTCTTCAGCCTTGATGTCGGCATACGCCTTATTCAATGGGATCAGCTGACAAAAGCTGCCCGTCTCGAGGTATCTCGGTTCTTTCCATCACTGCATTGTTTCCTCATGCATGACAAAGAACTTCTCAAGTCTGACGTGCAATATGCGTTGAACGTAATTACCGGACGTTTTTTTTTCAAAAAAGTGTATTGTAAGAAAATTGTTAGCAGTGATGTGAGCAAAGACGTTAAACATGCGAGATTGTGGCTTTGCTTTCGTTGGCGGATCAGACTCGATTTGAACAGTTACTATTTATTAAAGCAGTCTGTTACACTACCTAATCAAACCGGTCGCGCTAGAATACTGTAGCGGAGGGACCCGTCTTCGATAGAAAAAAACGGGATCTTGCACCCCGTATACTTGGGTATTCGGACGACTTTTGGTCGAGTCATACACTCATTGCCAGCGCTGCATGGATGATTCGTTTTAATACTGCTGGCGATTGGTACGTTAAGGTGGCGTAATGAAAGATTAGCTAATATTTGTGTACTACTGTTAGAATTCGGTCCCTTTAGTAGTATGACTACTATAGGTAACTAAGTAGGAGTGGCAAGGTGGGTAGTTCTAACGTCTACTATTCGGCATATCCACTGTGTTGTTGTCTATGTACTACGCGTACCCGACAACGTGTATTGTGTGCACACGCGCAGCACTGGCCACCGCGTGGCGCCATTCTCTCGCCCAGGCTCTGAACTTTCTTCTACCAACCTGGACTGGACTCGCATATTCTCAACAACTAATAATGTTGCTTGATTTGTCGGCTGCTCTATGTATCAAATTAGCCTCAAAAATAATTAACACGCTGTCATTGTCTTCTTGGATCCGCTTCTACGCTGCTCATGGTGACCGCAATTCAACCAAAGCATCCTCGAAGGAGCTGTTGTCGTTAGCCGGTACCGACGTCGTCTCCGAACCTGATTCCGATCTTAATTGCGCATTACTTAGCGCCGATTCTTTCTGACGAAAATCAGTGTGAATAGGTGCTATGGTAACATTTCTTCGACCTTGTAAGCTCCCTGATGGTGGCAGTGATGACAACGGTGGTACATCTCCTTCACGGTCAGCGTAAGTGCGACTTGTAAAACTGGTAGAGGATAAAGCTGGTGTTTCTCTACCACTTTGGTATTCATCTTCTTGCAGTTCATCGCGCAGGTTGCATGATATTTCAGGTGATGGCTGTGCAGAGGCGCCGATCGTAGGAGGCAAAGAATGATCAACAATTTGGTTGGGTAGACAGTCTTCTGTCTCACCTTTGCCAGTGTCGTTTGTACCAAGGTTGTTCTTCCCTATGGCTGTGTCACCGCGGAAAATGTAGCGCCATTCCTCCGCGTTGAGCGTTCTGCAGAGGATTGCCTTGTCATCTTGCTTGGCCAATCTTTTCAAAACCATTTTTATCTCTTTTTGGCTAAGAATGTTTGCCAGTTGGCCTTCGCGGATAAGCAGATGGCGCACAGGTCTGCCTATTTTTCCACCTATCTCTGCCTGTTGCTTTGCGGCGCGCTTCATGCAATCACGGTAGGGTGTCCAATGACCACCTTTCACATTTTCCCAATCATTGTCTTCAGAGTCGAGCTCACGTAGAATCTTACAGGCTTCCTCTTTCTTGTGGATCCATCTATCGTAGTGCTGTGTGACGATCTGCAGCAGAAAACGTACGTCTTCCCGTTCATTTGGATGCAGTCCTCTGTAGTGAAAGTTGTTGTGATTGTTCACATTATTTGGTGTATCGAGTTTGATTGCATTCCCAAAATGCGTCTTGGCAGCCTCCCAATCTCCCAAGCCGCCGCAACCACGTCCAGTCCAGTACTCACTGCGTGCTTGCAAAGTAATGTTTTCAAATCCTTCTGCGAGCTTTCTGGCTTTGGAGGCAAAGCGATAGATCTTACAGTAGTGCGTATGTATCTCCGATTTCACCTCATCCGTTCGGGGTTTGCGCTCCAAGATATCCAATACAGACTGCAGTACCTGACAGCGAAGTATGAGCAAGTGAAACTGCATTAGAAGCACATGGCTCTTGTGCGTATCGTGTTCTTTAAGGGTCTCATCAAGAGGTGCGCCATCGATGGAGCCCGGAAGACCGCTCGGAGAGAGATGATTTACTGTTTGAGAAAGTGAATGAAATGCTGAACCGTGGTTGGATAATGTACTCTCGCCGGCTGAACCTATGGAAGTGTTCATGATTTCGTTGAGGTAAGTGTACACTTTTTCTTTGAATGAGGGAGTATCTTGATCCAAGGCACTACGGTGATCTGAAGCGGCAAGAGATGGCATGTTGTCTTAGATCATTCTTGTATTAGGAGGTTCAGAGTATCTTGTCTACAACAAGCAAGTAAAATTCAGCGCATCCCTCAAATCCACAAATTTTTTAGCACCAAATAACAATGTCTTCAGGACATGATAGGCCCGGTGTATGTGTCTTTGAAGATGTGTTTCTTTGTCGTAAAGAGAGCGCTTATCCAAGATTACGATGATGCAGCAATAAAGAACATTGATTTCATTCAGAGCATCAACTGTATGAGAATTGCAAATTTAATCCTTGCGAGTAAAGGTAAGATGATGAATAGATGTTCTGCCAGTCTCCTGGTTGTGCTGCTAATAGTACTCGCACAAAGCCCATCGAGTCCTACAGGTGCCGCCTGTCTCTTGCTGATTAGCTTACATGGTGGTATCCCTCGCTTCTCGCTTTTACCTAACGATACGGTACAGACATTCGTCTCGCCTTGGCGGCAGCGCGCAGCCTGAGTCGTGCACTAGTATGTCGACATTTGTTCTAGATACGTTAGCACGAGTTGACGACGACCAAGGCTAAGGCAGCGCCGCGTACGTCTGTGGCTTTTTCCTCGAGTTGCACAAGTAGACCTTCTATGTTACGGTTCTCATCAAAGCCCGATCGGCGCTTGGCACAACGCAGTAGGTCCAGTTCGTCGTCGTAAGACTTGCGGACCGTGCTCACTTGGGGCAAGAGTAGGTTGTCATGGCTGCTAGTGGTGCTCAACGCGCCGGAAGCTTGATGGAGTGCACGAAGGTCATGGCGAAGTAAATTCTGCTGGTGCTGTATCTTGGGCAGGAAGCTTTCCAGTTCGGTGAGACGGCTGCAAAGCTCTATGGCTTCGCTGCAGACCGCGAGTGCGTCAAGCATGTCATCGGGTCCTGATGCTCTGAGGATATTGCTCTTCAGTAGGAGACCCTCTGCGCGGGCTTTGGGGCTAAGAGGACCACGTAGTAGTCGCTCAACTTCAGAGAGAGCAATGCCGTAGTTTCTCTGATCGGCACACTCATGCACTATGTTGAACAGTAAATTGACGCATCCTTCAGCAGCTGACGGTGAGCATTCTGCACGGATGCCATGTGGGGGATAAACCGTGGCGGTGCCAAAGGGGCTTTCGGAGCCGTCAGAGGGGTGGGATGGAGAAATGTTAGTCAAGGCTAAGGCAGCGTGGCCTCGATGCTGCTGGGCTCGCTCATTCTCTAGCTCGGCTTGCGTAGCGAAGCAGACATCCTGAAGCTCGCGCAGACGAGCAGTCTGGGCCTCGAAGGCAGCTTTGTACTGACAGGCGACTGCCTGCCAGGTATCTCGGTCCACCTTGAGGTCACGGACAATGTGCTGAATGCAGAAAATTCCGTCCATTGTGGTGAACGAGGGTATGTGCTTGGAGATAACAGTGTTTGCCCTGAGGGCGGGTGGTGACGTGATGGTGGCCCCGCCATCCAGGGCAGTGTGCTGTGGTGTTGAGACAGGCAGGCACCACCAAGGCCCGCCCCGTCAAATGTTGAAGCCGCCATGGCGCGATGCTTCGACAAACCTCCACAGGCCAGCTTCTTGTGCTGCCCTCTTCACAGATGCAACCGCATCCAGATGCACAGGACGATTAATGTCTGCATACCGAACTTGGTCGCCAGCATCCGACGACGGCTCACCGTCAGAGTTTGCGCGACCGCGACGTGGCTTACCCACATGAGCTCTTGGGAAGTATTGCTCCATAATGTGCACCATCAGGTCCTTGCTAACATTCTGCGCAAGCCACCTCACAATCTCCTGGCCTTCGTCTTCCATGCCTGGCATGACCAGGTGTCGCACAATGACGCCCTTCTTGGCTATGCCATCTGCAGTAAAGCAGAGATCGCCAACCTGCTTGTGCATAGCCTTGATGCTCTCCATAGCCGCTTCGGTGTACTTGTCTGCCTTAAGCAGACGCCTGCTCGTCGTGTCACGCCACACCTTGAAGTCAGGCATGTAAATATCTACCAGTCCGTCAAGCAAACTGATGCTCTCGAGCGAATCAAACGCCGATGTATTGTAAATGATAGGTAAGCGTAGGCCAAGTTCGCGCGCGTGCAGTATGCTCAGTACCACCTGTGGCACCACATGTTCTGGCGTGACGAGGTTGATGTTGTGGACGCGGCCAACATCTTGCAGCTTCATGTACCATTCGGCAAGACCCTCGGGTGTCAGGTCAAATCCGTTGCGCGTATGTGAGATGTCATGGTTCTTTGCGCAGTATTAGCACATGCCAACGGCGAGTCGTCTTCTGCACGAGCAGCGCATACCTGGCAAAAAACACAACGAAGGTTACAGCCACTAAAAAAGACGCTTCCCGAGCCATTGTGGCCTTGGATGAATGGCTCCTCGCCAAAATGCGGCGCTATTGTTCCTACCTTGACCGTCTCTGCACCGATCAGGCACACTCCCGTCTTCTCGTAACGGTTGACGCCGCAAAGGCGGGGGCATAAGTTGCATTCGCGCAGGTGCGCATAGGCCAGCGATCGCTTCTTAGACGCATCCACAGAAGACAGCAGATGATAACGGGGGATATAGTCATCGATGAGGTATGGCGGCGCAAGGTACAGGCTACGGCGCATCGAGGGGCGCCTTGGCCGTAGGCATGCTGAGGAGGGCTTCAAAACGGACCGTAATCTGGATAGCAGCGCCATACTGGCAGGGGGAATACTGTGCTCATTGGTACGAGGCCAGATTGGGTGTACAAGAAACAAAGAAACAAGTCGCGGTTGCGACAACGAGCCATCTCTGATGTCAGCCATACCAGCCCCACTTGCCGAGGCTGGTTTGATTTGACAACTGCAGAGCGTCGTCCACCACCATCCTCTCATTCCGCACTAACACTAGCCTGCGTAGGACAGCTACTAGATACACAAACCCATCAGCAACTTCTCGCCGGCACCCAAGGACATTGCAAAGCTGCGCTGTTCTTGTGTCAACGTGATGCAGCTTCTCCAGACCAGACCTTGTGGAATCAAATCATTGCGCACACAAACGCCACATTACAAGAGTAGTGCTCTGGCTTACTATAGTTGCCCATTTGGTACACAATATCTGCCACCATTGTGACGTTCAAGGTATCAACTGCCTCCCGTCGGGCGAACACGTGAATGACAGCTCCTTTGTGCCCTGTAGTATCATCACCACGAGCATCACCAAAATCACTTGCACAACAGAGCCGGATCACTTAGTCTAACATCAACCGTGGAAGTGCGACTGTGCCTATGTTACACCAATTACCCAACTTTATTTCTCAGTTGCAGCATCTCTGCCAACAGACCTACATAATCTTAGCATACACATGTCCAATCTTGCGCTGCCTCCATTGCTCATCTAGTTCATCCAGATACAAAATGCGTCTACGTACTCTTCTCCCAGTCATCTTTGGGCTTCCAGTCTTTGCAACACTCATCAACACGCAGTATCCGGTACTCCTCCTTCTTCTCAAGAAATCTCAACCGGATATTGCATTCCCTACTCAGAAAGATGCCACTGTCAGCTACAGCGTATGACACGAGACCAAGCCCTGCTGCTTATTGCATGATAGCTGACAATGGAACAAAGAACAAGACTGGGAACGAACAGTGGACCGCTGTTAGCTTCTATGTCCCCGACAACAATGCCAACATCTGCCGCCTTCGATTCTTAATCAACACTGATCCTTACAAGAATGCTCCGTTTAGTCTCAACGGCGAACCTCCTTTCGTTATTGACATTTCACGTGTCGAACCTAAACTCGAAAACGGGCGTACCACCTGGAACAACAAGCCCTCGATCATTGAGCTCTACGACACCTACGTCTTGTCCACGACTGGTGCGAGCGAGATCCAGAGTAAATGGTTTGCATGCCCAAGAAGAGAGATTGCCCAATTTTTCATTCACTCGGCCAATATGAGAGATCTACAGGTGTCTTGGTACGAGCTGAACTACGAACCTGAGTATGGCGGTCCGCATGGTGTTGTGCTTGAATTACATAGTTGAGTCCACCATCATTGCGTCAATGTTTGCCCGGAAGTAATATACACAATTCAGGTCCATATTATGCACTTTACTTGTTTCATTAATGCACCTGCAAATACTTCATGTTGTGCCCTTGCCATCCTTTCACAAAAGTAAGGCTGTGTTATGAACAGACCGTAACACCAATGACTGCGGTTTTTTATTCAACCTCTGTCCATGTCTACAGCCTATTTTCTCCAATTACCATTGCAATGTTTTCAAAAGCTACCTTTTCCGCAAGTCGCAAGGTTCCCATTATCAACTTCGATTTTTGGTTTCGTGACGAGCTGTCACTGATACTGGTGCGGTCACGGACACCGTTTTGTTGGCTTTCCTATTGCCTTCATGAATTGCGTCTTTTGAAACCACCGTCTTAAAGCTTTCCGTATTTGCAATATAACATTTTCAACCCTAATGCCTTTTCCAGGGGAAGAATTCCTGTTTGAGAAGGCATTCTTGCCACAACCGGCGAGATTGCGCAAGCGGAACCCGAATTTGGCGAGCTTCGCCCTCCCCCTGGGATCGCTTGCACTCCCAGCAGCATATAAATGATGTTGTATAGGAAGCACAGACTTTTTGCCATATGTTGCTACAACACATGCGTACATTTGGAATCGCGAAAACCAGAAGTATCTCATTTTAGCAGATGGTGCAACAATGTGAAGCGCGGGAGAGATAACTCAAGATTAAAAGGTATGCTGTCATATCAAAGACGATCCACGCCCGAGTCCCATGTACACATCTTTCATCGATATCGAAGGTTAAGGCTAAGAGTACAAGAACGTCCTGGCAACAACACTGCCCAAGCATCATGAGAAGCTGCATAGTCTTATCGTGAAAGCGACTTCTTACTATGATGACACTGGATCGACGCATCGCTCTAAACAGTAGTCGGCCATGTTCCATCCATTGTGCGCGCCTCAGGTGAAATCGACGACCTGGTCCATGGCATAAGCCTAACAAAAGCAGCTGCCTGAGGAGAGGAAGCCAGCGAGTGAGGTGTACAGATACCCTACCACCATGACGCACACACCGCATTGCTTCTTCAGAGGCTTCAAAGCTCTGGTCTGATGCAACACGAAATGAGTTTTTCGCGCAGTACATGCAGCTGGACATGACGTTTGGTCTCCTCAGAAACGGTGTGGAAACGCCGCAAAAGGATCGAGAGGCAAAATGCAGTGGATAGGCTGAAACCGGAGGCAGTGAGTAGGAAGCGGCTTGCCCGGAAACTGAGTGAGGACTATCTCTTGGCGTTCACATTTGGGCAGGTTGTACGTATGGCGTTGTCTGTCAGGTGCTAAGCTGACAGCAATCGATATGTGTGAAACCGCCAGTTGTCAGGGAAATGCCCCGCCACGTCGCCGGCGCCCCTGCAGTATCGACATATTTCGTGCTTACTGTGGATATACACACTTACGCAGGTATGTACTACTGATGTAGTTACATGGAATGTCATCGACGCTGGGAAATATATAATATCTAGTCGAGGCTTGGCCATCATCAAATGTTTCTCCTCTTTCAGCCGTTGGATTTTCTGCACAGGCCTGCAGCGCAAATCCAAGCCTGTTCGGTGGGTACGATATCTTTTGCTTGTGCCTGCCTTGGCAACTTCTGTTCATCAATCTTGGTACAGGTCCACAATGCTTGTATGGCAAGCTTGTCAGTCTTAGAAGACTCTATATCATGTTGATGCAACTCAACGCAATCTTGCTCTTTACGAAGGTATAAAGAGCAGGCAGCAGAAGAAATCCACCCATTTCATGGCATCGCAATCTACCTTGCACAACTCGGGCCTTTACCATTACTAGCTAATCCATTGAAATACGTCATCAATGTACAAATCTGGTCGTGCTCTCCAGGTTGTTCTACAGATACTTGATGGAAGACGAGATTGGCTCCGGTGTATGTAGGGTTGGGCGCCCTCGTTAATCTCCGAGTTATCTGCAGGTCCAGTCTCGAAGACCTTTTGTTTTTCAATCTTCCCACTCAACTACTCCACTCCCCTCCAAAATTGCAATGATTCCAAAAAAAACACTCTGCGCCAATGTCGTTCCATTGGTTCCCAGAGAACAAGAGTAAGCAAATCGAATGAGGCAATGCTGACCATGGCCCCGATTCATTGCAGGCAAAGACACACAATACTTACTTACGATCGGGTTGGTGAGCAGCGCCACTGAGAATATGCCGCCGGCTCTTTGCATAGTCAAGCGTCGGACAACCTGAAACTTGGTGCATGTTCGCGACCGTTTCAATCCAGGCGCGCGGGCGCTTCGACTACATAAGACGACCCGTCTTTATTTCCCTTTGCGGCTAGCCTCCCAGGAACCCCGGCCACCAAGCTGTCAGTGTGCATGGTGCCCGCTGTCGCAGGAACGCCTTTGTTCACCCTGTCATATTTTAAAGAAACCTCCAGCCTTAGCTACTTGACGCCTGCCTCTAAGTGGTGGAAAAAGCGACTAAGCATAACTGCAGGACCCACGCCGAGTCTGATATCGGCAAGTGACAGGGCGCGAAGCTATTGTTTTGAATCACAAGCGAGGGTCAGCGCTGTTAAGAATTCAGTTCTATGGGGGTTTGTTTCATGCGTTTGATTAGCTATCAGATCCACACACGAAGCCTTCAAGGCGAGTAATGTCATGCCGCTTCATTGTATATAGGCATCAGCAGTGGTCTCCTTTCAAGCCTTTTTCTTTTCATCAAACTCACCGTTTCTTCACTTCCAACTCACAGCTCCTTTCGTTTGCCATAGGTCTGAGACCTGCCATTCATTTTTTCCAGCAACCTACTTTCTTCACTCTCTTCTCAAAGAAGCTAGGCTTCAGATTCTCTGTACATCACCTATCGCTCTTCTCGAACAACAAACAATTCATCAGAATGAAGTCATACGTTATCGCCACTGCCATTGCAGGCTTTGCCTCTTCCGTTGCTGCTCACGGTTTCATCGACAGCCCAACTGCCCGAAAGGCCGGCGATGGTCTCAAGCAAGCATGCGGTGACCAGGTCTTCAACACTCAGAATTCTGACATGTACGGCAACGTCCAGGGCTCTCTACAGAACCTTCAGGGCAGCCACCCTGATTGCCGTATGTGGCAATGCAAGGGTGTTCCTTTCTCCGATCACACCGAGGTCTACTCCTACACCCCCGGCCAAGTGGTAAACATGAAGGTCACCATTCGTGCGCCCCACGACGGTGTTGCCAATGTTTCCATCATCGACCTCGCTACCGACAAGATCATCGGCAAGCCCCTCATCAGCTGGGACAAGTACGCCTTGACCTCTGTTCCCCTCAGCCAGCACCCTGAGTGGACCAGTTTCAACATCACCATGCCCGACGTTAGTAAACACTGCAGCGAGGCTAGTATCTGTGCAATCCAGTGGTACTGGGATGCACCCACCATCAATCAGACATACGAGTCTTGTATAGACTTCACTATGGGTGCTGGCTCCGGCTCCGGCTCTGGCTCCGATTCCGGTTCTGGTAACAGCACTGCTCCTGCTCCTACCCCTTCCCCAGTCGACAACTCTAACTCTGGCTCTGCCCCTGCTACATCACCTTCTCCTTCGCCTGCCTCAGTCGAGAACGAGGACTCCTCCTCTGGCAGCGCCCCTGCTCCCTCTTCTGCTCCATCGCAGGGCTCCGGCTCCAGCTCTGGTTCCGGTTCCACGCTCCCAAAGACCTTCACTATCGACACTTTCATCACCTGGCTCCGTGCCAATGCAGGTTCTGGCGTCGCTAACAAGGTGCGCAGTGTGATGGCCGCCGGAGGCGTTCATCCCCGCGCTTTCCGTGGTTAAGTTTCTCTATTGAGCAAATAATCAATAGTGCGATCGACCATGCATGACGAGTTGGTTGGAAACAAGAAACTACTGTTCGATTCTGTTGTAGATATACACTTTTCAATGACACCATTTTACCCATCATTTGTGGGAGCTGTGCATCTTTCCGTCCTCATTTTCTTCGAGCATTTTGTCTGTGATGCGACCCTTGTGCATATAATTATGCATGTCCGCTTATTAGATTCAAGTAATCTTGAGTAATGTATGTAAATTTTGATAGAGACGGTTGATCAGAATCAAAATAGTCGCTTCGTCAACAGAAACACATGCCAAGTCAACTTCTTCAAATCTTCCAAGCTTGATACAGACTGGGAAATTTGTTATATCGAACCATTCTTCCTTGATTGTTGTATATTTTACTAGAAACACACTGCTGGATAAGAATGGAACTGCAGAGACCATTCTGTGATCTTCATAATGTCTCTTCGCACCTACCAGCTTAACTACCTCTGTCGATCCATACAATTCGAACCCATCACTGTCCATCCTCGAATGCGCACACTTGCCATACGGAAGAAACCAAACCAGCACCGCTAGTATACAGAAAATCTTGGCATATGAAACATTCAACAAACAGCCTGGTTACCCAATTGTCCAAAGGATCAAAAATGTCATGAACCGAAGCAAACATAAGAACAATTCAAGTACCAACCACCCATGATGCGCTCCAGCGATTCGCCTGCCATGAGAAACTCTCCCAAAGTCACTCAGCAGGTGAATGATGCTTCTGCTCTCCTGGAGTGTACGGAGATTGTTGCAGATCCGAATGGTATTGCGCCCAATATTGCTGAAAGATATCGTCATGCAAATCCTCCTCCGTTGGATGCAAGGGAATCATTTGCGTGTCGGTGAGACATATCCCCATCGGAGGAGGAGGCTGCTCCAGCGTATTGTTATAGTTGGGGGCACTGCAGCTAGCAAAAGGCTGGCTACGTTGTTCGCTCTCTCTGACAATTGTATAATCGGCATTGTCCAGCTGCCGAGATGTGTCGAATGAAACCCCTGAGTGAGTCGCACCCTGCCACCTTCCGAAGCTGTGGGCCATGCTCGCTAGCTTCGCGCCATCTGGTGTATACGCCTCAGGTATGGTCCCGGGTGATATTGGCAGAGGTGAGAAGGGGGGTCGCTGCACTACTGGCATGGATGCGATCCGATAGTGGCTTTCCTGCCGAGAAGTCAGAGGAACCTGCCTCGATGATGTCGATGACGCCAAGGCGATAGTACTACTTTGGCGGCCAAAGGTACCGTCATGTGAATTAGAAGGAAAATGAATAGAAGGTTCCTGTGCAGCTAACCTTGATTCTGGAGGCTTCTCCGTAGCCGGCCGGTAATGTGACCGGTACTGCTGTCGAGGGAGCGAGCCTCGCGACAATCCAGACTCGGTCAACAATGAACGCTGTTGTGCCTGTTTGCTTTGCACTGTGTTTCTCCGCCTCTTTGACGGACGTGATTCACCTTCTGCGCCTTCATTGATTTTTGCATTTGGTCGCTTGCTATTCCCTACGCGATTCTGATCCTTGCGCTTAGCGTACGCCCTGGGTGCGTTCACAAACATGCGTATCTGCCAGGCCGAACTCATGACGTTCTCGCAAATCGATTTTTCTTGCTGTAGTGCAGCGATGATGTTGTCTAAAAGTTGCGAAATCAGCAACCATCTCTTTGGAATTGCGATCCGTTCTTGCACTTACCCAAACGGCCTGCACAGTCAATGTCCTTGTCATCATCTTCGCCCTTTTTCTCATCGTTTACATAGTCATTTTGGTTCCAACCTCGAAATCCCTTTTTGACCTGTTCAAGTAAGCAATCAAATAACTTGTGAGCATATGCCTCGACAAGATCCGACGAGTAATGTGGCTCGTGAACCCAT
The DNA here is from genome assembly GCA_002286855.1 of Bipolaris cookei. NCBI lineage: Eukaryota > Fungi > Ascomycota > Dothideomycetes > Pleosporales > Pleosporaceae > Bipolaris > Bipolaris cookei. Next base: position 250,760 of record NRSV01000009.1, read on the forward strand.
CTCTTCAAAGCGGTAGACTTCGCGTTGTCCCGTGCAAAATCTCCACAAACCATGGCATTGTATATGCGCTCTACATGAAAATCACGGTTGTGTTCCGTCTCCCCGATGGTAGGGTCGCTACCGGGATCTTTCCATGGCTTTCTTCCAAAACGCATTTTATCACGGCGGTATACTTTTGCGTCTTCCGAGGTTCGAAATCGGCCAAGAAACGGTCCGTAGGGCTGACCTGGAATATGTGGAGGTGCACTGCTATGTCTCGAAGAGGGTGGCGGGGCAGAGAGTACGGGAGTAAATGAGGGCTCTTCGCCAGAGAAATATCTGCGATGAAACATGTACGACTGAGAAGACTCATTTCTCGGTTCGAGGCCTAGGATTTTCGGGCCAATGCGTTCAATACGGTTCCCTAGATCATGTGGAAGAGTGGTGTTCATTCCAGCTGCTGATCGCAATACTTGCGCAAAAGAATTGTGATCGGGAGCCGTGAGTTTATTCTTATCAAAGCTGGTCTTCGCCGTGCTGAATTGGCCGACCTCGTTTGCATCTTCAAATTGTTGGCTGTGAGAGTCATGGTATCTATGCAAGGTGTCCCAGCCCTTAGTGTCTTTTATCGCTTCCTCAAAAAAATCCTGTGGTTCATCGAATATGGAAGCATAGGTACATTGTTTGGTAGACCGGTCGGCTGACTCGTCGGTATCCCTCTCTAGCAAAGGTCCTGTGAAGCCTATAGTTTCCCTCATGTAGTGTTTGTTGCTTCCCTCAGGCCTGTACTTGTAAAGCTGATGCGGAGACTTGAATGATATATCGAGAGGAGAGAACAACAGCACTACTGACAAAATGGTATGTCGATCCAAATTCTGTAACTTATTGCGAGTATAGGGTGTACTCTGTCAACAGGCGTACATCAATTGCACAGGGAAGCGATTTATATCAAATGAGCAAACATCCAAGGCGCCATTCACTGGTTCTCTGTGCTTGAACTTTGTGGGTATTGATGTTGTTCAGTATTCCTCGTGATTTATCCATGCATTAGCGGTCGCGTGTATCACTACAATCGGGGCGTCATTCGCTATGACGGCCTTGGACCTGTGCAGTGTTTGACGTTTGCATCATGTGCAATTGGCTAGATGTTTGCAGTCATTCTAGATCCAATAGTGTTCATTGCTTCCTGTGACTGAAGACCAAGACTTGTTCAATTCTATGAAAGGGTCCAGCTGAGCATATCGTTATCGCCTGTTCTTTTTCATTCGGCCGCCTGCTTCTGACTCTGTATTCGAATAGTTTACGTAAGGCTGTCGACATGAAAATTGGTTCTATGGAGCAAACTTGACCCTGAGGCCCAAAAAAGGGAGAAATTGAAGTGATGAGTGTGATCTGAACGACGCATTCGTCCAATTAGCAAACGAATCGGCGTTCAAATATGAATTTTGACGCTTGAGCAATAAGAGGGAAATTTGAATCCTTACCTTGAAAGCCATAGCAAGGGAGCCTTTGGCCCTTCATAGTGAAAACATGGCGCGGAATGTTGGCTATCGAAGGATCCACTATCAACCTCCTTAGAGCGTCTAGGCGTCATGTTGAGGGAAATAGTTGGCACAGTCAAACTACCCACAGGCTACGGGTATATTCCGATGGATATCTCTTCACAGCTGCAGTGGCGAACACGTGTCTACTGTGCTTTTGTCCATGAAGTCTGACAAGTCAACCCGCTTCTACGGCTGCTCCGTATTGTGGGTACACCTCATATGACGAGTCCATGCACGGGTGTACTTGTGATGGTCTCGGATCAGCCTTCAGGACTACTTACATGCAACTGTCCAGTTGGAACAAGAAAACAATTGGGTTGCGCATCCAGCCGTAGCCATTGGCCCATGATTTGCTGCAAGAAGTAGGAAAGATTGTATGCTGTTATTGTAGTACACGCAATCCGTATGAAATTGTTATTAGAGTAAGGTAGTAGACTATGGCGCGATGACGTAGTGGTTGCACGCGTAGCATTCCGCTTCTTGTCATTAATTCCGCGCTCTGCAGTGCCGGGCTATCTTCCCCGCATTGTTAGTAGGCATCATTATTTGGGAACCCCATAGTACTTACCTTCTGTAGCAAGTGGCACATAGACGAGGCAATGTAAAAACTCAGAAGTCGACCGCCCTTGATGTGATGACTGTTGGCGTGCATACGAGATTCTTTCCATGTCTGTTGATATCCGCAGCAACACGGAACGTCAGTCGCCATCATGATTTCCACCATCATTGTAGTTTTGTCCTCGCAACTGGCCAATCATCCAATCCAATCCCTCGTCCTCGCATCAATTCTAATCCCCGTCTTGTACATTGTCAGCAATGAGTATACTCGATATTCTCGACGTATCAAGGGGTTCTCCGGACCAAGAAATTGGCCACTGGTGGGCAATATTCCAGACATCAAATACAACGCGGCGGAAAAGTACCGCGAATGGAGCAAACAATTTGGCGCAGTGTACCAGATCCAGCTTGGAAACGAGCCAGTGATTGTAGTGAACAGTGCGGAGGCTGCAAGAAAATTGTTTGGCGGCAACAGTCAAGCGCTAAGCTCAAGGCCTGTTTTTTGGACTTTTCACAAGGTGAGTTGATCAAGGATGGGTTAGGACAAGTTGACTGAGTGATATAGGTGCTTTCCAACACTGCTGGCACGACGATTGGCACCTCGCCCTTCAGCGACTCGCTCAAGCGCCGGAGAAAGGGCGCTGCGTCTGCGCTGAATAAGCCTTCTATCGCAACGTACATAGGCCACCTTGACCTAGAGACGAAGGAATTTGTCAAAGATGCTTTCAAATCAGGCAAAGCCGGAACTGTGGGCGTGGACCCAATGCCCATGATTGAGCGTCTATCTCTCTCACTTGCATTGACACTCAACTGGGGAACTCGCATGGGCAGTCGACATGATCCCATGTTCCACGAGATCTGCGAAGTCGAGGCCGCAATTTCAAAGTTTCGCAGCACTACTGGAAATCTGCAGGACTACATTCCCATACTAAGGCTGAATCCTTTCAGTTTCGGTACGAGGTCGGCAAAAGAGTATCGTAATCGCAGAGACGTGTACTTGACCAAACTGAACCGCGACCTGGACGAACGCATGGCGAAGGGTATCCATAAGCCATGCATCCAGGCAAACATCATTCAAGACAAAGATGCGGCGCTGAACAAGGAAGAACTGACATCAATCAGTTTGACGATGCTGTCCGGAGGGTTGGATACGATTACGACACTGGTGCAGTGGAGTGTGGCACTGCTTGCCCAGAGGCCAGACATTCAGGAGAAAGCGATTCAAGAGATACGGCAATTCTACTCGGAGAGCGAGCCTCTAGCGGATGCGTATGATGATCAGAAGTGCGGATACATTGTAGCGCTGGTTCGAGAGTGCTTGCGGTATTACACCGTCCTACGACTGGCACTTCCGCGGGCAACGGTCAAGGACGTGATGTATGATGGCAAGCTCGTTCCTGCAGGCAGCACAATATACCTGAACGCATGGGCATGCAACATGGGTAAGTGGTTCTACGTTGCGAAGAAGAGGGGAGCGCGCAATGCTGACTTTGCTATCAGACGCCGATGTTTGGAGCGACCCAGAAGAATTCCGGCCAGAGCGCTGGCTCGAACAGCCCGACGCGCCGCTGCACACGTACGGGATCGGGTACAGGATGTGTGCAGGCTCGTTGCTGGCAAATCGTGAACTGTACCTGGTGTTTTTGAGGATGTTGAACAGCTTCGAGATTGTGCAGGACTCGGAGGTGGATGTGCACCCGGTGCGAGGCAGCGCAGACCCGACCAGCCTCGTGACAATGTGCCGAGCGTACAAGGTCGTGTTCAAGCCACAGAACGAGCGGATGCTGCGCGAGGCCTTGAAGGCGGCAGACGAGCGATTGGCGGAGCATGAGAAGGTGTGAAGGTTGGATTCATAGGGTTGGGAGATGGGAGATGGGAGATGGGTGTCTTCTAGCATCGACTTTTGTGTTTTGGTGTGTACTTAGTAGTAGTAATGCGTACATAGTATGTATGTCCCTACCTACATATGTGTGCACCCACCCATTGCCCCACTCGCCGGCTGCATGCCCTGGCCCACCTTGTGCGTATCCTCGTCAATGATAACCGATACTGCTTATTTTTGAAGTGTGTACACATATACTGTATGTGCACACATGCGTAGTGGCAGCACCGTGGCACGAGTCCATCTGCGCCGTCGCGTCATCCCAAACCTTGCTGCACGCGCATTCCCGTCCAACATGATGCCCGGCGTCTCTGCGCGGTAGAAAGCGACACCATGTTCAGAAACACGATGCTGGCCGGCGACGAGGAACTGGGCAAGAAGGACGACGACCACCGCTTCAGGCCAGCGCGCAAGCCCGGCTGGCCCGCATGGAGCCATCCATTGCGTTGGCGACGGCGGCGCACTCTGCTGGCCGTGACGGGCCTGATATTACTCTACTATCTCTTTCACGCCCCTGCCGACGACTACGATGGCGGCCTGACACAGCAGCAGCAATACCCCTCAGCCCTGACCTCGCCCATGACCCCGACGTACGAGAAGCCGAGCATAGACGATGGCGACAACGACAACGAGCCCACTGGCCCACCGCCAGGCGTGCGCAAGCCGAGGCGTGGCGACCCTACACCTCATGTCTACGATGGACAGGTCCGCTTCTTCCGCCTCGCCAGCTCCTTGCGATCGTCGGCCTCGTCGACGGGCGGCTATGACCAGGACAACAGCAATATCCTCTTTGCCGTGTCGAGCCTCAAGAGTACTTCGGTGCTGCTGTCCCTGGCATGCGACATGTCCAAGTGGAACAGGAACCACGTCCATGTAGCCTTCATGGGAAGGGACGACATCCCTCTGGACGACTTGCTGCAAATCAATGGCATAGACAAGACCGGGTGCTCCGCCGTGTGGCACGATGCGCGCCCAGACTATACAGAGTACGTTCGTCCAGTTTGTACGACTGCTCCACAGGCTTGCCGCTGATATACCGTCTACAGATATAGCACAGATGCGCGCGCTGAGCTGGCCGTGCAAGGGGCTCTGTCGCACATTAAAGCCTTCCTTCACCCTCAGGCTGCTTTCTTCTATGATCCGCAGTCAGAGGACGCTTTTTTCGTTCGGGCACTGAAGACCAAGGCCAGCGCACTGCACATGCCTCTCATCCAAGTGCCCAAGGACAGATTGGACGACTTCACGTGGGTCACCAGACTCGACGCAGGCTCACTGAAGCGATGGCATGACCCCGTCGTAGACATTTTGATACAGGTACCGCCACATTCTTCGAGCGTTTTGCGATTGCTCAAGTCGATCAAAGACGCTGATTACAATGGCCTGAGACCGCCTCGTATCATCATCGAGTTACCGGCCGAGCTCGACGCGTCCGTGAAAAAACATATGGAGAAGTTCGAGTGGCCGCCAAACGGCAACGAGCACGGCCTCGGAGGCGGACTCACCATCAGGCGGCGCATCGCGGACAATGGCCACAGCCAGCAAGGGTCGGCGATACGCTTACTGGAGCTGTTCTACCCTGCGAGCACTACCAACTCGCACGTGCTCCTGCTTTCTTCACAGGTGCAGGTCGCCCGGCAGTACTTTCACTTTGTCAAGTATACCCTCTTGGAATACAAGTATTCTGGATATGGTGCTCATGATTACGGGGGTTTAATGGGCGTAAGCCTTGAACTGCCACCGATGCTCCTGGACAACAAGGCAAGGCTGGAACCCCCGGGGGTTGGTGATATGAACACAGATCGATACAAGAGATTGTTCCCAAAAGCCGAAAGCGCACCGTTCTTGTGGCAGGCTCCAAACAGTCACGCGACACTGTTCCTGGGCGACAAGTGGGCCGAGCTGCACTCATTCCTGAGCAACCGAGTAGCCAAGTATCAAGGTTCAGTTAAGCAAGCAACTCGGAAGAAGCTGGTGTCAGAGACGTTGCCAGCTTGGACTGAGTATATGCTCGAATTCATGCGAGCCCGGGGCTACTCACTGCTATACCCCGCAGTCATGTCTGATGCACTAGTCACAATACACAACGAGCTATATCATGCTCCAGAGGAGTTTAGTATGCCAGTGACAAGTGCCAATGAGCAGACACACACAACAGACAAGGAAGAAGCCTTTGTTCGCGTAGAAGAATCGCCGCGGGCGCCCCAAAACGCAGAGCCATCTGCCATGGCTGATGCAGTGCCTCTCCACCAAGCCCTACCCTTTGACGGCGATCTTCCCGAAATTCCCCACTTACCAAGATTGCTTTACAACGGCCAGCACATTCCAGCTGCCAACGTGTCGACTATTGCACAAGCATATGCCGACGATTTCCGCCAAGAGATTGGTGGCTGTCAGCGGGTAAAAGGGAAGCACAGGAAGAGGATCGAGGGCGAGGCAGGCGATTTGTTTTGCTTCGGAAACGAGGACAAGGAGGACTGGGAGGAGGATGAGAGCAGAGAGACAGAGATGTTCAATGCACCTATTGACGACCAGCTGGAGAAGCTGCTAGTGGATGGACTGTCAACCAAGTTGACACCAGCAAAGGATCAGGCAAGCACTGGGACCGAGAAAGTATCTGATAACCATGTTGATGGCGGTTATGATTTTTAGGGAAAAAAGCGAAGTAGTATGTATGACGAATACAAATATCAATTATTACTACTCTCATTATTATTATGTTGTTATTGTTATGGTTGGAATGTTGTCTTGTATACGTAAATACAGTACTATCTATATAGTAGTTGCATATGTTGTGGTGCAAGTGGCGCAGGTGGCGCAGGTGGCGAGCGGGGTTCAGAATGGCTCGGCTCGGCGCCATGCCCCATTCGCCATGACGCTTGACAGGGCTGGAGATTTTTGGATCGAGAATCTTCATCCATGTCGGCCGCCGTCTTGCCTTCACTGACTTACATGCCGCCTCTCGCCCCTTGTCTGCGTGCGCAATCCGTCCGGTTCATCTTCTGGCGTTGAAGCATCTTGGGGTTCCTTTTCTTTTTGTCTGTTCTTTCGGCGTCCATTTTGTTTAGATACCCACACCCCTCCCCAATACACGCTTCAAGACGACAGTAGGCATTGGGCACGATGCTTACGCGGGCAGCCGGACGCAAACTGCGCAGAGATGCCTTTAGGACGCCCAAGGCTCTTTCCGACCAACTGACACTGCCATGGCTGTGTCCCGCACTGTCACGAGCGCATTCGCATACGCCCTCGATGGCTGCACGACGCAGCGCACACGACTCGACAACACGACGTCGACAACGCCGCTCGTCACTATCCCTTCCCCTCTCTTCCTTACTTTCTGCTGCACTCCCTATGGCAGTCCGTCACGAAACACGCTCGCTCGCTACGACGGCCGAATTGCAGCCTCCGCCGCCCTCGTCGCTTTCCTTCAATCCTTTCACCCAAGCCTTTGGCCGTCATCCACCCCACGCCGACCTAGCCCGCCTACCGCTATGGGATGCTGCCGATCCCCTGGTCGTTGTTCACGATTCACTGGCTTCGATCCCACAACTTCGAGCCGTTCCCGGTATCGGGAGCGACCCTACCGAGCTACACCAAAACCTATATGCCTGTCTACGGGTTGGTCGTGTGGATCGTGCCGCTGTAATTGTCAAGCGACTCATGACTCTATACAGACCAGATGCACCTGAAGTGATTGACGCACACAATGTCTACCTCCAGACCCTTTTGGACTTGGGCCAATACGACGCCAAAGCCTCGGCAATGGAAAAGATACAGAGTTGGTATAAAACCAAGATGCTGCGCCAGGGCGTCCAACCCAGTGCCCAGACATTTGTCACTCTCATACGTTCTGCAATGCACTTCCTCGACGACAGCGCCACAGAAGATGCTGTCCGAGCATACATTGCCACTGCGCGCGAGTATGGTGAGCATGTTGTTGACAGCATCAATGCTTCACCCGACTTTTCCGACGAAGAGTGGGATCTTTTGATTCGTCTGCAGCCCGAGTCATTCAATGAGCCTCCGCCGGTTGAGCAAGTTCAACATCTCCATGTTAGCACACCCGCCGGCCGTACCAATCTTATCGCCCACGGCCTAATACCACATCCAGCACAGGAAATCAAGCCTGTCAAGCAGAAGGGCATGGGTTTGGACTCGCTGAAACAAGCACTCAACGTCTTTGATCATGTCGACTGTGTCCCCTACCCACACGACATGGAGGGCACGCAAGAGGAGAAGGATCAAGCATACGCTTACGCACGACAGATCCAGATGGAGCAGGATGGTATGGAAGCCGCTGTCAAGAGATGGAAAGCTGAGGATGAGAAATTGCAGGAAATTGGCATTCATGGCGTCATGAACACAAAGCCCATCCAAGCCATGATGTATGGCTGGTACACCGCCCTAGTACCATTGTTCAAGAAGCGCATTGAGCATGCCAAGCAAGTTTTATTGGAACCTCCAAAGGCCACAACGCGAGACGACGCCCATGAATACGGGGTTTGGCTAGAGCGATGCAAACCCGAGAAACTAGCGGCTATCACCGTTGCCCGTGCCACCCAATCTGCGGTAAAAGGCAAAGGAGAAGACAGTTCTGCCCTCAAGATAGCAGCCCTGTCCATCGCCGTGGGTAACGATATTGAGGACTATCTCAATGCCGAAACCCAAACTCGCCGAGACGCTTTTCTCAAAAAGCAGCGTAAACAAACCCGCCTGAACTTGGTCAGCACACTTGCCAAATCAGGTTCGACATCATCCACAGAAAAAGCCGCCCAAAGTGCGAAGAGTAACATGTTCGAGTTTGAGAAGGTTGACATGCCTCTCTCAGCTCGGACAAAGCTTGGTGCCATGTGCATCGAACAGCTACTTCAGTCGGCAACTCTTGTGGTGACGGCGAAAGACCCGAGAACCGGCAAATCAGTCTCTCGTAGCATGGCTGCTTTCCACCACCAGGTTGGGTTCCATCAGGGCAAAAAACTTGGTTTCCTAGTGCCACATCACGAGCTCATGGCCAAGATGCGTACAGAGTCTGTTCATAGCATTCAAACGGTCCGGCTGCCCATGGTAATTGAACCAAAGCCGTGGACAAGTTTTGAAGATGGTGGATACTATACTGTGCCACAGAAGATTGTTCGTCAAAAAGGTGGTGATAGTGCTCAGCGGGCGTATGCTCAGCTAGCCATAGAAAACGGTGACATGTCCAAGGTAATGGCCGGCCTTGATGTTCTAGGAAAGGTTCCCTGGCAGATCAATGCTCCTGTCTTCGACGTAATGGCTCGTGCTTGGAATGCTGGTGAGAGCATTGGATCTTTAGTTGGTGAGGACGCCATCACGAGTCTCAAGCGCCCCTCTGAACCTTCTGCGGAAGCTTCATTTCAAGAACGATCACGATGGAACAAGGCTCTTCAGGAGTATGAGGACACAATTGGTGGTCTTCATTCCCAACGGTGCTTCCAAAACTTCCAGCTTGAGACTGCTCGAGCGTATGCCAACGAGAAAAAGATCTACTTCCCTCACAGTGTGGATTTCCGAGGCCGAGCGTACCCAATACCACCTATCCTCAACCACATTGGCTCGGATCTCTCAAGAGGTCTTCTTAAATTTGCGCATGGCAAAGAGCTTGGTGCTGTTGGCTTGCAGTGGCTGAAGATCCATCTTGCCAATTTGTATGGTTTCGACAAGGCAAGCTTGCGAGAACGCGAGCAGTTCGCCATGGACCACATGAGTGAGATTTGCGACTCTGCAAGTCAGCCACTGGAGGGACGGCGATGGTGGACCAAAGCCGAAGATCCGTGGCAATGCTTGGCATGCTGCATTGAGTTGAAGAACGCTTTCGACCTACCTGATCCGACCCGCTTTGTATCACAACTACCCGTTCATCAGGATGGAACCTGCAATGGACTGCAGCATTACGCGGCCTTGGGCGGCGACCATGCTGGTGCTCGCCAAGTCAACCTTGAGCCTTCGGATAGACCTCAGGATATCTACACCGGTGTTGCAGAGCTCGTGAAAGAAATGGTTGCTAAGGATTGCAGCAAAGGCTTACCTGTTGCGAACTTCATAGATGGACACATTTCTCGAAAGGTCGTCAAGCGGACGGTCATGACCAATGTGTATGGCGTCACGTTCATGGGAGCGAAGCAACAGGTCCAAGATGAACTTCGCAGTCTTTTCCCCCATTTTCAGCCCACGGACAAGGTGAAGTCACTAGGAGTTGTTGCTTTGTACGTCGCACAAAGAATCTTCGAAGCACTGGGGAAGATTTTCAACGGCGCACAAGAAATCCAATACTGGCTGGGCGAATGCGGTGATCGTATCACAACATCGATCTCTGCCGAACAAATCAAACGGATTCAAGAACGATTTCAAGGAATGGATCCTACGGCAGCGCTATATGACCCGAAGTTTGCTGCCCCCAAAAAGGTCACTGCGCTCCAGATCAACAAGCTAAACAATAACATGGAGAAGTTCAAGACTAGCATCATTTGGACATCACCTCTCAAGATGCCCATTGTACAGCCGTACAGAAAAGATAGCGTCCAAAAAATTAGAACCAAGATTCAGGATATCACCGTCTCAAAGAAATCACAACAGGACGAGGTTGACAAGCGTAAACAGCTGCAAGCATTTCCTCCCAACTTTATTCATTCTCTAGATGCCACGCACATGACGCTATCAGCATTGAAAGCCAATGAAATGGGTCTCGATTTTGCGGCTGTACATGACAGCTTCTGGACACATGCATCTGATATCCCAAACCTGAACATAATCCTTCGCGACGCGTTTGTACGCATGCATACCGAGGACATCATCGCTCGTCTTGCTGCAGAGTTCTCTGCACGCTATGCAGGAGCGATGTATCGCGCTACTGTTGTCAACAATTCAGAGGCCGGACGGAAGATAATCAAATGGAGGATGGAAAATCGAAAAACTGGAGGAAAAGTCATGAGAGCCAGTGGGTCGGTCCGAGCAGAGGCTTCATTCGAAGAAGTTGCACTAGAGGCCAAACGGCAAGAACTGCTAAAGAGCGAAGACCCCAGGCAAAGAAAAGAGGGTGAAGAGATGGAGACACCGACCAGCATATGGCTCGCGAACCAGGATCCGAAGGCACTTCATTCTTTCCGTCTTCAACTGCTCGGTGAAACAAAAGAAAAAGAATCGGCAGAACGGCAAACAGAGATCAAAGACGATGTCCTGGATGGGATAGCAGAGCCTTGCACCACTACTGAATCGACCATGCATCTTGTTGAAGACGACGCAGAAGATCTTGCAAAAGATCCTCAGAGTGGCGGCCTTTATGGGAAGAAGAAACCAGCCTCCCGCATTGCTGCCGATAAGAGCACGATCCAGGTCTGGGTGCCTTTGGAGTTTCCTCGAATCCCTAAGAAGGGTGGCTGGGATGTTTCCCGACTTCGAGAATCAAAATACTTCTTCTCTTGACTAAGTCCCGCACTTCGAGGCGATGCTGAGCGCGAGTTTTTTGCCCCAAGTGACTACGCGCCAATCGCTGCGACGGAGCAGATTCGCAGAATTAGCAGGTTGTTTAGGCTAGAGGGTGAATGCGGATGGCACATCGAAATCAGTCGTCTTGCATGGTGGAGGGAGGTGCATCCAGGTAGTTCGACAAACATTGGCAGAAAGAGGAAAGATGGCGAAAAGAGAGGTAGAAAGAAGAAAAATCTTTAGATGTATTCTGCATTTACCTAGATTATGTATTATGATTATGTGCATCATCTGTGTTATACGTAATTGGCATCTTTCCTTCATGGAACTGTACGTCCAGTGTTTTTTTCTTTGTATCAGTTACATAGAACCGTAACAGCACAGAACCAGCAATGTTCTCGACTTGCATGGTTCGTACTACCAATCACTGCATGTGATGACAGACAGAGGTCATGGAAAATCGCTGACATTTTGCAGGAAGTAGCAGAGAAATTACCAATCCCCTATACAGGACATGGGTAAAGTGTCCATGCAGCCAAATATTATGTATCCAGAAAGAGGACACATTCGTGTAACAAAATACGTAGTAAGCCCAGGGGTCAACAGGTATTGCTGATTGGCAAGATACCGGGCCAACGTCGTTGCATAGCCTAGCTACCACTGCAAGGCAACCATACAACAAGATTTACTTGTGCACTTCTTAGCATTGAGAGATATGCGATGTAATTCTTTATACTGCTGGAATTATAAGTTTTATACGTAAATCTGAAAAGTGTTTATGGTAACTCCAGCTGCAAGACCAGCGAAAGTTGTGGACACATTTGCCGTTAGGCTATCCCGGCGCACTAAGAGCGGCGCTCCTCTAAAGCTTAACGCGTACCATCAGTGATTTTTACCGGTATCTTGGGTGCGGCTGCGGTAATGGTCGACCAAGTCGCGTATCGTATAATCTTAATCACTCTAGTCTTGTATCTACTATGTTGGCATCTTGGCGCTGTATTCGATGCATGCCGGTGGGGGAATGCTGTACTATTCCCGTTATCAAATCGAACCCAATGTTAAGACGGCATTGGTATAATATACCATCGGTACTATATTGGCCAGATATAAAACATTTAATCATAAGACTTCTTTGAAGCTGAAAGTCACACACTTTATAGATGAAAGCTAGGAGAAGTAAAATATTTGGCAGAGAAGTTGCGACAACTTGCTTAAGATGAACAAACAATTAGCAGGATCTGTCATGTAACATGGATATGTACACTCCATACGTGATAGACCCCTTATGAATCGTGCATGCGCTACACTGCAACGCCAGTTCTTTGCCCAAGCAAGGAAGAACGTCGGCTATAAGATCCCTACACACATCGCATGCCCGTGCTCTCACAGGAAGCGTGTATCCGACATCGGTTAACTAGTGTTGTTGGATCTTGAATAGTAGCTTACCTTTTCAGGGAGTTCGATTGGCATGAAACACACGCGAATTTTAGAGATCGCCTGATAGGGTCGGTTGTTCCGTCTTGGATCTCAATTACTAGTAGTAGCGCCAGATGTCTCGGTCTCATGTCAGCGTCAGCGTTCTCCTTTCTGGGCCGGCCCGGCTTGTCAGACCATCGTGGAACGACGGATGCACAAGGCAACGGAAATAGCTTGGCAAGATGACTGCAACGCAACAGTTGACATGCACACTACGTGACTGATTTTGAGGTTAAGAGACTTTGACTAGCGACAAGGCAGCAGCTCGCCCACTTCAAAAGTGTAACAGCCTTGCAATGTCGTAACCGGAAAGCATCCCACGCAAATGTTGTCGTACCATCACTCACCTGCCAAGACTGCTTTTGACGATAGAGCGGCATTTGCCTCAATGTAACTGACACTGAGCTCTACGAGCCATATAACTAGCCCAAACCCATCCAATTACAAAAGCTATTACAAGGCTACAAAAAACAAACCTTCAACAATCCGAACAGCCAAAGAAAACTAGACAACTATAGACCATTACCAGCTCCATCCCACCTATCCAAGAGATAGAAGAGATCATCCTATATAACTCCAAACTAAGGGGCAGTCTTGACTATAATATCTCTATCTCAAGTAAGACAAAATTAGAAGAGGCAGCCGCACACAAAGATTAAATCCAACCAAAAGAGGACAACTCTACAGTAATCTACTCAGACGTCTCTAAATCCAAACACGGGGGAGGGATAGGTGTGGGCCTAGCAGTCTACAGCCCAAACCAATAAGAAATCTACGCAAAAGCAGAGAATATAGGCAAGAATCAACTAGTCTATAATGGAAAGCTCAAAGGCATTACAGCAGCTTTCGAATACGCAGCCAAAACAGCCAAAAAAAGACCAAAATATCCACGTCTACACCGACAACCAAGCAGCAATCTATATGCTCCTGATTCTATCAGATAAACCAAGCCAACAGTGGGTAATTCGGTGCCAAAAAGCAGCCAAAGCCATCCTAAACAGAAAAGCAAAGATCTTCTTGAAATGGGCTCCAGGCCATACAGATATCGAAGGAAACGAAAAAGCAGATTCCTTAGCAAAGGAAGCTACAAAACAAACACAAAAAAATCACAAACAAGCCTAGCTTCCCTGGGCACCAAAATCAAACTCCTCCAATGAGCTAGCAAGCAGAAGAGTGGAGAAAGTACAGAGAAACAGCAAGAGAGGAGAAGACCAGCTACGGAGCTACCTTCAATCTAAAGCTTAAAAACCAACTAGCAATCTCAAGAGGCACGAAAAGAGATATTTCAAGCTCTTTCTACTCTCTTAAGATAGGACACGGATACTTCAACTCCTACCTGAAGAGAACTAACAGAAGAGAAACAGATCTCTGTAGCTGCGGGAGACCGCAAACAGCAGAGCATCTACTTCTATACTGCAGCTTCTACAGCGTAGAAAGAAACAAACTTAAAAAGACTCTAGACAAGAAAGTACTTAAGCTACCACTCTACTCCACACTACGAGCGGTATAGAAGCTACGTTAGCTTTTATTAATAGCACGAGGATAGGAACAAGAAAGTAGCACCTAGGCCAAGAAGGCTAGACAAAAGAAAAACAATAAAAAACAACAATAAAAAGAAGAAAATCGGAAGAAACAACATTGCAGTTACTAGTACCATTTCCTTTCTCCTAAGAGAGCCCGCTGGAAGGTAGCCTAGCTGTCCTACATCTCTCCCTATTACCAAACTGCTCTTTAGCACTAGGCATTTAGAAAGCTAGTAATATCTTATCTAGATAAAAGCCGAAGCACCATAGTCACGCAATATAGCACAAAGTACCAAATTGTAAATAAGCAGATAGAACGGCCTCTAGCCAAAGTCCTACACATCCAACGGCTGATACAGGACTATAATGGAACAATAACAATAATAACCATCGCAGTCATTTAATTAATTACAATACATTAGCGTAGACCCAGCTCAACGTCGTGAAGTAACAGCTGAGAGAGAGCGTCAAGCCCGGGGGCAAGCATTCACTGTGCCTGACCTACCATTATAATCTGATGATTGGCGCAACGATCCAGCATTGACAGAGCGTGACTACATTCTGTTAAAAGACTTCCACGAGAAGCTGGACAGGGAGAGGATGGAGGAATGCTCTCGCTGTAACGAAAAGTGGTTCCACATGGGTCTTGATAATGACCATGTTTGTAATAGATGTCGAAAGGTTGACAAAGACCTGGATAACGACATGCCTTTCCCCTACAGTGAGGCCAACGATATGGACCCAGGCCCTATTCCTGATGGAGTTGAGCCGCTCATCCAAATCGAAGAAATGTTGATTGATCGGGTGCATTGTTTTGTCAAAGTGCGCCAGATCCGCGGCATGCAGTATAATACAAGGGGCATAACGTGGTTCACAAACGAGCGAGCGTATCTCACCAGCGCGTCAACGTTCAGACGAAAACGCAAGATGCCTCAATAACACAACGCCCAATCTACTTATACTGAAGCAAATCTAAAGCTTGCTCTTTCTGATATTAATTTTCAACGTGTTCAAAGTAGTTATCGTGCTGCTAGAATATATAATCTTCCTGAATCAACTCTTAAGCATCGACGCGCCGGGAGACGCTTTCGACGCGACTGTGAACCGAATTCAAAGCGCCTGAATAAGCTAGAAGAGGAGGTTATAGTAGAGCGTATTCTCGAAGAGTCTACACGAGGATTTGCGCCTACAAAGCCTGACGTTCGAGCAATGGCTGATAAACTCCTGCATGAGCGCGCCAGCGACCCTATTGGCAAGAACTGGGTTGATAACTTTACTAAGCGAACCTCTAAGCTCCGTACACACTGGAGCCGTCCCTATGATCACCAGCGAGCCGCCTGCGAGGACCCAGCGGCTATCCAGCGCTGGTTCGACTTAGTCCAGGCGACAAAGCAGAAGTGGAGTATTGTAGACGACGATATCTACAACTTTGACGAAACTGGCTTCATGATGGGCAAGATATCATCACAGTTAGTTATCACAGGCTCAGAAGGATATGGCAAAAAGAAGCGGATACAGCCAGGCAACCGTCAGTGGGTTACTGTAATCCAAGGCGTAGGCGCGTTAGGTCGCCGGCTACCCCCCTTCGTTATCTTTGCGGGCAAGGTGCTTATCGACGTCTGGTTCAAAGACCTGCCTACTGACTGGGTCCTTGAAGTCAGTCCCAATGGCTGGACGAATAATCAGCTTGCTCTTGCCTGGTTAGAGCACTTTGATACCCATACAAAGAGGCATACTGTAGGTGGGTATCGACTGCTCGTTATCGACGGCCACGAGAGCCACTGCTCCGTCGATTTTCAGGATCTTTGCAAGGAGAAGAATATTATTATTCTCTGCATGCCTGCGCACTCGTCTCACCTGTTGCAGCCTCTTGACGTCGCCTGCTTCTCGCCGTTGAAGCGCAAGTATGGCGACGTGATCTCGGGCTTGGCACGCAACCGCACCAACTATATTAGCAAGGAGACCTTCCTACCTGCCTTTAGAACTGCTTTTGAGCAGTCTATCACGAAGGAGAATATCCAAGCTGGCTTTAGAGG